>SJYF01000322.1:23273852-23288685 GCA_006410515.1 Procapra przewalskii | reverse complement strand
GTGCATGCAGGAGGAAACGGAGAGTCAGAGGATGTACGACATTGTTGCAAATCAAGGAGAAGGTGTCAACACCTGTTTCACACCTCCCCAGCCACACCTCCACTTGCCTTTGCTTCCAATGGTCTGAACTTGAAAACACTGGGACCCAAACTCTTCGCTCCAGAAGATAAACTCATCTCTACAATCCTTACAGAGATGAAGCATTATCCCAACTTTAGGACTATCACCCTGCTTTTTTCCATCTTTATTTTTCTCTTTGTGTTTGTTTTACTTTCCAAGTCAAAAGCACTGAAATTTTGCTAGGAGTTTCTCTCCCCAAATACTTGCAGGCTTTTTCTCTTCAAATGTCTGGTCAGCCCTGTCTTCTGGGTTATTGCTGGGATCTACACACACACACACACACACACACACACACACTTCAATCCTGGTTTCTCTCTTACTTACAGAAAGTGTTATCACATCAGTTAGAGAATAAAATGACTATTATGTCCCAGATAATTTCCAAAGGATAACATAAATGAGAAATTTACTTCTAATCACACTTAAACATGAAATGCTTAGACAGATGAAACTTGGATATTCAAGTTATGTTTATCTAGTGTAGGTATTCAAATTTCCCAGGTTTAACAGCCAGAGAACCTTACCTTTTAGTGCTTTTTGGCTTGAAAGAGTTATTCTGCATCATGATGGCTATCTCTCTAAATCTCCCCCATACCCACGCTCTCCCTTAAGATATACAGTTTCCCTTATTCCTTTCTTCTTTCTGAAACTATTTTCCTCTTTCATCTTGCTAAGTCAAATTTTACACTTGTTACCTTCAAGTTTTAATTAAAGTTCTATCTCAGCCACAAAGATCTTCGCAACCACTGTAGTCCACAATTTTCTCCAAGCATTTCATTGCATACCACCTGGACAGGTTCCATAATTACTAAATGTCCACTTTCTCAGATGGTGAGATAGTAGGAAATCATAGCTTCTTAATTTTCCTTTATTTCTTCACAGATTTTATCATGCACATTTATTTTGCAAGTTACTATTAGTTGTTTTAGAATTCTTTCTAACATCAATATAAACCAAATTCAATTGAATGAGGCCCTGTGTGAGGCTCTGAAAGAAGAGAGAAATCAAATATGATGGCATCCTTGTCCTGGCAGAGATAACATTTCAGTAAGGAGGTAGCTGTCCATAAATAATTTACTCTTAAAACTTTCTACTTAAGATAAAGGATTTTCTTTAAATATTCTTTAAATCTTTTATTAACAATTGACTGTGATATAACTGTTTTAGTCCCTAATACATCTATTTCCCTCTACTAATAGAACAGTTAAATATATCCAACTGTTGTGAATAACTCTTTTCTTGAGAGAAGGTATAGTAGCCATACTTAAGACCAAATGCCTTGATGCCACTAAAATTGAAAGACATTTTAAAAAGGAGACAAAGTAATGCCAAGTAAAATGGAATGAAATCATTTTAAAATCCAAAGAGACTTTAACTTCTTAGCCATGTACACTAAGAAGATGAGCATAAAATTGAACTGTGATATGAGAATCTTCCCACTATATTGAGATAATGACCCTCGACATCCTACAGAACAACCAGAAAAAAGTGAACGCAGCCGCTGGGAATCCCAGTTCAACTGTAACTACCAGGGTTTCCCATTGACCTTTACCTAGATATATCAGAATTTTGAATCAAGCTTATTTTCCATGGATTTACCTTACACTTCTGCTTGTACCTTTAGAGAGAATAGTTCCTTCAGGAACTCTGAAACTTGTCGAGGGATTCATTAATTTCTAATATCTCTATCCATAGCTCCAAGTTCACTTCTGTTTAAATTAAGCCTCACAAAATCTTGTGTTAAAGAAGGGACTCAAAATATATACTAAATCAGAGATGATGCTTGACAAATCCCAACAGCAGCTCATGTTCTAACACTCCAAACCCAAACTGCTGATTCATAGATACTTGCTGCATCAAATTCCTCTCCATCTGGAAAGAACAAGAAGCTGATTTTAATTTTTTACACACGTCTGTCAACTCCAGGCCAACCATCAGCTTTAGCACTGAAGTCTTGTCACCCACCATGTGTCATTAATTGGCTCATTTAATACACTATTAAAAACCTACTGTGTCTGATCCTTTAGGCTCTGCCGAAAGAAGCAAAAGGAGAACAGATATTCGCTGCTATGAAGAAGCTTGCTGCTGCTGCTGCTAAGTCACTTCAGTCGTGTCTGACTCTGTGTGACCCCATAGATGGCAGCCCACCAGGCTCCCCCATCCCTGGGATTCTCCAGGCAAGAACACTGGAGTGGGTTGCCATTTCATATGAAGAAGCTTATAAACCACGTTAAAAGAAAAGATGTTTATAAGAAGCTTCAGCTGAAAGCAAGTGAAAGTCTTAGTCACTCTTGGAGACCCCATGGGCTGTAGCCCACCAGGCTCCTCTGTACATGGGGTTCTCCAGGCAAGAATACTG
Organism: Procapra przewalskii; assembly: GCA_006410515.1. Lineage (NCBI taxonomy): Eukaryota > Metazoa > Chordata > Mammalia > Artiodactyla > Bovidae > Procapra > Procapra przewalskii. The sequence continues at coordinate 23,286,206 of SJYF01000322.1, read as the reverse complement.
AAGTGGGTTGCCATGCCTTCTTCCGGGGGAACTTCCTGGCCCAGGGATCGAACCTGGGTCTTCTGCATTCCAGGCAGATTCTTTACCATCTGAAACACCAGCAAAGCCCAAAATACAGGTGAAGGAATTATATTAAGTAAGACACTGTGTAGTAAGGAAAGCCCCCTCTTTGGAGAGGTATGAGTCTAGCAAAGCTTCTGTAAGAGTTACTCAACATACAAATATGAGGAAGACTTAGTATCCAGAAGCTTCTTCTAGCCTGGGGTAAGGAGGGATGGAAAGAGACACAAAAACCAACCAAAGCATAAGGTGGGATTTATTATATAGCAAACATAATAATAATAATAGAGACAAAATATAGCCAGAATAGAGAAGAAACTCAGTTTGAAAAGGTTACCTCAAGAAAGATTTCACAGGTGTTGGTGAAGATTATATACATATTATATATATATATAAAATATACGTATGTATAAAAAGTACACATATATATATACATATATATATATATATATATACACACGCACACTTGTAGGTGTATTTCCTTTTTGTTTTGTAAAAGCAACACACAAACTCAATGGACATGAATTTGAGCAAACTCCTGGAGACAGTGAAGGATAGGGAAGACTGGCATGCTGCAGTCCATGGGGTTTCAGAGTTGGACAAAACTCGGCAACTGAATAGCAACAGTTATGAGGTGTTAAGGGGTGTTAGCAGTGATGAGGGGTTAAGTTGCTTTTTTCTTTGAAAGCAGTGTTGAGAAGAGAGGATATCACCACAGACAAGCTTTGAAAAGTGTATAACAAATGAGAAAAACTAGTTCAGGTCGGTCCCCTTGGGTGAACAGGAAGTGGGGCTTCGGGAAGTTGGGAAGTCATCAGCTTTCAGGGTCCTCACTAGTGGGAGGGCAGCTGGAAGCAAGCAGGGGAGGCTGCTGAATGAGCAGACTGGAGCAGAGGCTGGCATGTGCCTGTGGAAGCTTGCTGCCATGTTGGGGGTACAGCGAGCATGGCCAAAGCCAACAGTTGTTTGAATGCTGGGATGAAATGTTTAGCTCTGTTTTAGGAAGATCCTCCTGGAGATGTTTCACGAACAGATTGGATCCAGGGTAGGAAGCTCAGTCAGGCGGCCACAGCCAGAGCCTGAGGAGCAGGGTAAGATTTGGATATCTGGAAAGAAAGAAGTGTAATCCTGCAAGGGAATGACAGAGACCAAAAAAAAAAAATCTCATTCTCAGAGATAAGAGCTGTACTTCATCCGGGATGCAAAATAGGTTTGTAAGGGGAAGGGGGCACCAACATGAAAACACCACTGCCCAGCTCTGGACAGGCAGCACGAGGCATAATCTGAGTGCTTCAGGGTGAAAGGCACATTCTGCACTGACAGACAGTGAAAGGCATGCGCTAGCGTCTCCAGGAATCGGCGCCTTTGCTCCCTGTGCGCTGCCTCCCTTTCTTCCAGCTCTGTAATACCTGGGCAGACAAGATGGCTCTGGGAGATCCAAAAATGTTCACATGCCGCGGACCACCGCTGCCTCCTCTAGACCAGAAATTTAAGCTTCCAAGCTAGAAGCCCCAGAAGGTATTTATATCCAGGAAGAAGACTTCAGCCAGCTATGTGTTTGCCTCCAGGCAGCAGCCTCAACAGTCGCTGTGTTTGCTTTACAACACTGAATGGGAAACATCATTTTGAGAAAGCTAATTTCCAAAAACCCACCCCACCACAGTCTAATTTTAGAACCTATGAAAGCTAATAATTTCAAAATTCTAACCAACAGTTCCTTGCTTATGTTTTGCAATCCAAGTCTAAATATACCACAAGGAAAAAATATCACTTTTCCATGCATGTACTTATTACCGCATGTATTTCTTTATTTCCTTAAACACAAGCTCAGGGACCTATTGTTTCCTGTCGGTGCTTGGCCTCTGAATGGAAGATGGTTGTCTTATGATAAGATGATGACTTGGAGGGAAACTCAGATGAAGAAAAACCAGAACTTTCAATTAAACTCTAATATAAAAAGAATCAAATCCAATAACCTCACACTCAAAAAACAGCCTCCATGCTTTCTCTTATTGACAGTTTCTACCTCCTTAAGGATGATTAAAATGAGAAGGACACTGCATTCAGTCTAAACCTTACATGAAGAAAATAATATCAAACCTGGTTCTCAGAGAAGGCCTGATTGTCAGTAATATGGAAGTTTAAAGAAAAGACCATTTGAAAAGCTCCAAACTTTTCTGTGAAACTATCTCTGAGTTTTCTTGGGAATCAAGATTCTTTTACAGAACATTGACATGATCCTTGAAACAGAAGCAAAATCAGCCATGAAAGAAAAGAAAAAATAGGCATTCTAGTTTGAAAGACACAGGACATATCCTAGGGAGGGATAGAGTCTGACAAATTTCCAAACTTATTTTTGAAAAAGATAAGCCATGGGATTAAATCAAGCATAGCAACTTTTTCCTGGACTTTCACTAGAACTGGGAGCCCTATCAGAGACCTGGAATGGAGGCTGCCTCTTTTCAAGGAACATCCAAGTTTTAATGTGATCGACACTGTGAGCTTCACTGAAAATTTCTTGTATTAGGACAATAGTATCTTGTTCCCGATTCAAAAAACTTCCCCCAAGTTCTGTAAGACAGAGTCCTTAGTAGGACCACTAAGAAGGTTTTGCTTGTTTGTTTGTTTTTGGCCTGTTTTGTTCCTTTGGCTTGTTTTTTCTTAGGCAGTTAAAAAGCTGTGCTGAGAAAATTCGTAAGTTAAGGGGAAAGAGCCTGCTCCTTAGGCTACCTGCCCCCAGCTTCCCATTTCTGTCTTTCTTCCACTCTTAAGGTCAGAGAGCTTCTTGAAGGTCCAAGTTGGTCTATTCTCTCCCCATCCTGACAATATCCAATATCTAGCTCCAATATCCCTGTTTCTCCATTTCCCTGTCTCTCTCCCCTACTGTTCTTCCTTACAACCAAGTCCCCTGTCTCTACCTACCTCTACTTTCAACCACACACATCTTCACCTGGTACTTGAAAATGCCACGCTCTTTTTGTCCTTCATCCTATCGTGCTGCCTGCCTGATTTTGTGTTTGGAATGACTTTTCCCCACTCTTTTTCCATTCTCTACTTAAAAGCCTTCTCATAGAGGATCCACAACACCCCAGTCCCTTATATATCTTCTTCTGTGGTCCCCAAGCACTTGCATAAACTCTTACAGCCCCAAGCAATCCACTTTTATTTTCTCATGAATCAAATACTTTGGTCCTGAAGGGCTAGCACCTTTTGCTGTCCTGTGAAATAGCAGCAGCTTAGCAAGGCTTTGTGGAATGATTGAATCTCAAGAAAATCACCAGGCACCAAGTTTCCCAGAATATTTTCTTTCCATTTTAAATAGAAAAGCTTTTATACTGTTTATATTACTTTTACTTGAAGAATCGTTTCAGTGTTTATAAACAGCAATCACTTTTCAATAAACCTCCCAGACAATTTTCCCAGATTAATTGTGGTTTTATGTACACTGTGCCTTTTATTGGACAGTATATTTTACTGGACATGATTTTGACATCTAGTTATATAATTTCTGGCAACAGTTTCACAAAATGCATCTGCTTGATTAATTAGAAATGTATTGGAGTGCTATACCTGACCTGGCCTTAGCGGTACACAAAGTGAGTCATAAGAAATTAGCCAAGGACAGAAACAATGGTGCTTTTCTTCTCTCTCATTTGATTCTGCTTGACTATTGCTAACATTCCAAGAGCGGGGGCACTTAAGCAGGGGTGGCAGGCTTGTTCTGCCAGGAGCAAGTTCAGGACAATGGCAAAGCACCTAGACTAACCAGAAATTGGATCTTGCGATATTAAGCTTTGTGTGAAGCTTTCACAGTAGCAGGTGATGTATGATTACTGTCACTAGTTCTTTGATTGATTATTGATTGTAATCATCTGCTCTCTCCCATGATGGAGCTGGCTATAACTCGTCTATGCAGTGCCTCTCCTTCTCAAAGGCAACTTATGCATATTGCTTCTCCGGATAAATTACTCATTGACATGGGGATAGAGAAAAGTGGTAGAGGAGCAACTTAAGTTTATTAGTGACTTAATGATGCAGTTTGTTCAGTTTCTGTATTTCCACTACACATTATGAGGTTGGACAAAACTTACAGTGGTGGAGAGTTGGCAAGCCAAGTGGCTCAGCTACTGGATTCTTTACCTAGAAACTTGATTTAATATTTTCCAACAAAGTTAAAAATAGAAAATATTTGATTAAGTAGATATTGTTTTGAAATATAATATCTACTTAATTAAATATATAAAACTCAACATTCAAAAAACTAAGATCATGGCATCCAGTCCCATTACTTCATGGCAAATAGATAGAGAAACAATGGAAACAGTAACAAACTTTATTTTCTTGTGCTCTAAAATCACTGCAGATGATGACTACAGCCATAAAATTAAAAGATGCTTCTTGGAAGACAAACTATGACAAACCTAGACAGCATATTAAAAAGCAGAGACATTAGACTGCCAACAAAGGTCTGAATAATCAAAGCTATGGCTTTCCCTTTAGTCATGTATGGATGTGAGAGTTGGACCATCAGGAAGGCTAAGCACTGAAGAACTAATGCTTCTGAACTTTGGTGTTGGAGAAGACTCTTGAGAGTCCCATGGACTGCAAGGAGATCAAAGCCATCAATCCTAAAGAAAATCAATCTTGAATATTCATTGGAAGGGCTGATGCTGAAGCTGAAGCTCTAATACTTTGGCCACCTGATGAGAAGAGCTGAGTCATTAGAAAAAAACCCTCATGCTGGGAAAGATTGAAGGCAGGAGGAGAAGGGGAAGACAGAGGGTGAGATGGTTGGATGGCATCACTGATTCAATGGACATGAGTTTGAGCAAGCTCTGGGAGTTGGTGGAAGACAGGGAAGCATAGCGTGTGCAGTCCATGGGGTCGCAAAGAGTTGGACATGACTGAGCAACTGAACAACAACAACATGTTTGAAAATAGTTCCTGCTAACTCACTTCTGTTAAAAAACAACAGTAAAGATCACCAATGAAATACTTTAAGTCTAAATTATTTCTCTGGATTACTTTCATTGGAATCCAGAGAAAATAAGTATTAAAGGTTAAATTTTACTCTCAGTATGCAATGGAGTACTTAATCATTGCTTTTACTAAACTGCTGACCTTGACTGAGTTAATTAGCCTTTCTGAATCACACTATCTATTGCAGGCCCAATGCCTATTAGGCTCTCAACAAATATTTTTACAGTGAATGAATGAATCTTAATTTCTTTATCTGTTAGATGACTTAAATAGTAAGTCAAGTTTGGAAAACTCGAATTCCTCATGAGGCCAAGAAGGCCAAGTGTGTGAATTAATCTAATGGGAGACAGGGAGGCATAGCATGGGTTTGTAGTGAACTGGAGGCATTAAATTTTTATTTTCAAGATTGACTTAGCCAAGTAAAATAAGTCTTCCTTATAGATTTATTATTTTTTCTATAAACTTGATTAAATATTTGAGTTTTCAATTTACCCATCAGGACTTGGATCACATGTATTTTTATGAAATTGTTTGAAAGAATACATAAAATGTATGTAACAATACAGTGTCTGTGCTTTAAAATATAGAGGCCATATTTAAAGATAATATTAATAAATTCAGAAAGCATTTTCCTTACTATTTTCCTAATATTGGATTACTTTCTAACATAGCCCTCCGTTAGCTCAACATGGATACCCATACAACAGAAAAAAGGAATCAAATTCAGCAGTAAAAGGATTAAAATACTAATATGAGGTCTAATTTAGATAAACCTTATACTGTGCTAAGTGAAATAAGCCAGTCACAAAAGCACATACTCACTACATATCTATCAAAATAGCTTAAAAAAAAAAACACGCAAAACAGTTGTAGCACCGAATGCTGGCAAGGATGCAGAGAAATGGCATCACTCATATACTGCTGATGGGAACTTAACACAGTACACCCATGCTGGAAAACATTTTCTTATAAAACATTTTATTGACATTTTCTTATAAAACTTCCATTCAATTATTGTACTACCTGGAAATTGCACCCTTGGACATTTGTTTCAGAGAAATGAAAATTTATATCCATGCAAAAACCTATAAAGAATGTTCACAGTAATTTGATTCATAATAGGCAAAAACTCAAGAGCTCAGTGGGGAAATGGTTAAACTGCCACATTTCCCTGGAGCATTATGCAACAATAAGAAGGACAAGACTACTGATGCAGGCAATGACCTGAATGATCTCCAAGGAGTTATGTTAAGCAGACAAAGTCAGCCCCAAAAGGTTAAGAACTATTTCAGCCTATTTGCATAACATTTTTGAAATGACAAAATTTCAGAAACAGAGAACAGATTTGCGGTCACCGAGGACAGCCTTAAAGGGCAGCGTGAGAAAACAAGCATCCCTATGGTGCCAGCATCTCCTGTGTCTTGACTTCAGTGGCAGACTCACACACCTACACATACAACAAAACTGCTTGGAATCATACACTTGCATATGCACAGGCACACACAAACAATTACACGTAAAATGGGGAAACCGGCATAAAACTAGTGGCTGCTATCAACGTCTGGTTAAGATATTATACTTCCATGATGTAAGATGTTCCCACTGGTAGGGACTGCATTAAGATACACAAGACCTTCATGCATTATTTCTTACAAAGGCATGTGATTCTACAATCATCTCGACAAAACACCTATGTACATTTTTGAAACGCCATATACGGTATGATCTTATTTATATGAAGCATCCAGAGAAGGCAAATCCATACAGACATAAAGCACCCTGCTGGAAGAGGGCCTGGAGAGTGGGTGGGAAAGGGTATGGCTGCTAACGGGTATGGTATTTCTCTCTGATGAAAATGTTCTGCAACTGTGTAGTGGTTGGTAGTGGCTGCAGAGCTTTGTGAATGCACTAAAAACCCGTGACCACTACACTTTTAGAAGGGTGAATTTCAGGTCATGTGAATTATATTTTATCCACCTTTGACAGTTGGTCACCAAGTTTGAGAATGCAGTCCTAGGGAAAAAACAAAAGGATAGGACAGAGCTTATGTGCACCTGCCTTCTCTCTCCTACCACTCCTGCAGTCAGAAGCTCCTTTTCTTAACCTCCACTGAATTACTTATTTGAGAAAAGGGGCTTCTGGTGCACACTCCCTTCAAACAGTGCTGATACACATTTCTCAGCTGCATCTTCCTCACTGAGCAGCTCCCAGAATACACCCTGCAAAACGCCACTGCTTTGTGCTGAAAGATCGCACCAACCCAAAGTCATGTTGATATCATTCTGCATTTTGAACATTCACTATACACAACAATTTGCAACAATGACTCAAGTCCTAGAACTTATCTAAGTGAAACTGTAATCTATTCAATTTCCACAAATTAGGCAAAAATTAAGGAATGCTCAAGAGAATTAACAGAGCTTTGGTGTGAAATACCTTTACTCATCAAGATGCATAATGCATATGGCCAGCATGCTTTTATGACCATTTATCTAAGATCAACGTGAGTAGAATCTAGAGCAGAGGTCCCCAACATTTTTGGCACCAGGGACTGCTTTTGTTGAAGACAATTTTCCCACCGACTGAGGGTAAGGGATAGTTTCAGGATGATTTTTAAGAGGACCCCACCACCTAGGTCCCTAGCATGCACAGTTCATAGTGCGGTTCAGACTCCTACCAGAATCTAAAGCCCCTGCTGACCTGCCGGGAGGCAGAGCTCAGGTGGCAATGCCAGCAATGGGGAATGCCTACAAATAATGATGAGGCTTGGCTGGCTCACCTGCTGCTCGCCTTCTGCTGTGGGGTCCAGGCCCTGGGCGGCGGGGGTTTGGGGACCCTTGATCTAGAGGCTGGGGAAAGTAAAAGTGAATGTCTCTCAGCCGTGTCTGATTCTCTGAGACCTCGTGGACTGTACAGTCGATCCAGTTCTCCAGGCCAGAATACTGGAGTGGGAAGCCTTTCCGTTCTCCAGGGAATCTTCCCAACACAGGGGTGGAACCCAGGTCTCCCTCATTGCAGGCGGATTCTTCACCAGCTGAGCCACCTGGGAAGCCCAGAGGCTAGGGATCGCTGTTGAATTCAGATTAGTTTCTGCACATATTCTCCCCAATATGTGCATAAGCACAGAGAACACGAAAGTCTATCTGCAGGTTTGTGGATGGCTGTGAGAGCAACTACGTCTCTGTCTGAAAGACCGCAGGACAATCTGTGCCTCTGCAATGTAGAAGGTGGAAGGGAGGAGGCGGTGATGGAAATGAGACTGGACCACAGGAAAGGAACAGTGGCCCAAGGTGGTGTAGTGCTTGGGGGCATTTAATTTCTGACTTTCTTTCTTTTAAGATCGAGAATAAAACATGGATCATGCTGGATTTTTTCAGAGCATCTTAGGAGGCTTGTTGTTGTTTAGCGGCTACGTCGTGTCTGACTCTTTTGCGACCCCAGGGTCTGCAGCCCACACGCTCCTCTGTCCATGGGATTTTTCAGGCAAGAATACCAGAGTGGGTTGCCATTTCCTTCTGTAGGGGATATTCCCAACTCAGGGACTGAACCCATGTCTCCTACATTGGCAGGCTGCTTTACTGCTGAGCCAAGGTATTCAGAGGAGATGACAAGAAGTAACAGTAAAGCAGGACAAATTACAAAAGGGAGGTAGAAGTATGGGTGTCAAGGGACGTGGTTGAAATATTCTAAGATTGGAATGCTGAGTAATTTTCACAAGCCAAGAACAGTCCGTGCAAAAGAAAAAAAACATGGGAGGGGGGACTCATTAAACATCGGAGCTTCACAGTCTATAGATCAGAGAGAGAAACATATTTCAGTTGTCTATTTCTAGGATGGAAGGTAGTATGAAAGATTAAACACCTCTCTAGGGAAATAAGTTATATATTTTTAAATGCCGCATCCAACCAAATGTAATGAATATATTGCTTTATTTTAAAATATATTTAAATCAGTTTATCTTATTTTTTTTTTTACATTTCAAGTTAGAGATGAATGATTTTCAGCAGGGAGGGGCAAGTGTTGTGGAAAAGAACTTCAGCATTTTTTAAGCTGTTTTTTGGGGATTTCTAGTAGCTGCTCTCTCTTCCGGAGATGAATGCTTTCTGTATCCGTGTAGTGAGAAGCCCTGGTTTTTACTGTTTGGGTCACACATCTAAGCACGAGTGTGCAGTACATCTCCTCTCAGTATTCTGCAACCACTGGGAAAGCCAGGCACCGCTGCTTCCTGCATGACTGAGGACTCTTCCAGGACCAACGCTTTTAGATACTCGGCACATGGTTTGGGACAAAGACAATCAAGATGTACTTTTTCTAGATTTTGGTAAGTTCATCCCTTTTCTCATGGAAGATGATATTCTTATTTCTTGAAGAATGATGGAGTAGGAAGACCACCGACCATAATCCTAGTTCTACCTATTGGGCACTTCCTCAATGCCCTTCAACAAATATGTTTTATATGCATTATCTCACTCTGTTTTCTTAGCAACAATCCTCATTTGCATCTGACAAAACTGAAATTGACTTAAAAATGTTACTAAACATTGTCATTTTAAAATAAATGATCTAGAATCTAGTAGAACTAGGATGTAAACCCAGAAACAGACTCACTCAAATGCTCATATTCTTTCACTCCACCTTACTGATTTTCTTGCTGGTGAACTTGAACAAATTACTTTAACTACTCGTGGCCAAATGCAAGTCCACGTCCAAAATATGTCACTTGTGCGTATGGTGTTTATACACATGAGTGTATGTGTGTATGTGTGTAAAATGTCTCTCTCTTCAAAGACACAGACTCTTCTCCTGTCCACTTAAGAGTTAATGCAAGGATGAAATTTAACACTGTACATGAAGATATTTGTAGATAGACTGTTTTAAAATATGTTATTTTTATATTTTAGCATATGATATATACTATAACACCATACATAATATATTCTTATTTCACTAAACTGTATTAGTGAGTTTTGGTTGCATTCAAAGTTTTTATCTAACTATAGCTTTCTAGTAGAGATTGCTTTGTTACATAAATTTACTGAAATTTTCCATTTGATTGGAGAGGAGGATTAACCATGGTATTTTTCCAGAAAGGTAATGGGTTAAGAGGTAGATGTGTTCCTTTCTCTGAATCACAGCACAAGAAGTCAGCCTGGAGCCGATAGTATCATTGTTGTATCCACAAGGTGACTTTGGTAGATAAGGACGCTAGAGGTAGATGCCTCTTCTTTTAGGCAGAATGTACATGATAAGAAATGATTCTTATATCTGCAAGTCATTGGCATGAGTGAGTTTAACAGATGAGACTCAGAGACTCCGAGGAACAGGTGATACTAAGTGGACTTTAAAGAAATCTCGAGGCACTTGAGTCAACAGCAATATGGCGCTGTTGTAAACAGATTTTTTTAAATTCCAGCAATAATAAGAATGTAATTGCTTTTTCTCCATAGCTGAGAGGACCAGTCCCAATTCTCTACAGCATTTTCTGTGGATACTTACTATTTGCTGCTACTAATAATACAATTTAGGAAAATAAATGTTTTATTCTCTCGGAAAACCAGGCACAAAGATGAGCACTGGAACACTGGTCCATTTTCAATTGTCACGGTCAATTGAGAAACGCCATTGTGGTGGAAGGCTGAGCCTCAGAATGCCCCCAGCTGCTTCTGTACAGAATGGCGTTGAGTGGGCAGAGTTTATCATTCATATCAACTTGGCAATGACTGATGATTAATATAGGCATGGGACCCATCTCTATGCTGACCAGCAGCCTACTGGTGAAAAGTTGCCCTAAATAGAATGTTGGTGATCAACTACACCAATCTTATTTTTTTGTCTCAGAGAATTTTTGCAGAAACAAGATGTTGAACCACACATTGACTTAACACAATAAGGAGACAGAGGTGTGCCAGAAGCTATGAGTAAGCAAAAACCACAAGTGGACACAGCTCAGAGAAAAAAGTTAATTCTAGAATGAGCAGGGGAGCAGAGGTGTGGAGCATTATAGGATCTCTTTAAGGCTTCTCTTTAAGGCTGAAACCCTACAGTGGGGATCAGCAGACCCTGAGTCTTGAGAAGCAATGTGATAAACAGGCCACTAGAACTGATGGACCATGAAAAGGTTCTGTGTCTGGTTACTGATTTCCACTTCCTGAGCCAGGCTCTGCTCTCTTTGAAACTGAATATTAGCATTCCCTACAAATTCATATATACACAAAGAAAGAGAGAGAGAGAGGTTTCCCTGGTGGGTTAGTGGTAAAAGACCCCCACCTCCCAATGAAGGAGATGCAGGTTCAATTCCTGGTTCAGGAATATCCTCTGGGGAAAAATATGGCAACCCACTCCACTACTCTGGGAAATCCCTTGGACCAAGGAGACTGGTGGGCTCCAGTCGATGGGGTAGCAAAGAGACAGGACTGAGCAACTAAACTATGTCTTTTATCTGTCTTATCTTTTCAAATGTAACTATGTGTACAAAATGTTTAATGAAGAACTAATGTGTTAGTTAAAAGGGAAAAAAGAGGAGAAAGAGATTTCACCCATGAAAGAGGACAGCCTAACCCATGATCAGTTCATTATACCAGTATTCGGATCTGAGAATTTTAAACCACGTGGGCCATATTCCATAAAGTCCATAATAAAGTTCAACAACATCTTTAGTTATAATAAGAAGCAACTAGCTTTCAGAGTATAGAGACTCGGTGGTTTTATTTTTGCTTTGCAAATGCAGATCTGCTATGCTGACCCTTTGTATTAAAGGTAACATGGACTGCCCAGAAAATCATTCTGTGGAAATAAGACAAAGCTCCTGGGGATCAGACATGTTGCCCTCCCTTCCCAGAACTGGAAGTGCCTGGATGCTCTTGACCTAATGATCCACTACATGCCAAATAAGTGTCATAATTTTATTTTCTTGAAAATATTTTACTAGTCATAACTAGAACAAAATTGACCTTACAAAAACCTGAACTCGTGGTTGAAACTGAAGTTGCGTATTATTTTTATCCAAAAGTAAAATGGTAATGGATTGTGTGGGGTTTTCTGCAGACTAAGATAAAATGGTCACCCCTTCTAACACATACAAATTAATGCCCTAAATTGTTACACATGTAAACATTAATAAGCTCATTTAGCAAATACTGAACTCTGCATTTTTCTAACACAGTCACTTTCATCCTTGCCCTGAAGATAAACAACTGGGGGAAGGCTATGGTTTTTCCAGTGGTCATGTATGGATGCGAGAGTTGGACTGTGAAGAAAGCTGAGTGCTGAAGAATTGATGCTTTTGAACTGTGGTGTTGGAGAAGACTCTTGAGA
>SJYF01000322.1:23225767-23238974 GCA_006410515.1 Procapra przewalskii | reverse complement strand
TTGGAAAAGACTGTGATGCTGGGAGGGATTGGGGGCAGGAGGAGAAGGGGATGACAGAGGATGAGATGGCTGGATGGCATCACTGACTCCATGGACGTGAGTCTGAGTGAACTCCGGGAGTTGGTGATGGACAGGGAGGCCTGGCGTGCTGCGATGCATGGGGTCTCAAAGAGTCGGACACGACTGTGCGACTGAACTGAACTGAACTGATTATTAGTCCAGAGTTGTACTGAACTAGTCAAAAGTTCTTCGGCTTTTCCCTAACACCTTAGGGGAAAACCCAAACAAACTTTCTGGTCAGCCCAATATTTCACAAACTACCCTGTGAGTAGGGTGGAAAAATGGGAAAAAAAAAAGGGGGGGGCGGGAAATAAAACTCTTACTGTTAACTAGCTAATGGTTTTCAAGTAGGTGATCTCTTTTGCATGAAAAAAAAAAATCATTATTTTCTCTCTTGTTTCACTGTAGCATGTCATTATTTCTACCTTGTTAAAAGCTTCTATTATAGAAACTGCCAGATCTATTAGTATATCTTAATGACCACATCTTGTGCGGCGTTTAGCCTCTAGTGGGGCAAAATTGCCATGATTTATGCTTTCCTAACAATGATATTTTTACATTAGGAAGCAATTAAAGAGCCCAACCGCACTCCTGGGAACATCAAAAGACTGGAGAAGGACCGCCATCATCTTGATTTATATCTGCGCTAATTGTATTTACAGAAAACTTATAAAAGAAGAAGATTGTGTCAAAATGTTTACGGTGCTTGTAATAAATGTTTGTAAAAAGAGACCATCCATGCTTCGCACTGACTGTAGAACAGCAAATACCGTGAGGGATAATGGGCTGGACAAGCCACACCAGGATGACAAGCAGTCAGGCCTCAGACTTGTCAACCCAGGAAATCCAGAGGAAGGGATTTCACTCCAGCGTGAAGCCTCTGTCCTGTCTGTGTCCTGTCTCACAGTGATGACCACCTTGATTTTTCCTTACACAGGGGGAGCATTCTTTCTGTTTCAACTTTTTACTTTGTATTGGCATATAGCCAATTAACATTGCTGTGATAGTTTCAGGGGAACAGCAAAGGGACTCAGCCATATATACTCATATATCCATTCTCCCCCAAATTCCCCTCCCATCCAGGCTGCCACACAACACTGAGCAGAGTTCCCTGGGCTGTACATAGGGCCTTGCTGTGGACCCGAAACTCCCTAACGGTCCCTTTCTTCCATCCTTTCCCCCACAGTAACCATGTTTGTTCTCTAAGTGTATGAGTCTGTTTCTGGTCTGCAAGCTCATTTGTATCATTTCTCTTTTAGATTTTGCTTATAAGCAATGTCAGACGATATTTCTCCTTCTCTGACTTTCTTCACTAGTATGACATTTTCTAGTTTCGTCCATGTTGCTGGGGGCAGCATTCTCCACATCTGCAACCATGTGGGACCTATTAACAAAAATATCCACTGTGAATACAATAGCTAAAAAGGCAAAGCTCTCCTGCCAGCAGTGAGCAGGATCAAGGCCAGGAAAGACTGCGTCCCTTCTCCAAGACGCAGGCTGCTGAGAATCAATTCTTCTCATTCAAATGACAGATGTACTTCTCACATTTCTGAGGTCTCGCCATACAATGTTTATTTCTATCTTCCTTCATGTATGTAGTTTTATTTTGCCTGTCTTACACATTTAGTATCAAAACCTTACTTAATTAGGCAAAGGCTGTACAATGTAAGAATACTTGTAGAAAAGTGGTATCTATCCATTCAGAATATGGCTCTTCCCACTTAAATCTTTCTGAGCTTTCCAGATTGAGCCAAGAAGTTGGTAGCAACCTAAACTCCGTACTTTGCCTAAAATCATAGAGGCTTTCCTTCGACCAGCAGCACCAGCATCACCTGGCAGCTTGTTTGAATGAAGAATCTCCATCTGAGACTTAGGGAATCAGAGTGAGCCATTTAGCCAGGGAGTCATAGGTCCGTTAACATTTGAAAAATACTGTAAAAGGGTTAAGGTTGGTGGTGGTGGGGTGGTGATGGGGGTAGGTAGTGTCAGTGTACTCTCAGGGGAATTTAATCATGATACTGCAAGGTTCAGAGATCTAAAATGAAAAGGAAGAAAAGGAAGGAGAAGAGGAGGAAGTGGAGGAGGAGTGGGGAGAGGCAGAGGAGGAGAGGCAGAGGAGGACGGGCGCAGGAGAGGAAGTGGAGGGTAGGAAGGGGAGAGGGAAGGAGGGGAGACACAGGAGGAAGGCAGGATGGAAGATCAGGGACTAGAAAGAGGAAGGAGGAAGCAGTGGCTTTTTAATGTCTCATCATGAATTCCTCTTTTCCAAATTTCCCCTGAAATGCACCAACGCTCTAATACCATATACCCAGCAGACACCCGTTTCACATTGGGGGTATGCCAAGAGCACAGTGAACTTCTTTGACCCCCAAGCTCCCTGCTTCGGAAAGCAATCTTATACCTGCCCCCTGCCTAGAAACAGCAGTTAGGTGGCAGGTGGTTGCTCTGGAGCTCAAAACTTGGCATTCGAATAATCATGAATCACTGAAGTTTCAGTGTCTCTAGGATAAGACTTTTACAGCATTCCAGAGTACGTTTGGAGTACCCCACAGATTAAACAGTAGTCCGCGTCAGTTCGATGCCAGCCACACAAAGATTTCTACAGGAACAGTGAGGCAGAGGGCAAATCTAGCTTCACGGATGCATTTTCCTCTCTCCTCTCTCCCTAAAGGCTATCCTATGTCAATGCCAGCGTTGAACATATTAAATATCCTCCAATCTGTTTCCCCATCACAGGTTCCCCATTGGAGAGTATTAATATGCTTTTACGTATTAATACTGGATGCAAGAAAAAAAATTGACTTTGTTTCCCCTTCTCTTTGTTTCCACTGCTTCATGGAAGTTTTAGGTTTACTTTTAAATTAAATTGTATTTAATCAGCTATACCTGGTTAAATTTTTTGTTAGAAACTGTGGATGATTATAGTACTGGGGCATCTGAAGAGGTGTAGTGAACTAAAGGAGAGTCTCAAGAAATGAGGAATAATTCTGAGAAAAGTGAGGAGGGTGGTAGAACAAACCAACAAAGAAGATACACGAAATTGCCTTTTTGTTTCTTTCCTTTTAGAGCTTCACCCCCTTCTGTTCTGAAACCAAGGAAGATACAATCCTGATTAAGAATTAAAGAAACATTTGGCTGAGAGGGGGACAGTTGGTCAAATGCACATGCAATCAAAACCGTGTCATCATCTTTGGTGAAAGATCTTCTCCAGCCCCAAAAAACTAACTATCTCAAGGGAGATTCACACGCTGACTCTACTGGCGGTCAGAGTGGAGGTCTATGTAACTGTCTAAGGGCCATTAGAGTGGGAATCTGCATGCTTCCTCCAAAGTTTGTTCTTCTGATTAATTTAGTGCTTTTTATCATTTCAACATGCTTTCCACTCTTATTGATCACAGCATCCCAGGGAGACAGACTGCAGAAAGTATTTTCTCAGTTTTATAGACGCAATTGGTTAACTGAAGCACTTTAGAAGTATAGGCAGTCTCAATGATAAACTGAGGATGAGAGCTCAGTTTAAGAGTGTGCAAGTGCAAGTGAAAATGTTAGTTGCTCAGTCATGTCAGACTCTTTGCAACCCCATGGACTATAGCCCTCCAGGCTCCTCTGTTTCATGGAATTCTCCAGGTAAAAATACTGGAGTGGGTTGCTATTCCCTTCTGCAGGGGATTTTCCTGACCTAGGGATCAAAACAAGGTCTCCCGCATTGCAGGCAGATTCTTTATAATCTGAGCCACCAGGGAAGAATATTTATCACCCATTAGCCTTTCTAGCTGCATCTATTGATATATTTTACAGTGATGAAGGAATCCCTTTAGATTTCTTCGTTACTCATAGTGATGGTACAGTGACTATTGTCACAGTTCAGCAAGGACTACTGGACTCACCTGATATTCAGAAAATCCAGAGATAAGCAGGTATTCAATCCAGTTACCCACTAACTCTCCCCATCCAAAGCACGATTCTGGAAGCATCTTCAATACAGTTGTTAATTCCTGTCTATTTAAAGGTTTCTGGGTGAAAGCATTTCATGTGGTTTCTGAGTTGTACATTCTCAGTCTAAAACTTGAAACTGCATCCTGCCTAAAAGAGTTTTCCCTGTTTCCCACAGAGAACAATAGCATATGTCTCTACTATTTGAGAGAGAGAGAGAGTAATTTACCAAATCAGAACATTCTGTAAAAGACACCATTTTGCTTTGATGCTCTTGTGTAACTGCCACTGACTTTAATGAGAATTACACACATCTGTCATTGGGCAGAACCAACCCCATTATTTATTAGAGCTGAAACCCACCATTTGCAATAAAGCCTTCCTCTAGTCAATAATTAACAGATATAAGGCTCACAGATTTGTGGTCCATACTATCTTTCTGATGAGTAAAACATGTTAATGAAAGAAAATGAGCCAGGGACACATTCTCTAGGCCTGAGCGCATTCTTCCTGGTTCCCATGGTCGCGTAACTAGATTTTCCATCCGTGGTGATTAAAGGGGAAACAGGCGGCTTCAGTGATTGTCTCTTTGCTATCACGCAGTGTGTTCCAGTAAGTCATATAAATCCATTTGATTAACTGGTACAGATCAACTGTTTTCTACGTTGCAGAGTCGTTGGCGGGCTACATGAAGACATGAGGTCCGCCTTTAGAAATCCATAACCCTGAATTCTATCCTTGCTACTCACATCACTGACCTGCATACCGCTTGTATTGGCATCTGTTGGAGCTTATTAGAAACGGGACCCCACACAGGCCTCCTGAATCACAGACCCTGGTGTGTTTCCCATTTGTATGTAACAAACCCTCTGGGCGATTCCGATGCCCACTAAAGTTTGAGAAACACTGCTCTCAACCATTATCTCCGTTATTGTTTAGTCACTAAATTGTGTCCAACTCTTCGACCCCATGGACTGTACCCCATCAGGCTCCTCTGCCCACGGGATTTCCCAGGCAAAAATACTGAAGTAGGTTGCTAGTTCCTTCATCCTGTCTTCCCAACCCACAGATTGAATCCGTGTCTCCTGCACTGGCAGGCGGATTCTTTACCACTCAGCCATCAGGGAAGCTTAGTGTAGACTATTATCTACAAGCTTGTAAAATAAGTTGGAAAATAATTCTCATCTGGAAAAGGATGGAAAAGTAGAACTAGTGTGTGTTTGTTTTATTCTGTTCCTGTGTGCTTGCATTTTATATCTCCAAATCATATTACTTTGTAATATAAAATTTATTTTCAAAGAACAATTATCCATTCTATTTTTTATTAATTTTGTAGATCATAGTCATTGTTGAATTATCATTTTTCATTTGGAAAAAAGGTCCTTTTGCATGTTCAACCACATTACTATTGTGCTATTTAAATATTTTCTGGGACTTCCAGGCGGTCCTGTGGCTAAGACCTCACTTTCCAGTGTAGGGGGTGTAGGTTCACTCCCTGATCGGGGAGCTAAGACCCCACGTGCCTTGCAGCCAAAACACCAATACATAAGCAGAAGCAATACTCCAAAAAATTCAATAAGGGCTTCAAGAACTTGTCTGTTGCTCTTTGAACTCTAATTATTTGGTATGCCTTCATACATTCTGGAGTTTTCACTGCATTATAATAAACTATACCAAATAAAACCCTCATAATAAGGTTGTTTTCCAAATTTCTATGTCATTCTATATTTCTCCTTTCCTAGTAAGCCAGAACGACTGAAGCACTCTTTTCTCTTTGGGTACAAATGTTTCAGTAGGAAGAGATTCTGCTCATTTTCCACTATCCCCCCAAGTCTGCTGAGCCTCAACAAGAGTTACCATTTGTGCTACAGCACCTCGTAATGGGGCTGGGGAGTGGGTAAAGCTATCAGTGACAGTACACAGCCAGACAGTGCATAAAAGTGTTTAATGATACAATTTATCTGCTAGACTAAAATACATTTCAAAGGATGGGAGAAAAAACTCCGTGCTGCCTTCTCAGTGCATTCTGCATTCAAACCTCCAAAAATGCTCTCTGGCAATGCCGTCCATATTGCAATGATGGATAACTGCTCTCCCACAGCGTTGCAAAGTGATTATTAATCTATAAGCATCCGCCTGCTGAGGTATTCCATGGTTTTAAAAAAGTTAGGAACCATTTCCACACCGTTGGAGCTATTACAATCTTCTCAGTGCCTTCAGTGTGGGACCCCCTGTCAGTTACCATATTTCTTTATTAATTTAAGCTGACTGTCAAGACTGCTCAGCACCATACAGTCTAGTTTCAGAACCACGGGGTGGGGGGGGGGAACGGCATGTCATGTTACAAGAGAGATTGTTACCGGCTTCATAATGGGACAGATCGGTAGTCACCATGTGGGATCTTCATGCTAACAAGTCTCAAAGGCCAGAATAATAAAAGCGTCATAGAATACCACAGAAGGTCAGAGGAAAAAAGAACCTATGACATCACCAAAACCAGTTAATTTTGCGGGGGAGGGGAACAGGAAAATTTGCCCTCTGACCTTAAAGATTGTTGATAATAGAATCTGGCCAGTTTCCATGTATTCTCACCACTGGTACATTGATGATTCCACTAAATTACACGTGAGCAGAAGCTGATGAAGGAATGCTGAATGGGAACAGGATAAGAGAACTTGAGATCTTCCTGGAACAGGTGTTGAGGTTCATTATAAGTTCCATTACTCCTCTCGGGCAAAACAGATCACAGGAAAATAAAAATAATGCCAGGGGCTGCTATGACCAACCAAAGGCAGAGACCTAGAAAGACAGGAGCAAAGATCTACCAAAACCCCAAAAGGAGAAGGCTGAGTAGGACAGTCTTGATAATTGTTACTTCTAAGCTGGGGGAACAGAAGTCAGTTTTAAACATACTGAAGGAAAAGTAAGTTATGAGAAGGCATACGGTTGTAAAGTTGGTTACTCTTCTTTATTGCTGATCCCCTAAGGAAAATCACTGGTGTGAAACATTGTGATGGCCAAAAACGTTCACTTGGGTTTTTCTGTAAGATGTTATGGAATAAGGTCCATAAGGTGTTTTTATAACATCTGATGGAAAAATCCAAATGAACTTTTTGACCAACCCAATATAAAAGCAAAGTAAAAGAATCTAGAGGAAAGAGAACTGATTTAGGGGAAAAACTGTTGAGCAAAAACAAAACAAGTAAGACAAATATCTATATTTCCAGAGAGATGAGAAGAAATTGCCCCCATTGAAAAAAATATATATATAACTGTAAAGATGAAACATTCGCAGAACAGAAAGAGCTCTTGGATATGAAAAATATATGACTGCAGAAATAGATGCGAGAGAAAGACCTCCTAGAAAGCAAGGCACAAAGGTCAAAACATATAAAATGGGTGAGAATACAGAAGAATATTGAAATAAAAACACTAGAAGTTCAACATCCAAATATTAGGAGTTCCAGAAAGAGACAGATGCAGGACAGGAATTTATAAAAAATAAATAAATCAGGAATATTTCCAGAATGAGGGCATGATTTTCCAGACTGGACGACCTGCCAAGAGAAAGGAAGACAAGGGTATAATGGGTTGAACGGTGGCCACCTGCATGATAGTTCCTCCCAGAACCTGTGAATGCACCTTGATTTGAATAGAGAGTCTTTGTAGACATAATTAGGTTAAAGCTATTGAGATGAGGTCATCCTCCTACGAGAAAGGCAGAGGCAGATTTGGCTGAGACACCGAGGACATGGCCACAGGTAGAGGGCAGTAGACTGGAGCTGCATGATAATCGAAGCAAAGCACACCCACAGTCACCAGAACCTACGAGAGGCAAGGGAGGATGGTCCTGGACCTCTGGGGGTAGCACCACTATGCCAAGACCTTGACTTGGGATGCCTGACCTCCAGAACTGTACGGGGATAAAGTTCCCTTGTTTTCAATCACTATGTTTGTGATGAATTTTTATAATAACCCTAGGATGCAAACACAAAGAGAGAGAGGCAGCAAACAGTAGCTCCAACACAGGAAAGAGGCAAAGACCATTAAGATGGAAATGAAGGTGGATCCCAGAAAGAGAACTGTGATACCAGTCAAGAATGGCTCTGGAAGAAGCTTCTTCCAGAAGATGACGATAACTGAAGACTTCTTGGTATTAATGATATCGAGTCGGCCAAAAAAGTCTGTTCAGGTTTTCCTGTAAACCCAAGCAAACTTTTTGGCCAACTCAATATTTTAAAAGGAGATTTGGACAATTGGCATAAAGTGTGGGTTGAGTTAGTGGCTGGTAGAGATATCATTAACAAATGAAAGTTTGAAATGGAAAGATAAGTAAGATTTTAGGTCACAGTAGGGTAGATAAATAACACTCATCTAATAAAAATTATAATCTAGCTACATATTGGGAGGGTTAAAAATGAAAGTAAGTGTGGCTTTGTGAGCATGGCTGTCTGTATGCATGGGAGGCTGAGTGTAACGAGACAAAGTTAGAGGATGAGCCAAATGCCAAATCCTTATCTACCATAAAACCAAATCCCCCAAAATGAAAAAATAGAAATGCAGGCATGTTATTTGGTGATATGACAGTAAATGTCAAAATATTAACAATCATCTAAACAATTAAAAGCGAGATCCAAAGAATTGATGCTTTTGAACTGTGGTGTTGGAGAAGACTCTTGAGAGTCCCTTGGACTGCAAGGAGATCCAACCAGTCCATTCTGAAGGAGATCAACCCTTTGGGATCTCTTTGGAAGGGATTTCTTTGGAAGGAATGATGCTAAAGCTGAAACTCCAGTACTTTGGCCACCTCATGCAAAGAGATGACTCATTGTAAAAGATTCTGATGCTGGGAGGGATTGGGGGCAGGAGGAGAAGGGGATGGCAGAGGATGAGATGGCTGGATGGCATGACTGACCTGATGGACATGAGTTTGAGTGAACTCTGGGAGGTGGTGATGGACAGGGAGGCTTGGCATGCTGTGATTCATGGGGTTGCAAAGAGTTGGGCACGACTGAGCAACTGAAATGAACTGAACTGAACTGGACTGAACCTTTGAGGACTAGCAATATCTGTGGTAATAATTTAGTAAAAGATCTAGTATTTAATATACTAAATCTAACTAAAATTAAATAATGTTGACATTACTCATATAGGACTTACTGCATTTCAGATCTTGTTTTAGATGTTGTACTCGTTCCTTCAGCATAATCTTGTGGGGCTGCTGCTGCTGCTGCTGCTGCTGCTAAGTCGCTTCAGTCGTGTCCTGCTCTGTGTGACCCATAGACGGCAGGCCACCAGACTCCTCTGTCCACAGGATTCTCCAGGCAAGGGCACTGGAGTGGGTTGCCGTTTCCTTCTCCCAATCTTGTGCTGAGTGTACTGTTTATCCCCATTCTACTGATAAGGTCACTGAGGCTACAGGGTTACACAGTAGTATCAGAGCCAGATTGAGAACCTAAGCAGAGTCAGATTTGGAAGCAGAGTTCCTGCTTTAATCTCAACATTTCTTATAAGAGAAAACGTGGGAGGGGTGCTGGGCATACTTTTTGCCAAACCTTATACAACTAAAAGAGTTTGAAAATTATGTATAAACTTAATGTTGGTTCAAAAACATAACCACTAGAGATAGCCAGAAGCTGAAAGCCACGACTCTGACATTTTGGGTGGTTTGCTTTGCTTCGGAATCAGAGTTAGATGGCAGTAGAGGTGTGTAAGAATATAGTCATGGCAGGGATAGAAGTTTCCCTGTTCAGGTAAAAACTTGGTCTAAACCACTCATGGTAGCACCAGGCATCAAGTGATATAAGCTAGAAAACAGTGTCCCAAGACTACTTATGACAGGCCTAGGGGGTCAAATATGTGGACACTCAAAGAAGGGGAAACTTGGGAAATTCTTGAGAAACCGGCCTTGGGAAGACAGTCTTGCCCCAGTGCAACAGACTGGCACACATCTTAGAATATATTGCATTTTTGTGTCAAGACTTCATTCTCATAGACTGAACCAACACCTGTGCAAGCCTAAGAAACTTTAGGAATTTGAAGAAATTAATTTGCATGAAAATGAAGCAAAATATTTAAACCTCAATAAGTGTGTTTGCTTTCTTTAGCTGTGTCTGAGCTTACTTATGAAAATTATCTCCATTCGACATGAAATGAGTAGATGAGATATTCAAGGACACACTCATTAAAGGTAATAGATTTTTAATTTAGCCTCTACCATGATACATTGTGATAGAAAATTTTGAAAGAGGAATAAATTGCTCCTAGTAATTTAAAAGAGATTTTCTTAAAATATTTGACCTACTCAAAATAGGTGTATGAAAATGATGTCTAGGTCTAGAAATAAGATTTTGAAAAAAAAAAAAAAGTGCTTTGGGGTATATCCAAGTCCTGAATACTACAGTGAATTGGCTAATTTGGTTGACAATGCAGAAAGCCAAATAAAATTATTTCAGCTTCAGAAATGACAGACCCTTTAGATGAATGGCTGCCAAAAGGTAAATTCAGCAAGGACATTCATGAGACCCCCTTGTATTTCTAATAATTGGCATAGTTAATACTTTATGAGTGTTTATCAGGAACAAGGCACTGTTCTAATTGCTCTACAAATACATTAATGACTTTCTTTCTCACAACAAGCTCATCATACAGGTGCTATTATCTTCAGTGTTTTATAGAAAATGGCAGGAAGAGATCCATCGGGACAATCAGCCTTTGGGGATGGCTCTAGACCCCAGGCTCTGCAACGCTGCATATTGAGGAATTGCGTGGCTTACTGACCCAAGAGCTTGAACTTCATAAGATCTTCCCTGAAGAAAATGTGTCAAGAGATCAAGTGATGTGTGCTGGTCATTTACAGCTATATTCCTTGTCTCAGTTTAATAACCTTAAGAAATATGAGAAGAATCTTCATTTTAAGCAAATGAATTAGAATAGGTGGATAATTGTAGCAGTCATATGTTTATCTCTATTTAATAAATTAGAAATGCTTGCTTTTTTTCTGGAATATTAGGCTGATACCATCTTGAATGAAGGCAGCAAAACAGACAGACCAAGTCCTTAGATTTAGGCTAATCTGGGGCTTCCCTGGTGGCTCAGACCATAAAAAATCTGCTTGCAATGTGGGAGACCCAGGTTTGACCCCTGGGTTGGGAGGATCCCCTGGAGAAGGAAATGGCAACCCACTCCAGTATTCTTGCCTGGAAAATTCCAAGGACAGAGGAGGCTGGCGGGCTACAGGCTGTGCGTCACAAAGAATCAGACACGACTGAGCGACTAACACTGGAATCTGGGTCCAAATCTCAGTTTGCATACTCACTGCCTATATGACTTTGGAAAAAATTCTTTTTTTAGGAGGAAAATTTTTGACTGCTCTGAGTCTTAGGGTTATTAACCCATGTGACTATGTTGTGAAGAGAACTATATGGAATATGTAGCATAGACCTAGGGCTCCATTTATGTTGGCATTCTTTATGATTGATGGACTCTATTATGAGCATAGGATTTGATACCAGTTAAGAAATAACAAAAACAGTTTATGAAATAGTTTCCTGTAGTATGGTTCAAGCAGAGCTCAGAACCCAAGACAGAGAGAAAGTAAGTGGTCTTCAGAGATTCACTTTAGATTGGGAGGTCTTCATTTTCTCTATTGATTTTTTTTTTTAGCTATGTTGATACAGAAAATATAAAATTTAACAGGAAAATTTGCCTGCATTTGTACTCAAACTGCACTTGAATGGATTAGCTAACAATCATAATTTTGGAATTAGCGTGTGAAGAAGAAAGCAACACTTGAAATAAAATTCAGAATGGTGGTGGTGGGGGCAGGTTGGAGAGAGAACGAGGAGGCAGGCAGACGGGACAACAGTGAAGATCTACAGATGGCTTAGTAGATTTCATTGTTCAGGGCCAGTCCCAAAATCATGTCTAAATAAACTACAAGCTGTAGTAGAAATTTCAAGTTAAGACCAAGGGACAGGGGATTGCCTGGTTGCCCAGTGGTTAGGACTCCATGCTTCCGCTGCAGGGGACACAGGTTCCATCCCCAGTCCCCGGTCAAGAAACTAAGATCTCCACGAGGCACACAGTACAAGAAAAGAGAGAAACAAACAAAACTCCAAGGGACAAAGAATAAAATGATCACAGGGTGCTCAGATTCTCCAAATTGATGAAATGGCTTTTTGGCGGTAGATGACTTTCCTAACACAAGCAGGAAAAGAAAAGCTTACCCAAGAAATATGGGTTGAGTAGGCAGATGAAATCCATCCTCTTAAGCAAAGATAATCTATCTGTGCTTAAGCATTTAGAAGGTAGAATCACTGGACCTTTACAGGGAGTCTGATATTATGCTAAGCATCATACACATTTGCAAACATGTTGCTTAATTTTCATCAACAGCCCTGTGGGGTAGTTACTATGATACCCCCCACTTTCAAAGGGAGAAACTGAGAAACAGAAGTCAGCTAGCTTTCCTAAAGATAATGCCTAGTGTTAGCGATCTCAAACCAGGGCCAACAAGCTTCCTTCCCACACCAACAAGCCATACCTCAACTGCCTGCGCACGATCCGCATTTTCTAGCACAATGCTTTCTTTGCATGTAGGATGTGTTCAGTAAAAACTGAATATTCCTCCTACAATTAAAGACGTTGAAGGCTTCTGTGAAACTGCACCCGTGAGAGTATTAGCTCCTCAAGTCATGGTTAACCAAAAATCCCTCAGCAGGGATTAATTTATCAGATTAGCCTAGCAGAAAACATGGATCTGAGGATTCAGGACAAAGGAAAAGGCATACTGCATCCAAGAGAGGAAGAAAGATAACGTTCATAGTATAAGATGCTTCCTGCTGGGGCACAATAAGGGGATACTGGGAACCTCTAACATCCAATCGAAAAGATGGTAATGTGAATGGGCAAAAAAAGATGCTAACCCTCCCCCATCCTTCATATTACCACAAGGTGACTGTCCATGGCTATAGGGCCACACATCTAACCATATCAGAACCCAAGGGGATACTGGGAACCTCTAACATCCAATCGAAAAGACGGTAATGTGAATGGGCAAAAAAAGATGCTAACCCTCCCCCATCCTTCATATTACCACAAGGTGACTGTCCATGGCTATAGGGCCACACATCTAACCATATCAGAACCCACCCCCTTCTCAAGATTTGGGAGGCTCCAACATCAAGTCAATTCCTTTTCAGAAAATGAAGAT
>SJYF01000322.1:23207867-23222180 GCA_006410515.1 Procapra przewalskii | reverse complement strand
CAAGCTCCAGGAGATGGGGAAGGACAGGGAGGCCTGGCGTGCTGCAGCCCATGGGGTCGCAAAGAGTCAGACACAACTGAACAACCATCACAAACTTTAGTGAACA
This sequence comes from Procapra przewalskii, assembly GCA_006410515.1. NCBI lineage: Eukaryota > Metazoa > Chordata > Mammalia > Artiodactyla > Bovidae > Procapra > Procapra przewalskii. Next base: position 23,222,074 of record SJYF01000322.1, on the reverse strand, counting down.
CCAATGCAGGAAATGAGGAGAGTGTTAAAGACCAAATGGTGAAGCCCATTAAGCAGCAGAGTGAAGAGAACCAGTCTGGAGACCCCCCACTCCATTGTCCTCCAGAACCTAATCCGAAAGTCACTGCCTGGGCTCTCTGAGCCTAGAGAGCATGGAAGGGAAGAACCAGCTGGAGGGGGAGAGATCTAAGTTGTTTCCTGGTCTGTCTTGAGCAAGCTGCGGGGTCATGGACAATTGACTTCACTTCTCTGGACCTCCACTTCCTGACTTATGAAATTCTGGAACTCTACACAGCTCCAGTGAGTTTAGTGGGTGACGGAAGGGTTTACTTTGTCACCAAGACTGAAGCCAAGGTCAAGAGACCCTGGGGCTTGACATTTAATTTCATTACTATCTCAAACTAGACTTCTTAAACGAATGTTTCCAACAGACTTGAAATCGACAGACAAGGAGAAGGCAGAGAGATGCCTGAAAAGTTGGTTTGTTTGGAGTCCTGGATATTTTCCCTGTAATCTTCTCTTGATACGTCTTACAATCTCCTGTCCTCTTGACCACAGTGTCCACCTTCTTCTTTCTTTACCCCCTTATCTCTCTAAACCAGTATGTTAATGTTGTATGGATTGCTTTATTATTTTTCTCTGATAAGCCTATTAGAATTTAAAGACCAAAAGTTGAAGAGGTTTTCTTCTGCTAAAGTTGTTCCCATAAAGGGTTCAACAGGATTAAGCCTAAAGCACCTTGGAGACAGCAAAGTTTTTAGCAAGACTAGATCCACTGATTTAAAACAAAATGTGGCCTGCCAGCTGAATTCAGACTCTTTGCTGGACCTGAGAAACACATCAGAAGAAAGTGGATGGTGGTTTGGTGGACCCTCCTCGCTCACTATTTCAAAGTTAATTTATAAGAGGAATTGAGAGTCTGGCCAGAAAGACTCCACTGAGAAAATAAACAGAGGCCCTGTAGGAAGATAAGCGACTTCAAGTTAAACATGGAGGAAGGTGATGTAGTATGAGAAATGCCAACTGACCTGTTAAACGAAACAGACTCACAGATTTAGAAAACTTATGGGGGGAACGGTGGGGGGCAGGTAGATTAGGAGGTTGGGATTAACATATACACAGAACTGTATATAAAACATAATGAACAAGGACCTACTGTATAGCACAAGGAACTCTACTCAGTACTTTGTAATAACCTACATGGGAAAAGAATCTGAATTAGATATTGTGTGTGTGTGTGTGTGTGTGTGTGTGTGTGTGTGTGTGTATAACTTAAAAATGCTGCTATACACCTGAAACTAACACAACACTGTAAATCAATTATACTTCAATATAAAATAAAAATTATTAAAACCAAAACAAAACGTGAAAGTCTAGGCTGCCCCAGTCTTCCTCTAAAAGGTGAGCTGAGAGCCAGAAACAAAGGGCTGGGGACTTCTGCCAACCACAATCCTGGCAGCATGGCTGGAGCCCACATATTCCAAAAGTCCGGAAGCATTCTTTCCACTGTGTCATGAGCCCCTAAGCTCAAAGCAGAAATCAGCTTCTAAAACAACAGGACCATCCAGGGAACTGGATTGCCAACACTGGGTGACTTTGAAAACAACTCGATTTTTCCCAAAACTTTGTTTGCTCATTAGTAACAGACTTTCCGAAAGAAACATTTCCAAATTACGGCTTTAGGTTTTGAGGCATAAGCTTTCCTAAAGTGGACAGGCATCGCTGGCATCACTGTGAAAGACCGAGTCCAGTGGAGGGGGCAAGGGTTAGAGGTGAACAACTTATCCAATCAAGAGGGCTTTGTCGTTTTCCTCCTCCTGTACCAGTTTCTAGCCCAGCATCCTCCACCCCTTGACTGCCTCCTTTCCATGTGCATCTGGGGTTTGTCAAATACTGTCCCAAATTAAAAGTGCTACAACACTCCGTGAAGATGGGCTGCAAGCCTGAACCTGGGCCAAAAACACGAGGTCACCCCCATGATGGTTACTGCCAGCTTACCAAGAAGAAATTTCTTCTTCAATAATAAAGACAGTGATTCATGAAAATGACACATTCATTTGGCAGGAGGACAACAGCATCTGAAGCCAAAAGTAGATTTTAGTGCTGGGCTTCGAATTTCCCTCCGCCAGTACATCCACCAAATTCAGTCCACTGAATCAGCAACACTGAAAACTGAATTCCACACATCTCTAGGGATATAACGTGTGAGGGAAGGCCAGGGATGACTGGAACATCCCCAGAGGCTCTTCAACACATGCTACTACTATATGGTGGCTATTTTAGCAGGCAAGCACAGAACATGTATTGTCAATGATGCCTTTCCTCCCATCCCTAAGTGATACTATGAACAAATAGCTAAAACTTGAGTCCATGGAGGCTGTCTTACAGGCTATCACATGTACAGTCACACTATAGTTTTGGATGAGTTCCCCAACCATCTGTATTGGGGACCATCTCTAGATCCCAAACAAAAAGATGACCCTATTAGCTATGACCGAAATGTTAACTTTTCAAAATTTTTCATTTTACTGGAGTATAGTTGATATACAATGATGTGTTAGTTTTGGCTGTACAGCAAAATGGCTCAGTTACATAAATGAATATATTTATTCTTTTGTAGATTCTTTTCTCTTGTAGGTTATCACAGAACACTGAGTATTGTTCCCTGTGCTAATCAGCGTGTCCTTCTTGGTTATCTATCCATAGTAGAGTCTGCATGTTCATCCCAAGCACTTGGTTTATCCCTAAACCCAGATTTACCCTTTGGTAACCATATTTCTTTTCCATATCGGTAAGTCTGTTTCTGCTTTGTAAATAATTTCATTTGCATCATTTTAAAAATTAGATTCCACATGTGAGTGATATCATATGATGTTTCTCTTTATCTTTCTTACTTTACCTAGTGTGACAATCTCTAGGTCCATCCGAGTTGCTACAAATGGCATTATTTCATTCCTTTTTACGGCTAAGCCATATTATGTCACACATACATAGCACAGCTTCCTGAAAATAGTAGGTGGGCATTAGGTTGCTTCCATGTCTTGCCTAGTGTAAATAGTGCTGCCACAAACACAGGGGTGCAAGTATCTTTTCAGATTATGGTTTTCTCTGGATACATGCCCAGGAGCGGGACTGCTAGGTCATATGGTGCTTCTAGTTTTAATTTGTTAAGGAACCCCCATACTGCTCTCCATAGTGACTGTACCCCTTTACATTCCTTCTAACAGTGCAAGAGGATTTCCTTTTCCCCACATCCTGTCCAACCTTTATTGTTTGTTGACTTTTTGATGATGGCCATTCATTCTAAAGAAGATCAGCCCTGGGTGTTCTTGGGAAGGACTGATGCTAAAGCTGAAACTCCAGTACTTTGGCCACCTCATGCGAACAGTTGACTCACTGGAAAAGACTCTGATGCTGGGAGGGATTGGGGGCAGGAGGAGAAGGGGATGACAGAGGATGAGATGGCTGGATGGCATCACCGACCCAATGGACACGAGTTTGAGTGAACTCTGGGAGTTAGCAATGGACAGGGAGGCCTGGCGTGCTGCAATTCATGGGGTCGCAGAGTCGGACACAACTGAGCGACTGAACTGAACTGATTTGGACTAGTGTGAGGTGATACCTCACGACAGCTAAATGTTTTCTGTTCCTTTGGCTTAAGGCCCTCTGTAGTCCTTTACAACACAAATCTGTTTACAGAGAAATATAATATTAAGTTCTAGACCATTGTGTGCCTTTTAGAAGCAAATCAGACCTTATTCAGTTACTGCTCCCTAGAGGCCAGCGCAAAGTAGGTATGCAGTGAGTGATGGTGAAATAAATAGAAAGGGTAAGTCTACACCATTACACAATTCAACAAATTTGCTTGGCCGGCTAAGCAGATCACTGAAAGGAGAGGAATTAAAGAGCAATCAGTCTGATGTGATTAAAGAGGAGTGGGAATGGCGCCCCTAGAGGGGAGGTCAGGTAGGTGCAGTCAGTGGGCCTGAATGAGGAGAAGCCGGGATGGCCTGGAGACCCCAGTTCCCTGCTTGTGTGTGTGCGCGCGCGCATGCTCAGATGCTTCAGTCCTGTCTGACTCTGTGACCCTGTGGAGTGTAGCCCACCAGGCTCCTCTGTCCATGGGATTTCCCAGGCAAAACGAACGGAGTAGCTTTCATTTCCTTCTCCAGGGCATCTTCCAGACCCAGGGATGGAACCCCCATTTCCTGCACTGGCAGGGAGATTCTTTGCCACTGAGCCACAGGGGAAACCTGCTGAAAGGGAAAGTGTCAGTTACTCAGTTGTGTCAGACTCTGCAACCTCAAGAACTGTAGCCCTCCAGGCTCCTCTGCCCATGGGATTCTCTAGGCAAGAATACTGGAGTGGGTTGTCATTTCCCTCTCCAGGGGATCTTCCCAACCCAGGGCTTGCACCCTGGTCTCCCACACTGCAGGCAGACTCTTTACTATCTGAGCCCCCAGGGCCGAGCTGGGAAGCCCCCTATGACGGGAATAGCACAGCAGGGAGTTCTGTGGATGAGGGTAAAAAGAATTTCCTGGTATACCTCTATTTACCACAGAATAAAAGACATCCTGTAAAGCAGGGGTCCCTAACCTCAGGGGTCTAAAGCCTGACGATCTGAGGTGGAGCTGATGTAATACTAATAGAAATAAAGTACACAATAAATGTTATGCGTTTGAGTCATCTGGAAACCACCACCCCATCCCTTTCCCCAGTCCATGGAAAAAAAAGTCTTCCATGAAACTGGTCCCTGGTGCCAAAAAGGTTGGAGAAGGCTGCTGTAAAGAGCTATCACACCTTGCTTGAAAGCATCTTCTTTTAGAAAATTTCTTCCAGACATAGCATGAATTCAGGCAACTGTGTGGCTGGCAATGTAATTTAAAACAAAAAATCAAAAACAAACTTTGGGATATCTGTGCAACCTGCTCTGATCCAGGTGTTCCGGGTGATGGGACAACCTCCAGCAGGTCTGCAGGAGGCCCTGCCCTCCCTCTCTGCTGCCTCAGGAAGCCATGAGGTCATTCTTCTGCAAAAAAAAAACTGACTTCATTATAGCAGATTTCTTTTCATTTCTCTGCCCTTCATGTAAGACAGAGCTGCAAATATTTCCATATGAGGGAAACAATAATGAAAATTCAAGGTTCAGCAAGGTCATGCAAAGTATTCCAAAACTTTTGAGAATACCAATTTTTCATGAGTCCTTTCCATGATATTAAAAAAAAAAAAAAANAAGCCTTTGGAGGGCTCATCTGATTGCAGGGCTTAGAAACACCTATGAGAAGAATTTGTCTTCTCGGTCATCATTCTGATAGATATTTAGTGTGGGTTCCCTTCCATTTAGCTTCATCCAGTTCGTTCCTCTTGCAAGACATTGAGCTTAAAAATAGGTTTATACCATAATCCTGAGCTAGGGGCTGCTGAAGAATAATTTCTGTTGTTTTTGTCTGGATTTGCCTAGGTCGATAGAATGCAGTCTTTTACAGATGATTTGTTGAGTTTAATCATCATTGATCCTGAAGCATAAACGATAACCCTCAATAACAACAAACAATGATGAAAAAAAGGCAACACGTTCTCTTTTACACAGCAAAGAAGAAAGCAGTCAGTGAAGGGAGTTGACATTCTATTTTCAGGGTGAGAAGAGAGTAGAACCCATGCAACCCGTTGCATGAGAAAAAGACTGAGGATCACCTCCGCACCAAGAGGTCAGTGTTGGGGGCGAGATTCTCCTTTTCAAGTGTCTTACGGCAGAGCCTGCCCATTGGTTACTATAAGTGGACAGTTCTTTAACTTCTGCTGTGTTTGTGACACAAAATTAGATTTGAAGGTTAGAGCCCTGCCCTTCAGGAGATCAACATTTAATTCTAGAGACCATGAGTGTGATAAAAGGATCAACAGCTGATTTGTAGCTTTATACTGTTTTAAAGCCGTCAGGGAATATGATATTTTGTCTCCCACTGGAGAGTGCTTTACGTTGTGTGTGGAGATTTAGCCAACGCAGAGGGATACTTGTATGGGAAGCTGCAGGGCTTCCTGACTTAATCATTTGGAAGTCTCCCACTTGCTTGGCAATCCCGTCAACGACATCTCCTCTATCCTGGGATTTGGAATTGCCCTCCGCCTTTCTGTAGTTGTTACTCCAACATGACTCTCTTGGTCAATCCCAAGATATATTGACTAAATTAAAAGATGCAGAGCCCTTCTTTGATGTTACCAGAGATTTGACAGTGAGATAGAAAAATCTAGACTGTTAGACTGAAAGTTAGGTTTGTCAGGGACATTCAAAGCCTTGTAGGAAAAATACTCACAATTTATATTGCTTCTTTAAATTCTTTAGAACCCAATGCCCGCAGAAGGGGAGGTCGTGGCTTAGTTGCTAAGTCGTGTCCAGCTCTTACGAGCCCATGGACTGTAGTCCGCCAGCTTCCTCAGTCCATGGGATTCGCCAGGCAAGAATATTGCAGTGGGTTGTCATTTCCTTCTCCAGTGGATCTTCCCTGACCCAGGAATTGAACCCAGGTCTCCTGCATTGCAGGAAGATTCTCTACTGACTGAGCCACGAGGGAAGGGGAGGCTGCTTGCAGTTTAACTGGGTATCTATTTCTATTCCCATTTCCATAAGCCCACAACAGCCTACAGTTCAGGGGTCCCGAACCTCCGGGCCATGGACTGGCCCCTCCTGTCAGATCAGTGGTGGCATTAGATTAGAAATAAAGTGTACAACAAATATAATGTGTCCGAATCATCCCCAAACCATCCCCTCCCAGGTCTTTGGAAAAACTGTCTTCCATAAAACTGGTCCCTGATACCAGAGAGACTGGAGACCTCTGGACATACATCAGAGCAAGGCAATGTGGGAGGAGGAGCAGGTCTACTCCTAAAGTGCCACAGATCATCAAATCCTAGGCTCTGTTTGCTTCTGATGGACAATTTTTACAATTCGGACAGTGTTTATGGGGTACTCCATCTTTTTCTGTTTCTTCACAAACACACACACATCTGAGCAACTGTGAGCAAAGGAGGGCCATGTCCCTTTCCTTTCTCTCCAGAGCACAGGATCAGCCACATCTGTGACCCCTGGGGTCACGTGACTGCAATCTGTTCAAAGAATCTCTGTAAACGGGATATACGCCACTCACTCCCAGGCTTTGCCCCAAATTCTCCTATGTGATCTCCACCTGTCCTTCACCCTGCATCTGCCAGCTGGAGGCAGGAGATCTGATGGAGACTGTGAGGCTTCAGATATGCAGGGCCATGAGAAGAAGATGCCTGGGTCTCAGAATCACTCTGTGGAACAGAGAGATACCAGCAGCTTCCTATTCGGCTGTAACATGAGCAATTGAAAACCTTCATTACATTAATTAAAGTACTGAGGTTTTGTTTCTCACAGTAGTTAGCACGTCTTGGTTATCATGTGTGTGCTTAGCTGCTCTGTGGTTTCCAACACTTTTGCAAGCCTGTGGACTATAGCCCTCTGTCTATAGGCTCTGTCTATAGTCTGTCTACAAACTATAGGCCCCTCTGTCCATGGGATTCTCCAGGCAAGAATACTGGAGTGAGTTGCCATGCCCTTCTCCAAAGGATGATTACCATACTGACCTAAGTCAGATGAACATCCAGTTAAAGCTAACATGTCATCATTTTTGTCAAACCTAATTTCTTCTGTAATTATCAAAGTTTATGAGACTTGTATATCTTACCACTGGTGTGAGTATTGACCTCCAGTTTCCCACTCATTCTTGTAAAATAAGCACATCTTAAAATTCACAGAATTGAATAAACATTTTTCCACATGCAAAGTTGCCTAAATCAAACCATTGGCTAAGAGTAACGAATCTAGGGATGGCTTTAATCTTTTTTTCAGTGATAAATACAAATCTAAAGTTAGAGTACATTAGGTGTTTAATTTGTTGTCAGTTTATAAACAGCGTAGGTGGTCAAAAGTTAAGCATAAGAATGGGACTTCCCTGGCAGTCCAGCAGTTGAGACTTCATGCTTTCAATTCAGGAAACTCAGGTTCAATCCCTGGAGGCGAACTAAGATTCCACATGCTGTGCTTTGTGGCCAAAAGTTTAAAAAACAACAAAGAGAACTATGCATAATAATAGACTAGTTGTAGTGGCTGCAGGTCTGGTCTTCCAGAAAGGAGAGGAGCAGGTAAACAAAGCCTTACCTTTCTAAGTTATATCTTTTTTAAAAAACGTAAGTTTAAGATAGTAACATCTGTGAGTTTTGAAACAGATGTGCAGTCTGCAATCATGGGACATTAGGACAATTGGAAGGACATCACTGGCCCTCGGAGGGTTCCCTCAGTCCAACTCTCCCGCTGTTCAAGTCCCTTGGCTTTTTACCACGGCAATCATTGTTTGCCGTAGTAATTTTGCATCTGTTTTATTAATGATAATGCTAAACGTGTTAACTATTAATAAGCCTTCAAATTGGCCATTAAGAAAACCACAGAAATTAATGAGAAACAAATGCTACCATTAACTTGGAAGTTTTGCTTGAAGGCACGGGATGAGGTTGGCCAATGAAATTGATTTTAGAACCTAGTAAGAATTGGCAATTAAATGCTTCCAGTGAGTCCAGCAAAATTATCCCGCGAGTCTGAAAGACTCACTTGAGATTTATTCCATCTTTATCCTCACCTCTGCTCCTCCTTGTCCTTCATTATGTTCAGCCCTTTTGAGGAACGATTTTTATGGTCCCTACATTATCTCAACTCCCCATATGAATTCTAAATCTGGGTGTAACATATTCCTGGGCTGTATTCTCTGTCCACCTTTTCTGTGGCTCATATTTTTTCATCTTGTCACGATTTGATTGTTTCATATTTTATTTATAAGCCTGTCTCTTCTTCCACCAGATTGCGAGGTTCTCCACGGAACAGAACTTGCCTCACTGATATCTGTATCCACAGAGCCTGGCTTATGGTCGGGGTACAAAATCTCCAAGGAATGAATGAGTGTAACCATGTTTCTTCATTGGTTTGTGATGAATATCTACGTAAGTAAAATTTTCATCAAAGGAATAGAACTCATCATCTGGAACCTTCTTTATAGGAACTGTTCTTGAAATACTCCAACAACAAGCAATTGAGGACATGGACTCCAGCTCAGGCCGCCTGGGTCTGCAAGTCCAGCTCTGCTCTATACCACCTGTCCCAGCCTCTGTTTGCTCATGTTCAAAATGAAGACAATAATGAAGGCAATTCACAGCACTTTTAACAAATGTATATAAAGTGCTTAGCTAAGTGTGTGATATACAGTAAGATTCAGCAACTATGAGATACATTTTCTTTTTATTGTGGAAACTCAGAAGACTTCCTGTACCGTGTGTTCTAATTTGAAACCCGCAGAAGACTAAATGTAGTTTCATTTCAGCCTAAGTTGTAAGGAAGAAATGTCATCAATGAATTTTGCAATTTAAGTAGAATTGCCAATATTGCAATTACAAGCAAGATAAATACCAGGATACCAATCAAAGCCAACAAATCTTTTGAAAGACACAGAATGCGCATCCACGCACAAGAGGCTGAAATGGACTAGAACCAAGGATTCTGAAACTGCTTCCCTGAAGCATCTTCTCAACAAATATCCCCAAACATCTAAGAAGCAGAGTGGGTAGTAAAGACTTCATAAGGTTAAATGTTCTCTGAAGTTTTTCAAATTGCATTACAATTTTATGTGAATTTTTACTGTGCCCATTAAGAACCCTATTATTGGTATATTAGATCGACCATGGACATGTTACTCAGTGTCTTCTTGGCTTCCTGCTACACACCCCTATTTCAGCATGAAATTGGGCTAGATGAAAGATCTTGAAAGCATGTTGCTCGACACAAGGCCTGGAGCTGGGAGATAGGCTTGCAGTAAGTCATGCAGCTAGTTTCGTGAAAGTTGTTTATATTGAGTTCAACTATGAAGCTACTTGACTATAAAATATGAAGAAAAGATAATTCAATAACTATTTCTAGTAATGCAATTTATGCACAAGCATTGAATTCATTTTTATAAAAACCCAATTCACCCTGAAAAGGCAAGCATGCTTTATCAATTATAAAATGCATATAGTCAGCTGTTTCCCCTATGTACACACAAGAATTAAGAGAAATACTGTCCTGCCCTAAACAGGGAAAGGCAGGAAGAGCTCTATCAATTTAAGACACACTGATTTCGAAAGCAAATGTATGGTTACTAAAGGGGAAATGTGGGGTGTGAGGGAGAGGATAAATGAGGAGCTTGGAACTGACATTACACATACAATTACATGTAAGATAGGTAATCAACAAGACCCTACTATATAGCAGAGGGAACTCTACTCAATATTCTCTAACAACCTATATAGGAAAATAATCTGAAAATGAATGGATATATATGTGTGAACAACTATATCACTCAGCGGGATCCCTGAAACTAACACAGCTGTGACTCAACTATACTCCAATACAAAATAAAATTCAAATTCAAATAAATTTAAGTTGGAGATGGGGTTGTTATTGTTGCCACTGTGATAGGTCTTGAGGTGACAGACCCTAAGGCAAGACATTTTCTACATTAACTAAATAAACAGAGTTAGAGGACTACACATGCCCTTTCCCAAGAAATACCTTGAACAATGGGGCTGGTGATTTAAAAGGCTAAGCTAGTGAACAGAACCACTTCAGGCAAAAGACCTTCAACAGATGCTCCTTTGTCAGGATAAGGGGTCTGAGCCTCTTTCCAGATCAGTTGTGATGCTGGCGTCCTCGAGGGCATAAAACTTGAGGCTGCCCCGTGACCTGAGGTGGCTATTGTACCTCTAAAGACCGTGAGACTCAGGAAATAAAGGGCCACAGACTGCCCCTGTGCACTTGCCAAGAAATATGCCTTTGGCTTGAAAACATGAAAGGGAAGTTTACAAGCCAAAAGAAAGGGAGAAAAAAGTCAGCAAAAGACGTGTCACGATCCTTGGCTGGGAGTTGCCTAAATCAGTTCCTCTCATCTTTAGGAGCCACTATCTCACCACTAATTGTTGGAAAATATATCATCAAAAGCAGACTAATTGTAACCATTTATTAATTTGTAGGACTTACTGAACAGGTGAGGGTCCCTCCTAATTAGCAAACGGCATGACTCCAAAGTTTGGTAGAGTGATCTAAAGGGGACAGCTAGTTTCTATGGCAGTGCCCTATACTTCCCCAGTTTGAGCTCTGGGACAGCTGGTCACCTTAGTCTGAAAGAACAATCCTCGGCTATCAGATTAATACAAAAAGAATCTCTTTTAAAAGCCTCCATATTTCTGTATATTCCTCTGATGTGATTAAGAAAGGAGAGATATCAACTCAGTCATGTGCAAGCATGCATGGTAAGCTACTTCAGTTGTGTCCAATTCTTTACGATCCTATGAACCACAGCCCACCAGGCTTCCCTGCCCATGGGATTCTCCAGGCAAGAATACTGGAGTGGGTTGCCATTCTCTTTTCCAGGGGATCTCCCCGACATAGGGTTAGAACCCAGGTCTCCTGCATTGCAGGCAGATTTTTTTTTTTTTTTAACCATCTGACCAGTCAGGGAAGCCCAACTCAGTCACACTGTCTCTCAAAAACAGCTGCGGCACAGGCAGGATTTCTCTTGCTCCAGAAAAAAGCCACTTTAAAAAGTAAACTTAGGTATAAGAAATGTGATTTCCATGGGAAGAAATAAAACAAGAAAACAAAGCAGGCAGTGCTTATCGCCTGCAGAGAATCCCCCTCTGGTTTCTCACTGTCAGCTCTTTCCAACCTGAGCTGAAAGTGATGGTTTGTGTTCTGAGCCTTAGAACTGTCAGGACACAGCTGAGCCCCTGCGGATGTGGGGAAACAAACATTTTCACCTGTGGAATGTGTCAAGGAGATACTTGCAAATTAAAAATCTCTACGTTATGCCATTTTCCCAAGCTCAGTGAGGATTTGATGGGCAACTGTCCAATCCTCAGCACCTAATGAACATGCTTGCTTAATTCTATAAGACCCAGTTCTTCACACAGAGAGCTGAGTTACACCTCTTCTGTTACAATTTATCCACTGCTGACATCTGAATATCTTTCTTAAGGACGCAGGGGACCAAAGCACACATTTTAGATACTAAGCTCAGATGTTTGCGTGTTTTAATTCCATGCCCAGCTACATCGCTTTTGATAAATTCTCTACCCACTGGTACTTTCATCTTCTCGTTCAAAAGGAGTGTATAGAAAAAAAGTGTCTCCTTATGCAGGATATATTCAGTGAGCATATATTGAGAACATTCTGTTTGAAAGAAAGAAAAGAAAGAATCTTAGGGAAATAATCACTGAATAAATAGAAAGCCTTTACAGGCTGATGATAAAGCGTACTTAAGCAGACAAAACACATGCGCATAAGAATAGCAAGTTACCAGTGAAATAGTAATCATTTCAGAGAAAATAAAGCTCTAAGGGCTGAAGAGGACCCACAATCAAAGTCTGATGGGCCTCTTCTGAAGGGAAATTATAAAGATTAAATACTAAATGGTGGGAAGGCACACTTCCAAAAGTATTCAGTGACCCACGTTTTTATCTGTAAAAATTTCAGTCTTTGCTTATGATTACTTAATATTTTCCACCTGCTCTAGATGCAAGGTTTAATGCAGAAAGAATCTCTCCTCCTCCTTCTCAGATGATGCCCTTCTCAGATGTGCCAGTGCCTGGCACAGTGTATGCACCTGAAAAATGCTAATCCAATTAATTTGCCTGCAGATATACCTCCAGCAAAAGCCACCTGCTATGATCAAGGGCTCTGAGTTTGAATTACCAAGATCTAAATCCTAGACCCAGTATCCAGTAGTTGGTTGTGACCCCTTGGACCAGTTGCTGAAAACTTTTAAGCCTCATTCTCTTCCCTGGTCAAAGGGAGAGAGTCAAAGCATCTAAATGAGATAATAATAGAGTTCTCAGCACAGTGTCTAAATCATAGCAAGTATTCAACATATGCAAATGATTATTCTGCTGATGTCGCTAAGAAAATTAGCCCTCAACCAACTTTGGCCACCTGATGGGAAGAACTGACTTATTTGAAAAGACTCTGATGCTGGGAAAGATTAAAGGAGGAGAAGGGGACAACAGAGGATGAGATGGTTTGATGACATCACTGACTCAATGGACATGAGTTTGAGCGAGCTCTGGGAGGTGGTGATGGACAGGGAGGAATGGCGTGCTGAGTCCATGGGGTCGCAAAGAGTGGGACATGAATGAGTGGCTGAACTGTGAACTGAACTGAACCAGCCTTGATCTTCGACTTGGTTCCTTATCTCTGGTCCTGACCCGCTCCCACGAGGTGGTCAGTGCCACAGAAAAGGACTTATTAGTGCTGAAAAATCAGCAGACGAGAATGCTGCAGCTTAGACTGGAAGCTACCAGGGAAAATAGGACTCAACAGATCAAATTCTAACACCAGAAGGAATTATAGGAGCAGAGAACCAAGCCCCACAGCCTTGTTCCTGGGTTGGAAGGATTATGTTAGAACAGATGTCATGTACAAAGTCTAGCGTAACACCTAGGACAGAGTTGGCATTCGGGGAATTTGTTGAGAACACAGAAGGGAAAGGGCACATCAGACACAGCAGCAGGAAGGATCCAGCTGGGCTTCCTGAGAATCTACCTCTTCCCCACCAAGAATGCGAGAAGGCAGGAGGTCAGGGGGCTGTGCAGGGCTACAATCAGAGCCAGAAATGGTCAGGAGAGGCTGGAGTAGAGAGGACACCTATCATTCATTCATTCATTCACTAAATACTTTACTCTGTCTCCGCAACTATTCCAGGCCCTTGGGAGATAGCAAGGAAGAGAATCTACATAAAAACCCCTATGATGATAGTGCTTACATTTCAGAGGAGGGAAACAGATGATAGAGAACAGCACATTAAAGATATATGGTACATCACGCGGTATCAAGTCCTATGAAGAAAAATCAGGGAAAGGGCATAGAGATGTAGAGGAGGATGGTAGCTTTGGCCAGGGACAGGCTCACAAAAAAAGTGCCATTTCAGTAAAGACCTAAAAGAGATGAGGAAGCGCACTGTCCTGCAGTAGCAAGGGAAGAAGGACCACAGGCCAAAGAAAGTGAGCATGGAGGCTGGGGGGTGAAATTAGACCAGTGTGCTAGGAGCAGGGCAGGCCAGGGTGAGAATTCCAGGATACGGGTTCAGAGATAAAGCAGGATGAGAGATCGCAGAG
>SJYF01000322.1:23173468-23199922 GCA_006410515.1 Procapra przewalskii | reverse complement strand
CCACCCCTCACCCCCCCAAAAAACCCCCAAAACTTCAGCTTGAACTTATTCCCAACTTTGAAAGCACATAACCCTAAAACATGGACCGATCAAGTAAGGAGAAAGTGAGTCAGTCATGTCTGACTCTCTGCAAACCCATGAACTATACAGTCCATGGAATTCTCCAGGCCAGAATACTGGAGTGGGTAGCTTTTCCCTTTTCCAGGGGATTTTCCCAACCCAAGGATTGAACTCAGGTCTCCCACATCACAGGCAGATTCTTAACCAGCTGAGCCACAAGGGAAGTAAAGTGAAGTTGCTTAGTCGTGCCCAACTCTTTGTGACCCCATGGACAGTGGCCTGCACCAAGCTCCTCCGTCCATGGGATTTTCCAGGCAAGAGTACTGGAGTGGGTTGCCATTTCCTTCTCCAGAGAATCCGATTCTCCAGAGAATCGACCCAGGGATCGAACCCAGGTCTCCCGCATTGTAGACAGACGCTTTACCATCTGAGCCACCAGGGAAGTCCTCAACTAAGGAAGCAATGGTATTTATAGGCATGAAGTGATTTGTAGCATCCTGAATGAGAAGAAATGGCTGTAGAACAAGTGAGTAGACATCCCTTATTCTCTTGTCATGACTCACTAGTAGTAAATAAACTAATCATCCATGTTCAACCATTCCAAGTCCTTCTTGACTTTGGAGTTAAGAAAGATACTTGAAACATGACACATCCACATAGCAGTTCCCTTTCTAGTTCAGTTACAGAGGGAAAACATCTTCTTAGAATACCAGCTGCAAAGCTTAGAAAAACACAATATAGAATGAATCTCAGAAATTTTTTCTTACTCCAACTTTTTCACAGATACAGTATTTTGGAGCTGAAGAACTTTTAAAGCAACATTAGTAAATTTTGTCATGGTTTATGAAAAAATTATTTTCTAAATAGTTTGATACATTGGAGCCCATAAAAGCAAACGATAAAGTTCACTCTGAAGAAAACATAGGTCTTAGTGGCAATGGCACCCCACTCCAGCACTCTTGCCTGGAAAATCCCATGGACAAAAGAGCCTGGTGAGCTGCAGTCCATGGGGTCGCTAAGAGTTGGACACGACTGAGCGACTTCACTTTCACTTTTCACTTCCATGCATTGGAGAAGGCAATGGCAACCTGCTCCAGTGTTCTTGCCTGGAGAATCCCAGGGTCGGGGGAGCCTCCTGGGCTGCCATCTGTGGGGTCGCACAGAGTCGGACACGACTGAAGCGACTTAGGAGCAACTTAGCCGCAGTGTTCACAAAGTCATCTCAGGACAACTTTATTAAGTAAAGCAAAGATGTATATGTATTATATGACCCAAGATTCTCTGGAGGATAAAATGGCTTCCCACTCCAGTATTCTTGCCTTAAAAACCCCATCGACAGAGGAGCCTGGCAGGCTACAGTCCACAGAGTCGTAGAGTTGGATACAACTGAGCGACTAAGCTTGCGTTCACTCTCTGACCCACAGTGAGGTCCCTAAGATTAAAATTTTATAATATCAGAGAATAATCTGGCAATGAGTCAAATTTTTCTCTCTCATTCTGCTATATACTTTTTTATTTTGAGGTCACTAGCAGAAATAATTACATTGTTAAATTAATTCCATTCCTATTGACCATGGTCCCTATACAGTTCATCAACTTACTGTATTAACATCGGAGAGGAAGCTTGACCCTCACCTTGTCTGAAATATGCTTATTTGTTATGTTATTGCTTGCATTTATTGGTAGTTACCTTGATCCTTTATGAGAATGCTATTGACTCTTCAGTGTGCCTTGCAGCTGAAGCATTAACAAACATTTAGCTATAAAGGTTAATTTCATTTCCAGCATTTTTAAGGACCCGGACACTAAGGCTGACAATAATATTTCCAATAGCCATGAACTGAAAAAGCACCTCCATAGTTTATTGTCTGTATTCCCACTGTAACAGCAAGGGTTGCTGGCATTCGTCAGAGAACCATGGCATTCAAGTCCTACACGGACTAAAAGTAGCCCTAGACTATTCAAACGATTCATTTTGCATCAGCACTATTGTTTCCAAGTGTGTTTCATCCCAGTTTATTCATCCAGTTTTTTCTTGTTGTTGTAGCTAATCATTAAACTCTTCATTATGAATTTAATGTAGACAGTAGAGTTAAAATTCCTTTATTAAGTCCTACTGTGATTTTTATGCTCATTTTGTTGGATTATTAACACAGATTGAGAGATAATTCTAAATGAATTTCTTTTATTTTTTGTTTTACTTTTCAAATGCAAGGACTTATAATGTTCAACTTATTCCTTCCTTCACATTTCAACTGAGCTCTCTTTGCCAATTCCCCTTCATTCACTTCATCTATTATTTTCCTCCCTGCTCATTCAAAGGCCATGGATAACTCTCTTTGGAGACACTGGGTCTTTACCCAAAACCTACTACTATTTCTAAGATCCCTCCTCTCTCTCTCTTCCCAAATCCCTGGCAAATCTGATTCTGTCACCAATCAGCTACCTCTTAAATATATAAATGCATAAAACGATAAAGCTTGATGAGGACTGGGGGATTCTAAATGAACCAGACCTGCCCAGTGGGCTTTAATTACCTGTTCCCACAAGCTGTTGGTGTTTTCAGCTGCTCAGTCACATCCGACTCTTTTGTGACTCCATGGACTTTAGCCCATCGGGCTTCTCCATCCATGGGATTTCCCAGGGAAGAATACTGGAGTGGGTTGCCATTTCTTCCTCCAGGGGATCTTCCCAACCCATGTCTCTTCCATTGGCAGGCGGATTCTTTACCGCTGCGCCATCTGGGAAACCCAGTGATAACTGCTCAGTCATGCCTGACTCTTTGCAACCCCATGGACTGTAGTCTGCCAGGCTCCTCTGTCCATGTAATTCTCCACACAAGAATACTGGAGTGGGTTGCCATTTCCTTTTCCAGGGGGAAACCCAGACCCAGGCACAAATCAAGACTTTTACTGGAACAGGTAAGAATGGCTAAATTTGCAATCCCAACTTCCAAACTTAATAATTCTGTGATCCTAGAAAACATAACCTCTGTGGGTCAAAGTTTCCTCAACTGCTAAATGGGATTTTTCATTCATAAGGTTTGTTGTGAGGATTAAGATTAGCAAGTATGTTTGAGATGTTTCGAGCACAGCACATGGGCTTACACCGCATGAATATCAGCCAACACGAGTCCCTAAGAACTGACAAAATTACAGCATCCTCCGTCTTCACCCTCTCTTCCATGTAAAAGTCAAAACCAACATTTTGATCTCTCCAGATGGTGACTTCAGGAGATTTTAGTTTAAATAATATCAAAAATAACAAAATTCTTTTAAAGTTGACTTTTAATTTCCCTGGCCCAGCTTTGGCGGTGCTCTGAGCCAGAACATCTTGAGCATGTGGCGTATAATAACTATGTGTTGCAAGTACACAACAGGAGATCTGTGCCTCAGTGTGCAATACTGCTAGTACAATTTTTTGGATGTGTATGACATGAAGCAGAGTTCTGAGCACTTTATTAGAATTTTTTTTGAAAATTCTAATACTGCCGGAACCAGGAGCTCACATTCACCCATTCCTGAAACAGGGACCCCCCTCCGCACGTGTAAATGCATCTTCCCTGGTTTAGACGAATCTTGGTGAGAAATTAGCAGAAGAAAAGGAAATGGTAAGGACAATGACCAGTTGCATCCACCCCTTAGCATGAAAGAGGATTCTGGCAGCATACTTATGATTGAACAAGACAAGGCTAGAAGAATGTAGAAATTGCTTTCAAATATGTAAGGGGAAAAGATTAGTAATAGGATAAAAAACACAATGCATATTAAAGTTATTAATACAACTTACATGAGGTATACAGAGTAGGGTTTTATTTATGTAATATTAACGGGATGTCGGCTATGGTTTTTCCAGTGGTCATGTATGGATGTGAGAGTTGGACTGTGAAGAAAGCTGAGAGTTGAACTGTGGTGTTGGAGAAGACTCTTGAGAATCCCTTGGACTGCAAGGAGATCCAACCAATCCATTCTAAAAGGAGATCAGCCCTGGGTGTTCTTTGGAAGGAATGATGCTAAAGCTGAAACTCCAGTACTTTGGCCACCTCATGTGAAGAGTTGACTCACTGGAAAAGACTGATGCTGGGAGGGATTGGGGGCAGGAGGAGAAGGGGACGACGGAGGATGAGATGGCTGGATGGCATCACTGATTCAATGGACGTGAGTCTGAGTGAACTCCGGGAGTTGGCGATGGACAGGGAGGCCTGGCGTGCTGCGCTTCATAGGGTCGCAAAGAGTCGGACACGACTGAGTGACTGAACTGAACTGAACTGAACTGAACTGAATGGGATGTATTTCCAGCTAAAGCAAATTTTCCAAATTAGTGAACCTCACTGTGCTAACTTTCAAAAGTTTGGGACACTGATCTATTTTGGGGCCTGTTCAGGTATTAACCATACCTTTAACGGGGTCCATGTGAAGCCAGCTTGTGTGCAGCTTCTGCTTAATGGATTACTAGAATTGGACCAGATAACCAAATCCACTTACTCCCCCTAAACACAAATTGGTATGAACAGGCAGTTGATTTCAGAGCAGGCAAATCACAGAGTAATCAGCAAACCATAACACAGCCGGTGTGAAAAGATTAACTGGAAAAATTGTCTTCTCCTTCTTGGAATTTCATTAGAAAAGCCCTGAGAGAATAAGAAGCAGAAATTCGAACAGAAAGGACTCCTTGAGAGGACAGTCTAAAGAGGGTAATGACAGACCCAAATGATGATGGATCACAATCGGAAAGAAACAGGGTTAAGGAACCAGCAGCCTGAACTGCCCACTTTGGCCAGGCACAGCAACAATTACCCACAGGCGTTACCTCCCAACAGGATTTCCCGATGAGGAATATGGTGCTGTCACTGAAAACTAACCGGGAAAACTTTGGAGAGGCCAAAAAGGAGAG
This sequence comes from Procapra przewalskii, assembly GCA_006410515.1. Lineage (NCBI taxonomy): Eukaryota > Metazoa > Chordata > Mammalia > Artiodactyla > Bovidae > Procapra > Procapra przewalskii. The sequence continues at coordinate 23,194,969 of SJYF01000322.1, read as the reverse complement.
AGGAGACACCAGCCCATAATAAGTCCTGCCAATCTCCCAGAAACGCTCGCAATGGAGTCCATCTTGGCTGCAGATGTGTGTGCTACCAGAAATGACCTTGGGTCAGACCAAATACAGGAGAGAAGCAAGGGGACTGGCCGGAGACAACCTGGAACGCTAACCCTGTTACCGTAAAGCCTGAGATAAGGCAGGGCAGTACCGGCTGTGCTCCGCCCAGATGCCCCTTCTCAGTAAAATCGTTTGCTTTGTCAACACATGTGTCTGCTCAGACATTTCATCTCCAAGTGCTAGACAAAAGCCCAGTCTTGAACCCTGGAAGGGATCCCCTTTCTGCAACAACTTTATATTTTTAAAAAGATAACAACAAGGAATAATGAGAGTCAGTGGCTGGCCCACAGGCTGATTCAAGTGACTCCAACAGATGCCCTGATCACTTTTACTCTTTTACTTGCAATATCTAATCCCCAGGTGAGCACACACACCGCAACATGGCACACCACACACACACGCGCGTGTGAGCGCACACACACGCACACACACACTTTTCTCTCAGTATGTACTTAGGAATAAACTCTCTATTATTTGTGACCAAAAGAATCCAAGTAAAACACCAGTATTACTGAAATGGATTATAAACTATGTCCTCTATCGAACAGAGCACAGTAAACCTACTTTAACTTTTTCTTGATGGCTCAGGGCCATCATTACTGACAATGACTGCGAGAGGCTGTAACACGCGGATCCTTTCTGGGCATGCAAGGCTCTTTATCTCTTCCCCAAACGGCCTCCAAAATGATGCTTTTTGAATTCCTAGCCTTCTTTTTGTGCGTTTCAATCTCTTACATTACCATAAATCTGCTTGCCTCTAACAGCTTTCTTCCTAACTTTCTGCTTCTGATCTTTTGGATGCTGGAAAATAAGATAAACAAGTTTGATGGATTTCTGGGTAAAATAAGAATATGGCTGATATACCCTAGGTTATCTCCTCAAAATACGATGCCTAGATACAGCAGACTCATGATGAACAGGAAGCAGGAAGGGAAGAGGAGACATGCTTCGGTCTGGCGCTGTTCTTAGCAACTGCTCATCAACTCCCTTGGCCACAGATACTCGATACCTGCCTCGCCACATTCCTGCAGCAAAATTCTAACACTTTTTCAACAGGAGACACTGCCACTCAAGTCTTTAACAACCAAGGAAAACATGTTACCGTCCTTGTATTTTATTTACTTAAAAATTGATTTCAAAAGCGAAATAAACACAGTCAACTCACATTTCTCAAAGGCAATCGGATAACCAAGTAATTTGCTTGAACTGTTAAAATAAAGTTTTAGCTCCCTGTTGATCCTTTTCAAATTTAACCTGCTCTGCCTTCATGAGCATGGGCTGTTCTTCATCTGCTGCTGCTGCTGCTGCTAAGTCGCTTCAGTCGTGTCCAACTCTGTGTGACCCCATAGACGGCAGCCCACCAGGCTCCTCTGTCCCTGGGACTCTCCAGGCAAGAACACTGGAGCGGGTTGCCATTTCCTTCTCCAAGGCATGAAAGTGAAAAGTGAGAGTGACGTCGCTCAGTCGAGTCCGACTCTAAGCGGACTGCAGCCCACCAGGCTCCTCCATCCATGGGATTTTCCAGGCAAGAGGACTGGAGTGGGGTGCCATCACCTTCTCCGTCTTAATCTTCTAGATGACTATAATAGCAGTACTTTTCTCAAATGGTGAAACTGTATTAGAAGATTCACTCTTTTACAGTACATATTTATTACGTACCTATTAAGTTCCAAAAATAAGAAAGGCTCAGAGGATGTACTGGTGAACAAAACAAAAATGATACGCATCCCTGGGAGGCTTACATTATGTTCAAAATATTGCAGGCAGCCATGGAGTAGTTTGGACAGTTTTAGTAAAGCACACATGGGCAGATCCAGTAGACTCTGCCTCAGGTGACATTTCCCCAAAGAGTCTAACTTCAAACCAAAACACTTTTGAGAATCAAAGTGGCATTGTGAATAGTTCACAGGGTCTTTAGGTATAAGTCTGGGCCTTCCAGGGAAAACCGGGTAGACGGTCACCTCGACTACAGGTCAGCATCTGGCATAAGCAGCTCTTTACAGGAAACCACCCTCAGCAGGAAGCCACTTTTCTTATCATTTTAGCAAAGCTATGTTTTAACTAACTTTTAAACCAGGTACCCCCATGCTCCATTCATCTCCAGCCTAAGTACAACTTTCAAATCGAAGTTCCCTTCTTCTCTACTATTTGTGAGTAATGATTTTTTAAGTGGCCACAGAGGAATCCTCCATTCACTCAATAAGATAAGCACATAGTACATGCTCAATAAGCATTTACTGAACAAGTTAAAAGTATGATTACAAAGGACTGTAACTACATTATAATAAAAGTAGCAATTATTCTTGACCAGCCTTTCAGTCTCTCTGCCATTCATACGAGCAAGTTTAATCACATCTTGGTTACTCCCTATCTGTCATACTATGAAAATGATGAAATAACATGGCTGTTGGCCAGCCCTCTTGAGCTAGCACTTAGGAAAATTACATGGACTGAAGGCAGCTCTATTCTACCCAAGTCTCTGTTTGACACAAGCTTGTTTCTGAAACTGTTCTGCCTTCCATAATATTTTCTTTCTCCAGCTGAACAGTAATTCTTCATGTTAAGTCATGTTACTTTAATATGTTAGATTTTTCAGAGTAAGGTCCCAAATAATGCTATAGTGGAATAAAAAGCTCATTCCTGGCTTTTTTTCCCTTAAAGCTTCAGCAATCTTAGTATTATCTTTTCATTGCTATTTCCCTTCCCTCCAAAGCAGGAGCAGGGATTTTTAACTATAATTCAAAATTTATTTATATGAAATCATTAAGGAAACATTGCTCTAGAAACCCTTAAGTTAGCATCCATGAAAGTTTCCATAAATTTCTAAATCTGTATATATAATCTCACTTACAATTATGCATTCTTTTTTCTAGAATAGCTTCCACAGATTTGTCTAATTTGCAAATGGCTTTGAGATGACGGCTACCAATCTACCAATCTAAAGAAAGAGACAAGCAAAAAAACAAGCTGTGGTACATATAGACAATGGAATATTACTCAGCCATAAAAAGGAATGTGTTTGAGCCAGTCCTTCTCCGGTAGCTTAGATGGTAAAGAATGTCTGTAATGCAAGAGATCCAGGTTCAATCCCTGAGTCAGGAAGATCCCCTGGAGAAAGGAGTGGCTACCCACTTCAATATTCTTGCCTGGAAAATTCCATGAACAGAGGACCCTGGTGGGCTATATAGTCCATGGGGTTGCAAAAATCAGACACAGCAGAGCAACAAATGCTTTCATATTTTAATGAGGTGGATGAACTTACAAATTAAGTCAGAAAGAGTGAAGTTAAGTCAGAAAGAGAAAAATAATTATCATATACTAATGCATATATATTGGCCACCTCATGCGAAGAATTGACTCATTGGAAAAGACTCTGATGCTGGGAGGGATTGGGGGCAGGAAGAGAAGGGGATGACAGAGGATGAGATGGCTGGATGGCATCACTGACTTGATGGACGTGGGTCTGAGTGAACTCCAGGAGTTGATGATGGACAGGGAGGCCTGGTGTGCTGCGATTCATGGGGTCGCAAAGAGTTGGACACGACTGAGTGAGTGAACTGAACACACATATATAGAATCTAGAAAGACAGTATTGATGAACCTATTTGTAGAGCATCAGTGTAGACACAGTCATTGAGAAGAGACTTATGAACACGGCTTGGGGTAGGGTGGAGAAGGGAAGGTTAAGAGGTATGGAGAGAGTAACATGGAAACATACATGATCATATGTAAAGTAGGTATCCAATGGGAATTTGCTGTCTGACTCAAGGAACTCTAACCAGGGCTCATTAACACTCTAGAGAGGTGAGATGGGAATGTCCAAGAAGGGAATATGGGTAAACCAAGGCTGATTCATGTTGATGTTTGGTAGAAATCAAGGCAATACTGTAAAGCAATTATCTTTCATTTAAAAATAAATAAATTTTAAAAAGAAACTAACAAACAATTTCTCCATTTTACTTCCCATGAGGCCTTTCTTCAAATTCATTTCAGCACATTTGCCAAATTGCAGAGACAACTAGATATATGGACATTAGATAGAATGGCGAATGCCCAAATCATGACCCACACCATCTAGAAGGACCTGTTCCACTGAGTTTTTGCTGTTGCTGTTCAGTGGCTAAGTCGAGTCTGACTCTTTGTGACCCCATGGATTGAAATACGTCAGGCTCTTCTGTCCTCCACTATCTCTGAGAGTTTGCTCAAACTCATGTCCTTTGAGTTGGTGATGCTATCTAACCATCTCATCTTCTGTCATCCCCTTCTCCTTGGGCCTTCAGTCTTTCCCAGTATCAGGGTCTCTTCTAATGAGTCAGTTCTTCACATCAGGTGGCCAAAGTATTGGAGCTTCAGCTTCAGCATCAGTTCTTCCAATGAAGATTCAGAGTTGATTTCCTTTAGAATTGACTTCTCTAGCAGCACAGTTTGAAAGTATCAGTTTTTCAGCCCTCAGCCTTCTTTAGCACTCACCAACTACTCTCACATCCATACAAGTCTCCTGGAAAAACCGTAGCTTTAACTATATGGACCATGGTCGGCAAAGTGATGTCTCTACCTTTGAATAGTAAAATACTTTCACTAAGCAGAAACAACATATAAGGATCATGCCTGCTCCTCTGTTCTGCCACCATTCTGATGTGAACACTCTGGATCTCATTTACAACCCTCTAATGAAACGTCTCCTCTCTAATGAGATGTGGTCTTCTCCCCCCACCCCCACGCACGTATCCATGTCCATCAGCTCTGGGCAGACAAACCTTACAAAACCTTGCTCCCCAAAGTTTTCAAGTTTTCCATGGCTTTGATTTCTCTTGAATGGAATTCAAAATTCTTAGCCAGTCATTAAAAATTATACGCAGTATGATCATTCTACCCTATGTAAAAATGCACTCTCTTTCCACCAAACAAAGCATATTCTACTTTCAAGTTTGGTTGAACTTATCAGTCCCCAGCCTCCAATGGCCTCCATTCTGGTCAAGTTGAGCCAGCCCAGCCTTATGAGTCCAGATGGACCGCTCCCTCCCCTGTGAAGCCCACTCCAGCCACCTGGCATACACTGCTGTCCTGCGCCTCTCAACCCACATGGTAACTATTTCGCATCGCAGAATCACTGACACTTAATACATGCTACCTTGCATTTGCGTGTGTGTTCAGCCACGTCTGTAGCCTGCCAAGCTCACGGACTGTAGATACAAGCTATCTGCCAGGCTATAAGCTACATGGACCCATGGACTGCAGCCTGCCAAGCTCCTTTGTCCACAGAATCTTCTAGGCAAGGATACTGGAGCGGGTTGCCATTTCCTACTCCAGGGGATCTTCCCAACTCTGGTTTTGAAACAGTGTCTCTTGCATCTCCTCCACTGGCAGGCAGATCTGTTACCACTAGCTCCACTGGGAAGCCTCTGTATTGATACACAGGTTTCTAACTTTATGCCTAGATCTCTTGAAGGCAAAAGCGATCTTATACTGCTTGGATATATACTCACCATCTTTAGCACCGGCACTGTGTGGATGATGTTGTTTGATGATAATATCAAAGGGTTAGAAGAGTAAGAGCATTATGTTCCAAGATGGAGGTGAACTTTATTATAAAGGAGTCACTTTTGCTTCTTCTGAAATCCCTAGGCACAGTCAAGTGTCCTTTGTGTATCTCCTTTTAGATACTAGACCATCAGGAGTCCTGGATAAGTATCTCAAAGGCTTCTCAGAATCTCAATTCCCAAGCAAAGCATCATCAGTTTGTCTGAGTCTCTTCTGTCCTTTCACTTCACTGAAACATTCCCCATTCACATATTCAAAAACCATTCTCAGAGAAACTGAACATCTGAACTCATTATTACCTTAAGGAGAGAATATTCACACAGACGCAAAAGTAGAGAAGTAACAGATAAACAACATTTAACATTTGCATTTGAAGAGCATACAATATATGTGAATATATAAAGTGGGTGTGTTTTCAAAGAATTACGCAGTTTCTTAAATTTCGTTACAGTGTTTTTATCAGTATATGTGTTTGCATAATAAGGCGATGAAAATAGGTAAGTACAGCTGTAGGATTCTTTATGGATAATCTTCTTGGAAAATCGAGTATCACTAATAATATCTCTGCTGCTCCCAAACCTATATTTTAAATCAGAGGCTGATGTAACCACTGCATTCATTGAAAATGGTTATTATTATTAGTTGCTGTTGATATTCTTATGTGGATGGAGGGGGCTGCGACTTGTTTGTTACCAAGAACCATAAATTCCCTTGAAAGAAGTATTATTTGGGGGTTGAACTTGAGTTATCAGCTCACTTTTTGGCTTTTGTTTATTTTCTTGCTCTCATTCCCCCCAGCCCTAATAATATCTTGATTATGATTAAGCAACAGCTCTGACACTGATCTCTGCCTTGCATATCCCTCTCCAACTAAATTCATTTACTGTTAGGAAAAAAAAGAGAGAGAAAAAAAAAAAATATCCTGTCTCTAAAATATCCACAGACCTCAAAGAGCACGTTATTTTCGAATTATGCAGTGATCCACTGTGAGTTCACAACTGTTAGATTATTGACTAGAGAAATTATGTTTGCTCTTAACCATACTTAACATTCAGACATTTTGAAACGTAGGTGGTCAATAGCTCACTCTCAGATCATGTTGCCACAGAGTCGAGTTCTCTAACTGAAGGGTTTCGATGAGTTTGTGAGATGATTACTCAGAAAACACTTCGGAGAAGGAAAATATTACATTTCAAAACAACACAACAAGTGACTGAGTTGAACACTACACTAACCAGGGCAGGAGAAAAAATACCTTTCGATTTTTCCTGCCAGTATGAATAAAGTCAGTTATTCCATATTCAAATGCAAAATCAAGTGCCAAGCATGTTCAATTTGGGTTCTGAAAAAAAAAGAGAGAGAGAGAGAAAGACTCCTGTTTGCTTTTCTCTTGATCTTCTACCTCAGTGCTTGTTAAATCAGCTGAGTAATACTATTGGTCGGGTTTGGTAGGCATTCATTGGCTTTGCTATTATTTGTTTTTAGCATTAAAATGTGTTACGCTGCAAAAAAATAATCCAGTTGATTCTAAGCTTCCTGGTTTAAAAGTCTGCCAATGACTGAGCTATTTCTAGGAAGATTAGTTGGTTTTTTTCATTTATAATAATGATGTTTAGGTCGTCAAAGTCATATTTTAGTTTAGTTTGGAAAACATGCTGGAGGGAATTAGGAAAATGTCTCATTTTAGTGGTGAATTCCTCACACCAGTGACTGGATATGCGGTGGACCAGTGGACCTCTCAGACCTGGAGCAGGAAGCCTCACTCCGCAGGCCCCTCTAGGCTGAGGTCAGAAACTCCACTCCGGAGTCCCCTCCTGGGCCACAGATACTCTGCCTCAGCCAGAAGCCCGTGTGTGTCTCCTCATTGCTTTCCTTTTCCTCTCTCTCAGCCAATCAGCAGCCCAGAGCCTGTGAATTTCCAGCCGGCAAATCCCTCCCCTCCGTCCTTCCAACTTCATCACCTTTGCGGCCCTTGTCAATTACCACCTGGAATAATTCAGGACTTCCTTGGTGGTCCGGTGGCTAAGTCTCCATACTCCAATCCAAGGGACCTAGGTTCAATCCCAGGCCAGGGAATTAGATCCCATTATCTTTAAATTAAAGTCCACATGCCACAGCAAATGATTCTGCATACTTCAATGAAGATCAAAGATACTATGGGTTATAACTACAACCCGATGCAGCCAAGTAAATAAATATTAAAAAAAAAAACCCAGGAATATTTCAACTTATCCCTCTGCCACTTGTCTCCCTCCTTCCCAATTCATCTGAATCATCTGGAATAAGACTGTGATTGCCTTCACCTTCATTACAGTTCTTCAATAGTGTCTCCCGTTAGTTACACCATAAAATCTGTACAGACATGAAACCCTCTCATGGACTGTTATCTGCATTTCCAGCCTAGTCTCACGCATCTTCCTTCTCTCCAATCTCACAGTCCTCGAGTTATGCCAAATTACTTGCAGTTCCTTGCTCATGACATGAGTTTTCCTCAATCCCTTTTTTTATATGAATTCTGTTTTTTCTTGCCTGTTGAGTAAACTCTTCTGCCTTCTTTGTGACTGCCTAGGAAAATCTTTTCTGAGTAGCGCTATACATGTTTATTTATTTTTTTTATTTTTTTGGTGGTCTCACCACACCACAGGTACATCTCTATTATCTCTTTTCAACTTTCTGCAATATCTCTTGTGCACTCAGCTCCTCTCATGAGAATATCAGCCCTGGAAAATCTGAGAATCTGAGCTTTTCGTGTAAAAGGGGCTGCTGCTACTACAAGTAGAATAGTTCCTCAGTTAATTTTTTACTGTACACATTAGTGATGGCTCGTTAAGGACTGCAATAAAGGCATGAACCTCACGAAAGTAACCAGAAAGGTGATTTAATATTTAGTGTCCCTGATAAACACATCACCACGACAACGAACACATAATTATGCACAGTGACTAGCGGTATCAGATGAATTTGGATTGTAACTGTCTTGCACCCCTGTGTGCACGCATGCTAAGTCACTTCAGTCGTGTTTGGCTCTCTGTGACCCCCTGGACTGTAGCCTGTCAGGCTCCTCTGTCCATGGGATTCTCCAGGCATGAATACTGAAGAGGGTTGTCATTTCCTTCTCCAGGGGATCTTCCTGACCCAGGGATCAAACCCACATCCCCTGTCTCTCCTGTATTAGTAGGCAGGTTCTTTACCACTAGTGCCGCCGGAGAAGCACACCTGTATAGTGGTTTTTGATTATTAGTACCATTAAATTAAGGTATAAAGTCATAATTATCACACTAGAGTTTTGACTTTCCAATTTTTGCTTAATAAAAAGTCAAGGAATCCTGGGCTCTAGTTGCCTCACAAGTATCACCTGAAACTGTATAACAGCTGTTCTCCTTATGCGTGAGCTTCCCAGCCCACCAGCCGCTTTATTCCTGGTTATGGCCTGGCCCCTGCAAGCTCTTCATTTTGGCATTGATGCAGAAACTGGGGAGCTCTGCACAGTGGGGGTGGGGAAGGTGTGTATGTAGAAGAACAGATTTCTGAATCTTTGTATCTACTTTTCAATTAATAAGTTCTGCAGCCTTATTCAAAATTAATACTTTTGGACAGTAGTGTTTTTAATCTCTGCAAAAATGGGCTGGATCAGTATGTTTCACAGTTTCAGGGGTGCCATTGAAGAAGGCAGATGGGAGAGTTAAGGAAAGCTGAGACTCCTACCTTTATCTAAATGAGTACTCTTGAACTCTGATTTTTTAAAAAATATCCTGATGCCATATAATATGTGGTTGAAACATGGACTCTAATACTAAATCAGAGTTTAAAAAAACCACTAAATGATGGTATCTAAATACCTTATCTGCTCAAGATCTTATTGTTATCATTAGGATCTTTAATCATGGCCAAGCTACAATAAAAGAAGCTTCATTTCTCTCCTGTCTTCATTTAGTTAGCACAAGCGCTCAGCCTACCTTTCACTAATAATCAACAATTATGCCTTGTAATTTTAGCTAGAACACCACTTCTTTGTAGTGTTAGCTATATCATGAAAACTCTACACAGTCCTAACTGTTCTTGACAGATTAAAAAAAATAGGTTCCTCTTTTTTTAAACAAAAATTATGAGTATGACTCGGAGATATTTCTGTTAGAATACAGTTTAGTCATCCAAAAGGGAGAGTGGCATAAAAAAAAAATCACATTCCATAACTGTATTACATGCCTTCTCCATCACCTTAAGGACAGTGTAATACCAAGCTCTAATAATGCTCATTTGATTGACTCTGCCCAAACAGCCTTTTATCAGCCACAAGCTACTTCTCCATGATGGATGACTATGGTTTATGGTGCAGATCTCATTTGCAAACGGAGTTTGAAAATTCGCCTCCACTGGCAGAATTCTGATGAAGCCTGTACCATCATTACGGCACACTAAACTCATTAGAGTAAAAAGAAGGAAAGAGTGGCTGAGGTTTGCGGATGATTTGCTAACCTTGTTGTGTGAGAATAATACATTTAATTTTCCTTTGTGGGACCTGAACCATCTTGAACTTTTGTTTCCTGTGACTTGCCGGATTCCCTTAAGGTGCTTGGAACACTTTCTTTTGTGCTTTTAAGGTTAAAGAAGGGCACTGATCAAATCCAACCAAGTTAGAAAATACCTCTATGGTATTCAAATTTCCCAAAATGGCTATGTCAAGCCAAAAAAGATGAAAGTGCTGGTGTTTAAAAAATTCAACAGTAAGCTTATTGAATAGGAGGGAAAACGGCAGAAGACTGTCAAGAAGGAATACTTGTGTCTTGGAATATTTTTTGAATGGTGGTAGGATTTAAAACAATGGACTCCAGATAAAAATTAAAGCCAAAATAAAATAAGTAAGAGCAGGTCCACGACAACATTTCATAGTCCTGGACGAAAGCACACCCTGACAAGCATGGACAAATGAAACACAGACACTGTACTCCGCTTCACACGCAAATGGATACAAGTCTTTCTCACTTTCAATATCTCAGCCACACATCACATTTTTTTTCGTGGGCCTCCTGTAATTCTTTTCTTGATTCACCATCATGCTGTACGGATTGCTGTTTCTTAAAATAAATAGTCTTAGAGAAATGAACATCTCTTATGACTTTCGAGCTCCTCTTGAAGTCAGTGATTTCAAAAAAAAAATCAGTGATTCCAAACTCTCGATTTTCATAGGAAATTAACCATAGGAAGATGTTACTGACGATTTTCTTATGTCCACAGCCTCAAGGCCAACATGAGAAAGATAAAGAATGTGCCCACAGATTTGCCATTAGGTCCTTATCAAGTGATTCCCAGATGACTGTATTGGTTATCTGTGGTTTATGACAACACCAATACCTTCAAAGTAGATTTCCATTGTACTATAAAACTATGTGTAACTTTATAGTTTGTGACTTGACACAGAACACCTACAGAGGGTGGTTCTCCTTATCTTCCCTTTTTCTCTACCCTCAACCAACTTCTGTGAAAGAACCCTGGCATAATTATGGCCCATCCTGATTGGTACAGATCTGTGCATGAATCATCAGAAAATGACTGATTTCCCCATATAGCAATGGTGCTTAAAACTCAGAAAGTGTGAAATGAAAAACTTAATGTTCTCCTAACAGTGCAATTTAGAATAATGTCAATATACCACATGCCATTTTTTTTCCCAAACTTTATACTTAAAAAATAAAAGCAAATCAAAATGGTACATCCCCATTGTGTGAGACATTTAGGATGCAGTTTCCCTCTCTTTCAACTCATCTCTCAATTGTGGAGGGCAATGAGCAAAGGAAGCTGCTCCATTAAATGTCAACCCTATAATTCACACTCAATGGGCAGGCAAACAGCCCTTTTCACAGGCCTGAAATGAATGGATGGAGCAGCACTATAAATACCGAGCTTGCTTATTAAAAACAAAAAGAAAAAAAATGATAAAAAGAAAGAAAATCCACAAGAGACTCTCCCCTAGCTTCTAAGAACTAGCCTTGTGGAGTCTCACTCTGAAGCAGGTGAGAATAAGGGCTTTCTCTGGAGAGATGTTTAAAGTGAGAGGGTGTATCTAGTCAGAAAGACTTCTCTTGAAGATTCTGTCCTTTATAACTAGCCCTGATGAAAGGCAAGGAGATGGAAGAGGTGTGTGGTTCAAATTGAGGTCTACAGGAAGTCACCTACATACAAACGAGCTCTGAGAGTGTGTTCAAAAGTCCAATTTGTTTGTAGTAAGTCCAACAAAGTCAGCCTCGGTACCCAACTAACACGATCGGCTATACAGTATGGTACTATAATAGTTTCACAATATTTTTCACACAAATATAATATGTACATAAAAACAAACAAAAATAAACATTTTCATTCTTACAGTATCTCGAAAAGTACAGTACAACAGCCAGCACCCCAGGGCTGGCACTTACATTCACATCTCTGAAAGTTTGCAACTTGAAGGTTTATATTTGGATGGAGGGGACTTCCTGTACTGAGCGCTCTGCTCTCAGCATGACAGCACCAGCCACGTGAAAGAGAAAAGGGTGGTACATATCCTTTGTCTCTGTCCTCTTAAATCCATGTTCATGCCTTAATCTCCCTAATAAACTGCATACTGTCCCTTCTTTCCCAGGAAAACATAGAACCCCCAGTCCTTTCTTTATACTTTTTCATTTATTACTCTGTTCATTCATTTATAACCAAAAGACGGTTTATTTAATATGAAGTATTTACTGAGAGCTCTGTCAGTTTCTATGCCGGCAGAGATGACAGAAGTTCTCTGTTGACAAATCCTATCCTATGTCATCTCTCTCAGAAATCTGCTATAGAATCTGGATTCATCTGTCTTAAAAGTTCCACAAACTTTGTAATCTTAAATGTCAATACTCAAACCCCAATTCCAACTGAGATTCTACAGGGCCTTTTAACGGGGACTGTGTCTTATCCTAGAATTACTGATGAAAGAATCATGAACACAGAGGCGTGGCCAGTAATGGCCCATATGTCTCACTTGAAATAAGGCCATTTTTCACTCCAACATATATTTGAGCTAGAGGAAAGAAAACAGGTGAGATTAGGGGCTAAGTACCATGCTCAAAATTAAACTACTGCGTTCCTAAATTCTGGATGATATCTCTCCTCCCTTTTGAGTTTGATCTTTCTTATTGATATGTACTCTGCATCTCTATTATTTAATCATTATAATAAAAGCCCAGCTACAATCTGTCCTATGATTAGATTATATAAATATATTTATCACTGCTCTGCCAAAATATTAAAAAGTGTGGCATGTTTATGTGTGCTTTCTCTGATGCATACCCTTAACCAAACCTGAAAGAAAATGTATATTAATTTTTTAAAATCTAATTTTCCTCTCCCATCTGGCTCCCACACTTTGCAGGAGCAATAGGAGCTCTATCAGTAGAAAGAAAATTTATTATTCTTTTTGCTGAAAAAAAAAAAAAGAGGGAAAGTGTTTAGCCACTGTTCACACCTCTTCAATTGATCTTTCCAAGTCTTCCTACTTTCTGAAGGGTGGAAATGATGGGTCCCCCAGGTTCACTGCTGTTCAGTCAAGACCATGAGCAATTTACCTAAATTTACCTAAACCATAACCCATTTGTTGCATAATACATTTTATGGCATTTTAGCAGTAGGCTGTCTGCGGAGCTTAGAGGTGGAACACACAATATGATAATGAAATAGTGGTGCCATTTGGCAATGTGAAGTGCTAAGTAAATACACAGCACGTTTATTATTGTCTCCTCATTCTATTTAGGTGTGAAGAATACGCACTTTAATTTCTTCCTCAGTCTACTTAGAGGATTGATTTTTTCAAGAGTTCTTGGTTTATACCAGTGCCCAAATGTAACTTTTAAAAGGCTCCATTTTCACTTTAGTTAAAAACTTTTGTTTGGAGCAATCAGTGTGGAGTGCTGTGAGCCATATGACTCAATCTTGCTGATTTTTCCAAAGGGAAGATAGTCTCTAAGCTAAGGATACGGAGTTAATGTGAAAAATTAATAAACTCCCATTTCATGGTTCCAGGTGGGCCATTAGAATAGCAAACACTCTTAGTAACCCCCAAATACCATCTGTTGCAACACCACACAGAGAAATAATGCTTTAGGATTTTCTTGACGAGAACCAAGAGACCAAGAGGAGTGGCAGAAATCCATGGTGTCCAATGTCATTTCTGCACGTCTCCAGGGGGCACTGGCCGTCAACTACTCTGCGCATGTCAAGAACTCAGTGGAGCCGTGGACACTGTGTCTCTGGGGCGGGGAAGTGGGAAAGTGAGCAGACAAATCATAAAGAAACTCCAGCCTCTGGAGTCTGTTTTTTTCAAACAGGGAGGGTTAACTGCAGTCACACCAGTGGAGTCTAATCAGTGAGTCACTATCTCTACCTAAAAGCTTTCCTATTTCTACTGGCTCTTAATAATAATATTTGCAAAAAAGAATGAGGAGTAATCTAGTGTAGAATTTGGCATCTATTTATTCACAGCTAAACAAATGAAAATTCAAATAGATGACCTCTTCAACTGAGTGAATTCTCAGAGGGTTGTAATATTTGCTACAACTGAAATGGGAAGGGGAAGAAGAGGTTTTGAATTTAAGTGCTCTTCTTGACTATAGGTGGATGGTCCTTTCGGTTTAAGACAGTCTTGGACCCAGTGGTCAAAATTGTCCTAAGAAATGACTGGGATAGCAGAAAATAAAACATAAACCAATCTCCTGTGAGAAGCCAACCAAAATAGGATTTGAAAATAGAGCTCATGGATTAATTTTCTTCCCTCTTCTCATGATGATAAAACTCTAGTTAGAGCTAGGGAATAAAAGCCCTACGCAATCCTATGTGCAGAGGAAGTGTCCACATCTTTAGCCTTCCAGGGGCTCATTTTCAAACTGTTGCTCTGTCTCTGCTCCGTGGCAGTCCCACAACCTTTTCCCTATTTCTGGCTCCATCTGTTCCAGCCTATTTCCAGCTGCTACTCTGGGGAAAAGCCATGGTAACCATCCCCTTAGCACGTAATTTACCTTGCTGTGGCCGTCTCTGGACTGCCAGTCTGCCGAGTGGCCCTGAGTGTTCTCTGTCATGTGGCTATAAACTAGCCTGGCCCATCCGTCTTGTGGGGGTTGACAGGGGTCCTGTCTCTATACGCCTCCACTCAGCTGAGCCTTTAAGGGCCTTATCTCCCATTAACATTTCTTTCCCATTTGACAATTAGACATCTCATAGGGACAAGAACCTTTACCTTCCTAATATTTAAAACTGTGCTTGAAAGAAAAATAAGTCATGTTGACTTCATCATCAATACATATCCAGTCACGGTACCTAGTGAAAATGTGTTCTTTGTAGAGAAAGAATTCAATTTCCAGGGACAGTAGGCAAATGTTGTCATCATTCGGCATCAGCTTTTCCATCTGTAAAATGGGAAGCTAAAAACCACCTCAGAAGATTATTCTGAAGATTAACCACAGTAACAGAAAGAACAGAGCATCTCACACTTGAACGTGCATGGAGAGAAACTGGGAATCTCGCTGCAATGGAGAGTAGATTGGAGGAGGTCCCTAGACAGCACCTGTAACAAGCTCACTGGTGAAGCTGATGCTGCGAGCCATGGGCAACACATTCAGGAGCAAGAATGGAGTGCTCCGTGCAGAAGTCCTGTCATACCCTGGCGCTTCAGTTCACCAAAGTCTAGAAGGACTCATGTGACACCATGCTCACTTCTCAGGTTGTATTAGAATGTGCATTATGAGAACTACTGCTTTAAGTTAATAAACATGGGAATGGGTTCTGCAGAAGACTATAAAAATATTCACAAAGGGGCTTTTCTGCTGGTCCCGTGGTTGAGATTCGCCTTCCAATGCAGGGGATATGCATTCAATCCCTAATCAGGGAGTTAAGATCCCACCAGCCTCAGGGCCAAAAAGCAAAACATAAAGCAGAAGCAATATTGTAACAAATTCCAAAAAGACTTGAAGAATAGTCCACATTAAAAAAAAAAAAAAAAAACAAGTTCACACGTAAGACTTGTAATTTCCACCAAGCCTTTCCTCCTCCCTTTAGCCCAGCTTTGTGACATTCCTGCACAGGCCTTAGGAAAACTGTCATGGCATTTTCTCCCCGGGAGTGTGTAGGGAAGAATCAGAATGGATGTGTTAGAAGGAAGATATCTAGTGGGTGGCATGATCCATGTGTGATGGACACCCCAGAGTTTCAGAAAGAACTGTGGGCTGAAGAGGAAGAGAAAGGAAACTGACAAAATCCTCTTGGGGAGGATGGTTGCCAAGGGTCATTCTAGCTTTGCCAAGGCCCGCCTGGTTCTTCTGTGAGTCTTTTCTTTTATTGGAGGCAGAAATTTGCAGAGAACTCCCCTTGGGCGACAGCTCGCTCACTCCCACACAGAGGCTGCTGCAGGGAGGAGGGGAAGAGCGATCGCCCCGGAGTCTGTAACGGAGCTTCCTGCCCCACCACAGGAGCAAGAGTGATGCACCCCTTAGCAAACATGCCCACCAAGGCTGGGAGAGATCCAACTGCGGACATGCAGGCATCCATCTCAGAGGCTGGCAGCTGAGCCAGTGGCCAGGGAGGGCAGGCCGGATGGTGGACGGCTGTAGCTGCTGATAAACGGAGAGGCCGCTGGGCTCTGCAGGGGCTGAGACACAGGTTCAAGCGGGACGGGCACCTGAGCGGGGCTGAGCAGTGACAAAAACACGGGGCCGAGCGACGAGAGCACGGGTGGGCCAGTCCGCTGGAGCGGGGTGAGGAGGCCACACTCCAGCCAGGTGGAGAGGGGACTCTAATCTCACTGCCCACCCCGCCTGAGAACGAAGACGTCTCAGAAACAGGAAAATGCCATGTGGGGGTCCACGGGAAGGCACTGGAGGAAGACAGAGCTGTTTAACTCTTTCTCATACACACAGACTCACATACACGCATACACTCACACATGTGCGCACACGCACACATATGCTCACACACACGTGTGCACTCACACACACGCTCACACACATTCATACATGCACACACACACACACACACACATGCTCACACACACACACATACGCTCACATACACACACATACACTCACCCTGGTAAATTGGGCTGGGAATTTCTTGGTGCAGAAAAGCAATCAGCAAGATAGCAGGGAAAACTGCTGAAGGAGAAATATTATAAATGGCAAAGGCCTGACAGGTTAGCCAGGCAAGAAGGTGAAGAGATTAGAGACAGGATTGAAAGGGCACCAGTGTTCGTCAGGGCCTCGCGGAGCATCTGATTGCACACGTGGGAAGCAGCTAGCAATGCCGGAGACGCAACCTCAACTCTGCGAAGAGTTTGAGGGGACACCATCTTCCCAAGGCACTGTGATTATCTGGGGAGAAAGCTGAAAATAGAAGCGAACTGGCCGATGCAGGAGGACACATATACACAGGCATAGATTTATTGGTATCAGGAATATATGCTAAGGCTCAGGGTGGAAAACACTCTCAAAACTCAGAGGAAGGGGCTGTCATTGCAGAATCAGGGAGGTTCCCCAGAGAGAAGGGGGGCTCGGACGGGCAGGGCAGTGACCAGGTGTCTGATGCTTAAGGCGGTAACAAGAAAACAGTGGACATCTCACTCTTACTTTAAGAGAAAAATGTTTACAATACATTTAGTAAGAGGCAAATAGTAACCAAAAAGCATTAGTGTGCGCGTTAGTCGCTCAGTTGTGTCCACTTGTTTGTGACCCCATGGACTGCAGCCCACCTGGCTCCTCTGTCCATGGGATTTTCCAGGCAAGAATACTGCAGTGGGTAGCCATTCCCTTCTCCAGGGGATCTTCCCACCCAGGGATCAAACCCGGGTCTCCCTCATTGCAGGCAGATTCTTTACCATTTGAGCCACCAGGGAAGCCCTACCAAAAGGTCACAAGGCTTCTAATGTATTTCCCCTTTTTAAAGGGCTTCTCTCAGAAAAATTTTGAAATCTGTTGGTTTATTAATACTGTCATATATGCACACAAGCCTAAACTGAATTGGAGAACAGATTTAATCATCTAAAATAGTTTAATGTAGCATATCACCACTGTTTCATTGGTATATTTCCTTAAAATATGGTTTTGCTGGGAGTTGAACTTTATAAGTAATCATAGCAACTTATTTCATCTATATCAAGGTTTCTCCATGTTGGGTGCTCTCGAGATTTTTGGACCAGATAATTCTTAGATCACGGGGGTTGAGAGTGTGTGTGTATTTGGGGAGCTTCCTATGCACTGTAGGTAGTTCAGCAGCATCTCTGGCCTCTACTTACTAGCATGCCCTGTTGTGACAACCAAAACTGTGTCTAGGCATTGCCGGATGATTTGGGGCAGGGTGGGGAGATTATTCTCATTTGAGCACCAGAAGTCTAAAGTATATCTAAGTCAGGGAATCCCCTGGCTTCCCAGTGGTTAGGACATGGTGCTGCCATGGCTCTGGGTTCAATTCCTGGCCAGGGAATTAAAGATTCTACAAGCCACACAGCCGAAAAACCACAGTATACCTAAGTCTAGCTATTTAGCAAGCTCAGGGTTACATAGAGAAATAAAGGATTTTATGTATTGATCAGAAGATGGATTCTATAACCACTCAATTCCTTCTAAGGATTTTCTGAGATTCTCTGATTCTGAGAGAAAGTCTGCTAATCAATAATTAAAACAGCCATACATCTCACATTTTACTAGGAACATGTGCGTTTCACCTCATTTGTATCCCCTGAACCTTCAGACATGACTGCTTTAGCACCGCGGTATTCTGATTGCCGCACGCAGGTTCAGCTGTCATGCCCAGAGATCATGGGGAACGAAACAGTTGAGTCTCACCATATAACCATTTTCAAAGGCTCTATTCTAAAACATGAAAGAAATCCACTTGATTTGCTGCTGTGAAGGGGCTGACCAAGTACAAGAGTGTTAATTATTGATCAGACTTAGGAAAAGAAGTCTAGACTTACACATACAGGACAGGTTAAAAACAATCTCTTGATGGGCCACAGCCATGCCACAATTTCTATAGCTTTGCTTTTTTTTATCAACTATCACAAAACACATTCCTAAAATGCTATAATTCATGCAGGGTTCTCGTTACAGTTTTTTGTTTGATGGATAAGCAATATTTAGTGTATCTATGAAAGAATTTCTTTACCAAATTGTGCATGGTGAGCAACGTAAAATTGAACCTGATATCCTATAAACAGCACCAAATTAGGTCAAACACAGTTCTAGCATCCATGATCTCAAAATCTCCATTAGCTCATCTGTTATATGGGGCTAATAATAACTTCCCTGCCCTTTTAACCCAAATGAGATTCAAATGAGTGAATGCATATGAAATCAACATGAGCACCACAGACATGCAAGAAATTACTACTAGATTCAAACATGATTCTGCAATTAAATTAATTCCCTCCCTCCTCCTTCCCAAGGGTTTCAATGAAGGCAAGAGAACTTTACTGAAAAATATTACTGAACAGTGGACTTCCGTGATGGTCCAGTGTTAAGACTCCGTCTGCCAGTGCAGGGGACATGAGTTCAATCCCTGGTCTTGAAAGATCCCACATACCATACCCCGGAGCAACTAAGCCCACGTGCCTACAGCCCACACTCCACAACACATGAAGCCACCGCAACTAGAAGCCCAAGCACCACAACAAAGAGTAGCCCCCACCTGCTGCAACCAGAGAAAGCCCAGGCAGCAGTGAAGACCCAGCACAGCCAAAAAAACAGGGAAAAAAAATTTAAAATATTATTGGATGCAAAGGAACTTAAATAGATTTTCTATAAATGTCTCTAGATATACATCTTTCAAGTATCTGGTTAAATAAATTTGAGATTATTAAAAAAGAGTAAAATCCTCATATTCCTAAACCTCATTAACTAAGAAGTGGTTCAATCAATTGCCTCACCATGAAAGGTGAAGAAATAAATTCAGAGTTGGACTATAAAGAAAGCTGAGTGCAGAAGAACTGATGCTTTTGAACTGTGGTGTTGGGGAAGACTCTTGAGAGTCCCTTGGACTGCAAGGAAATCCAACTAGTCCATCCTAAAGGAGATCAGTCCTGGGTGTTCATTGGAAGGACTGATGTTGAAGCTGAAATTCCAATACTTTGGCCACCTGAGGCAAAGAGCTGACTCACTGGAAAAGAACCTGATGCTGGGAAAGATTGAGGGCAGGAGGAGAAGGGGATGACAGAGGATGAGATGGTTGGATGGCATCACTGACTCAGTGGACATGAGTTTGAGTAAACTCTGGGAGTTGGTGATGGACAGGGAGGCCTGGCGTGCTGTGGTTCATGGGCTTGCAAAGAGTCGGACACGACTGAGCAACTGAACTGATACATCTACAATCCACTTCAAATCCTTTTGAGTTTTTATTTATTTGCCAAATGACAGGACTAAAGTGCCAGTAGTGGCCAGATACTACAGAGCAGAGGGAAAGTGAAAGATGGACAGTCAGGGCATCTGAATTGCCCTTTGTTGATTTCCCTCTGGCCTCTCCAGGTCAGCAGACTTCTGGGCTACTGCAACCCACACGTGAGTTCACACAGCACTCCTGTCTCCCGCAGGCTTTGAGACAAATCCACTCATAGTACTTGGTTTTGACTATGTAGCTTTAAAAAACAGATTAATAGAGTATTTAATCATAACATCCATAAGTGATTATTGAGCATTAAGCTTCTTTCAGACTCTGACTTGTTTTTATCTTAAGCCAATTCTCCTCACATTAAAGAACCATTTATGCAAATACAACATGAGGCAAAGGGGAGAGATAAAAAGCTGCCTAAGACCTTATGAATGACTACATTCAGCTTGAGTGATATTATTTGTTTTTCTTTAGTGAAATTATATTATCCATTGTTGAAAGAACCACTCCTTCACAGTAATAGCATCAGAGGGCACTTAGGCAAAAATTAGATGTGATAAGCAAGAGGGGTGTTTCTTCATTTGGTTCCTCTTGAGTATAAAAGGCCCATAGTGCCCATCGAATCAGAATAAGGCAAGCACATCAAAGATGCTCAAAATCTGCCACTGAGCCACAGACGTCCTCACGTATCAAAGGAGACCCAAGTCAGCAGGATAAAGCTCCAGCTTAGGTGGCCAGCCCTGGGCCTGCCTGCTCCTGATTGTGAGTGTGATGCATTATTAAGAGAACAACTAGACATATCCAACACCTTGGAGATAAGCAGGGGCCAACGCAACTCAGGAGGCAGCGACGAGGGACAACACAAGGAGCAGCCGTTTGCTCAAAGCGCGGACAGAACCAGAAGAAAAAATGCCGTAAGGGAGAGAAGATAAAGGGGTAAACAGTGCAACGAGGGCTGCTCGAGATAAAACAGGAGAAAGAGCAATCACAGAGGCAGTTCTGACATTTTCGGCGCTTGAATGAAATGCGCTTGGGTTTCGAGGATGTTGAGTCTGAGGGATGGTTTCTCTAGCCGAGTTCCAAGGGACCATGAAGTGAGACGGAGAGAGGGACAGAAAGCTCTCTCGTTCAGCAGAATCGGGCAGTGAGGGTGAAATGAATAGGGTTTGATACTTCTGTTACTCGGAGCTCACTGGTGAGATATTTCATGGGTGGTCATTGTGAAGACTGCTGTGGCTCAGAAATTTAGGATCTGTGGACAGGATGAGAAAGTCACTCCCTCTCAGCCCACTCCCTGGAGGAGGGCTCAGCAAGTATTTCAACTGACCTTTGGACCATCATCAATCAAGCCCCTCTAATTTTCTGAAACCACAACACAACTGAATACTGATTCAGCTGTGAGATGAACTATATATATGTGCATATATATATATATATATATATACACATATATATATATATATATATTTTTTTTAA
>SJYF01000322.1:23130822-23173411 GCA_006410515.1 Procapra przewalskii | reverse complement strand
GTGCATATATATATATATATATATATACACATATATATATATATATATTTTTTTTTTAAATTTAAGCACACAGAAAAAAACACAGGGTTCACCCCCCTGGTGAATATGCTACACTTTGTTCAGTCCCAAGTGGCACTAATTGGATTCTCAACAAATATCTGTTCAGTGGAAAACTGAAAAAGAGAGGAGATTTACCTGTTAGAGCCCCCATAAAATGTTTATCCCCTGGAAATTCTCTCCCTCTTTCTTTTTTGGTTTCTCTTCACAGATTTTTGCCTTTTGGTCCAGAGCAGTGATACACAAACTATAATGGGCATTAAAATCTTCTGGATGACTTCTAAGAATACAGCTTACCTGGATCCCACCGCCAGGATTTCTGATTTCAGATTTCATTTCCCAGCATAACTGCATGAGATTTCTGATTCAGTAGGTTTGGACTGGGGTCCTGGAATGCGCATTTCTAACAAGTTTTCCGATGCCGGTAGACCAAAGTATTTTCCTAGGATGAACTTCGCTCAGTACGCGTCCATAAGTGATGGGCTGACAACCTAAACCACTTATTCTCATCAAAACATATGAATAAAGAAAGTGTAAGCTTTAAAGGGTTGGACAGTTCAGTTCAGTCCAGTCACTCAGTCATGTCTAACTATTTGCAAACCCATGGACTGCAGCACGCCAGGCGTCCCTGTCCATCACCAACTCCCGGAACTTGCTCAAACTTGTGTCCATTGAATTGGTGACGCCATCCAACCATCTCATGAGTTGGACAGTAGAAGGTACCTAAGAAACTGTGGGTGTGGGGTGTGTGTGTGTGTGTATGTGTGTGTGTGTGTGCGCGCGTGCGCGCACACACTCTGTCGCTCAGTTATGTCTGACTCCTTGTGACCCCGTGGACTGCTGCCTGCCAGGCTCCCCCATCCATGGAACTTTTCAGGCAGGAATATTGTAGCGGGTTGCCATTTCCTACTCCAGGGGATCTTCCCAACCCAGGGATCAAACCAGCATCTCTTGCATATCCTGCAGAAGGTGTTCTAAAGAGGCCAATGAAAACTCCCTGTTGGAAATCTTGCAACTGGGAAACTCTACAGACTGGCTTATCTCACAGAGGTTTTGCACAATTCCCCTTTGCCGTTTGCATTATGCATTAGAGATGAGAATTAATGAAGAGTTTTCCTGTCATCCTCCACAGAGTCCTACCTCCATCCCAAGGCTTCCAGCCACATTCATCATCTACCAGGCTCACTGTCAGTCCAAAGCTTTCTCTTTCTAAGCAAACAGAATCACCAGTTACTTGGCTGCCTTAGACAACAACCCTGGATTCACGATGGACTCTTCCTTCTCCCCATACTTCACATCAAACCGGCCAAAATATTTTTCACTTTACTTTAAAAAAAATTATTTTTATGTTTCAAATGTATAAATATATTTTTTAAGGCATGGCAATTATTCTATTCAACTAATAGTTGATTTACAGTATTTTGTTAGTTTCTGCTATAACAGCAAATATATATATATATATATATGTATATATATAATTTTCATATGTTTTTCCACTATGGTGTGTCATATGATGTTGAATATATTTCCCTGTGCTATACAGTAGACCCTTACTTTATCTACTTTTTTATAAATGTTCCATCCATACATTTTTATCTCCCTCATCACTGTCACTTTAGTCCAGAAATACATCGTCACCCACAGGGACCACGGCAGAAACTCCCTGAATAATCTCCCATCATCAATTTCTCTCTGTCTTCACTTCCCTTTCACTGAGATGTCAGTATTATGTTTCTAAAAGATGGGTTCCCATTACTTACATGCTTCAAACCTCCCTAAGACCTGGCTCCTCTTGGGGGCTCAAAAAGCTCTCCAGGCTCAGACTGGTCCCAGTTCAGACTTTTTCGTGTATAACTTTTGCTCCCATATAGTTTATAAACACTTTATGCTCTATGATCTCCTTTATGCTCTGAACAGACTGCTCTCTTTCCTTCAGTATAAAAATTCTTGGACACTTTATACACCTTTCATGTTCGATAAATCCTCCCATGCCCAGTTCAAAAGCCATTCCTTCTTTCTTGCCTCTGTACCCTATTCCTTTCTTGATTTGGATGAGCATTATCTACTTTTGTTTCTACTCCATAAGCTTCTAAAGAGCAGGAACCAGGTTTTAATTATTTCTGGATCCCCCAAAGTAATATATGTTGTAGCATATCTAGAGCAGTGACTGATAATAAATGCGGCACTGAGCTGGATAGAATTAAATCAAGATTTGTCAGAAGGGGGCTCTGTCTGGATGTGTGTTATCCTGCTGGAACGACAGCATTACCGAATTAGAGATTTAAAAACACAGCTACCTTGTGATTTAGATTAGACTTAGTTGATCAAAACACATCAGACGAGCCTTAGGTTGATAACGTGGATTCCAGACACATAAACAATACTGTCAAAGAGACCAGTGGTAAATTCACTTGATCACGTGAAAAGTGTTCACATAGCTAAACAAAATAAACTAAAAAAAAAAAAAACTCTGATGGTGAAAACTCATTAATAGGCTATGAAAACTCAAATATCAAACTTTGAAGAGCACTTCAGCATCCCGAGAAGCAGCAAATGTGTCTTAAAAACCTCAAAGGGTCATGTAAACTGGTAAAGAGAAGACCAGCTTCAAATTCACAAATACTCTGGTGTGAATCCCAGTGTTGTCAATTATCAGCTGGGTGTTTGTGAGGCTTTATTTAACCTGTCTGATTCTCAGTCTCTCTACTGAGTAGAGATAGTAACACCTTCCACAGGAGCTGATGGCTAGATTAAATGAACTAGTGTGTATAAAACGCTGAGCACAATGCCAAGTGCTTATCAGGCATTCAATAAATGAGCCTTTTATTGATGAGGCACAGGTAAGAATCAGTCACTTGTTGTGTCCTATAAATATGTATGAAAATTGTGAAAAGGCTTGGCAATGTTCAGATAACAGAATGAGAGGACCAAAAAGAGAACAGGAGTTGGTGATAACGGCAGGAAGAAACTGGATAGAAGTATTCATCTATTTGCAGAATTTGCCATTCTAAATCATGAAAATTCTGCAGACAGGGTATTTCAAAGGTTATCGATTGCTTCTTCTCTTCTAATATATGTAGCTTTACTAACTACTGTGTTAAGTCCCCATTGTTGAATGACACACTTTGCATCCCCGAATTTTTTCCAGGGGGTAGAGAAAATGTAGTTGGATTAATAACATACCTGCTGATTGAAGAGCAAGAGCCCTTTGTTAGCTTGTTTGTCTGGTGTTTTATTTCAGTGAAATAGAGATTTTTTAAAATTATAATTAATTATCACGGATTTCTCAGTCTCCCACAAAAAGGCTAGTACCAAGTTTATATTCTGCAATAGTTTGGTAACAATAATGCTAATGATGACAATAATAATTTACATCAGGAAACAGCTCAATTAAAAGTGCATTTGATTAAATCATCCATTAAACTCTCAAAAACAGGTGTGCATTTTACTGTTGTTGGGCTTCAATCCTCCATATTAAAACACATATCTTCTCTGAGTCAAGGGCATCTCCTGTTAATTCTTCCTGAGTCCATTCTTTCTATGTATATTGTAAAGTTGAATTTTCCTTCAAGCCATGATAAACACCCCTGCTGTTATTTTCACTTTGCCAACAAAGGTCCATATGGTCAAAACTATGCTTTTCTCAGTAGTCATGTACAGATGTGAGGGCTGGATCATAAAGAACGCTGAACACCGAAGTGATGCTTCCAGACTGTAGTGTTGGAAAAGACTCTTGAGAGTCCCATGGACTGCAAAGAGATCAGACCAGTAAATCCTAAGGAAACTAACCCTGAATATTCATTGGAAGGACTGATGCAAAAACTACAGCTCCAGTACTCTGGCCACCTGATGCAAAGAGCTAACTCACTGGAAAAGACTAATGCAGAGAAAGATTGAAGAAAGAAGGAGAAGGGGGCAACAGAGAATGAGATGGGTGGATGGCACCATTAAATCAGTGGATATGAATCTGAGCAAACTCTGGGAAATACTGAAAGACAAGGAAGCCTGGCATGCTGCAGTCCATGGGGTCACAAAGAGTCGGACATGACGTAATGACTGAGTAATGATGATAAGCACCTTTGTTATATTTTCAGCTAATCTTACTATGGCATGAAAACAGAAATGTATTTTTTTCTGCTTTTCCTGCACTAATTACTGACACGTTTTCTGAAATAATCACACAAAACAGTCAAAGAATAGGTCTGCAAAAATTAGTTGAATTAAACACAATTCTGCTCACCATGCAGCCATGAAGCAGGACACCAATGGATACTTGCAGAGAAAGAAATTAGCTGATAAATATGCAGCGAAGCAATTTTGGTAGATGTAGAACAAAGAGGAAGAGGATGTGGGGAGAAAAGATGAAAAAGAAATGCAAGTAGATTTTTAAAAGAGAGTGATACAGGACCCTAGCACTCAAAATGCCTGGCCAAGGGGAGTGGCGACGTGGGCAAAGTAGCCCAGACAGCTGGGTCCTCGAGACATGACTTGGATGAACAAGAGCTGGTTTGGTGAGCCTTTGCCTCCAGGTTCAGTATCAGATAGGAATAATGCTACTTTGTGTGCGATAATACTTTTGAGTGCTACAGGAGATGGGAAAAAATGCTAATTTCTAGGAGGAATAAACGGCACTGAGCTATGAAAGGATGAAGAAAAACAGAGGGATCGTGTTGTGATATAAGCAGCTGACTATGAGAACTAACGAGTAAGCGTAAATACTGTTCCTCACAAGAGGAACCAGGCCCAGGGCAGGGGATCTCAGAACCAAAGTGTATTTCTCTTCAAAATCTGCAGCCACACATCCTCTGGCTGCCCGTGAAGCGCTGCTGAGGACTGAGACTCAGGGCCTCCACCAGGCAAAGCCAACATTTTACTTTAGTAATTGATTGAATCTGAATGTTACCTTTATTTCTTCCTCCCTCCTAACTGCTCTCTCTCTCCTTCCATCCACCTCCCTCTTCGCCTCCCTCCTCCTCTCTCTTCCTCTGCTTCTTGCTTTCTTTCTTCCTCTCTCTTCTCCTCTTTCTCCTTTCCTTCCCTCCCTCTCTCCCTCCAGCCCCTCTTGCTGTCTTCCTTTTTCCCTCCCTCCCTTTCTTTCTCTAAAATATTAATGTCCTCAGTAATGAACAGAAAGTAAATAGAGAGAAACAACCCTCGACACAGCATACAAGAAAGGGGTATCCTGACTTCAAGGGGCTCGAGCCGATCTGAGCTCTCATCCTGCGTTTGTCTCTAGGTATCTGTGTGACCTTGGACAAATCACTGCAGCTTTTGCGGCTTTAATTGCCTCTTAATTAGAATGAAGAGATGAAATTTTTAGATCAACTCTAATTGCTCTTGCAGCTGTTAAGTACTTAGTGAAAGGGTAAGAACTTAGACCTGGATTATAGCACCAACCGCAGTATTACCTATTATATGACCTTGAACACATTTCTTGTAATTTCAGAACCCAGTTCCCCTAATCCTTAGAATGTGCCTAAAAACAGCATCGCCATCATATGATTGCTGTCAAGATTAAGTGAGATGACTCATGTCAAGAATTGAAAATGGTACCTGGCATATTGGAAGTGCTCAATAAACCTCAATTAATATTTCTAACCCTAATGGCCTCTTTTGTTGCTATGGTCTGGGCTAGTTCTTCATCTACAAATTCAGTTTCTCTAAAAGCAGAGAAGTAATGCTATATTCCAAAAGTCATTTACAAATATAAAATAGCACAAGAACAAAGCTATTTACAGATCTCCCATCTATTCACATGTTGGTAACACAGACCTTCTAAAGAGACTAAAAAAAACAGATCATCAAAGATTTCCTTTTCAGAATAATCAGTGGATGTTAGACATTATCAAATTTATTAAACAGATATTTGCCTTGTGGATTTTTTGTTGATGGTTGCTGGTGTGGTTATTGATTTATTTGGAAAGCTATTTACTTTCCTTTGGAGATTTATTTCCTGGAAAACAGACTCCTTCTTTGTCAGAAAAACTGATCCTTTTTCTGCTCATCAGTCCTCACTTCAGTCTAACTATGCTCTCTGCACCTATTGGGCCCTTCAGCCATGACCTGTGTCTAAGTTGACAAATGGGGAAAGGAAGATTGTCAAAGACCTCAACAGGGATGCAGATGTCACTCAAGCTGTCAAGTTGAAGTAAGTGAAAAAAGTAAGTGAAAAAAAATCCTGGCAGTAGAGCAAGCTTTAGAAGGAACCTGGGTTTTCTCTTCTCTGTTCTCCTTTCAGGAAAAGAGTGAGGTTTGCATGATGGGCTGGAGAACATGGCTTCTTACCAACACCATGGAATGTAAATGCTATGGTCAAGATAACACAAGCTGCTCTGTGAAAGCTTGTGTGCTTAAAGTGTGCTTTAAAACCACACTTTAAATTCAAATCTTAGTCCCAGATGTCTCAAGTGAATCTGAGAAATAGAGCTAGTGCTTCTGCATGAGCATTAAACCATTTAATAAAAGAGCTCCACTAAGATAATAAATATGAGGTCTTTAGCCCAATACCTAGGGCAACGGTTGATATTGGGGAAAAAGGGAACTCCATGGTGATGGAGAACACTGAACTTTAATCACTACACTGTATGTGCACAGGCCACAAATACTTAGTAAATTGCAAGGAGATCAAACAAGTCATCTTAAAGGAAATCAACCCTGACTATTCACTGGAAGTACGCATGCTGAAGCTGAAGCTCCAATACTTTGGCCACCTAATGCAAAGAGCTGACTCATTGGAAAAGACGCTGATGCTGGGAAAGATTGAAGGCAGGAGGAGAAGGGGATGACAGAGGACGAGATGGCTGGATGGCATTACTGACTGGATGGACATGAGTTTGAGCAAACTCCAGGAGATTGTGAGGGACAGGGAGGCCTGGCATGCTGCAGTCCATGGGGTCACAAAGAGTCGGACATGACTGAGCAACGGACAACAACAGAAGTTCATCAACCTACATAAAGGGGCTCAGAACAAGAACCCACTGAACTCTCACATCCTGAACCCTACAGAAAGTAAGCAAGTCTTGGAGGAGAAAGGGTCCTCTAAGATAAGAAGAAAATTCTTGCCATTCATAGCAGTATCAGAGGGTTATTTTTAACTCACAATGTATTACTGTCTTCATAAAGTTATTTTATTTTTATAGGTTAAAAAAGAAAGTCTCAATTTAAGTATGCTCAAGAAACGTGTTTCAGTCCCAAAATACATTTCATCTTTAACTTCCTGCTGTGCATTATG
The DNA here is from genome assembly GCA_006410515.1 of Procapra przewalskii. Lineage (NCBI taxonomy): Eukaryota > Metazoa > Chordata > Mammalia > Artiodactyla > Bovidae > Procapra > Procapra przewalskii. The sequence goes on along the minus strand of SJYF01000322.1, from coordinate 23,166,123 downwards.
CTTTTTTCCCTTTAAAAGCAGCTCTTGCTCATCAATGCTATAAACTACAATAGCTGAAGACAGGTTTCAGAGGTTTGATTTGAAAACAATCCATGGAACATATGTATGAACAGAAACTGTCATTTTTTCAATCTAGCATTTCTTCTCTCATTCCCTCTGTCCACAGACAAAATGGATTTCTTTTATTTTTCCTTATTTCCAAAATATGAAACAGAAAGAGCCCTGAAAACTTCATCTGAGCCGTTTTATCTCTGTGTTCACACACCATGGGTTTAAAGGTCTGGATGGATGCACTCTATGCCAGGCAGGAGGAGCCAGGCATACACACAAGGCATACAGCGTGTCCAAATCCTCTGTGGCTCGGGGCACAGATCTCCCCGTATTCCTTCCTGTCTGTCAGAGTCCAGGCTTAACCCCCATCACCCTAGGAGAAGTCCCCAGGTATCCCAGTCTGAAGACATCTCTTCATCTGATGGGCTTCAGCACTGAGTTTCAGCACTGCTGTGCACACAGCCTTGATGCCTTGTAAAGGCAATCTGGGCACGTTTTTACCTTTTATCATGAAGGATTGTTAACTGCCTATAGGCAGGATTGTATCATTTATCCCCCTCACCTCTACTTTCCACATAGGATTTCATACAGTGTTGGCATGTGGTATGTATCACATATATATTTCCTAATGGAACAAGTGAAGGAATGAATCCAGGTGGAAGGGAGTTAGAGAGTCAAGATAAACTTTTACTTTTATGACTCAGTGGATTAATAAATTAATGTCAGTAGGAAGCTCACCCTTTTGGCTCAACTCTGTCTTACCTAACCCACTGAAGTAAGGACCTGTTACCACCTGGGAAGCACTCCTGAGAGTGGCTAAGCAGAGAACTAGAAAGCACTCTTGGCTGGAACTGGCTGTTGCCTGACTGCCCTCAAGCGCGTGTCTCCTGTATCTGCTCACTGCCCTGGATTCCTGTGTCCCCCTCACATATTTCACTCTACAGGATATCCACACTGCTCTAGGCATTAACTCACCCCTCTGCCTCTCTCTCTTCCACGCAGGCCCCAGCTGTTCTCCTCTGTTTGCACACAGCACTTCTCCGGATTATGCAGCTGGTAAGAACCTCTGTGCCATCCTATGCGGGCAGTCTGACCAGAACACTCATTTCAGGTGAACATCTGTCGCTACTGCAGAACTATTCACAGCCTTCCCAAGATGAAATGTGAAGAAGTCAGAGAGCAAAGGGGATAGTTGCCACTTTGGGTCATTTCTGGACATCAAAACCAACATGACCAAGGAGATAGTTCTGATGTATTATCAAGGAGAGAAGTTCCAACAACAGGCAGACCATCTCTGCATAACAGGACATTATCACAAGGCTGTGCATCATTTCTTCATCTTTTAGAGAAAAATACATTAAGATATTGCCAGCCATCGTGCTGTGACCTTTTATTTTCTCAGATTAGCCAATCCATCACTTACTTAGACTCAAGGAGATGATAGCAAATATTTGTTTGTCATTTGGGTCAGTCTATACATTCATTCATTCAGTCAGTCTCTCTCAGTTTTGTTTATTTCTTACTTCCTTTTCACCTTGCAAAGAAAAATGAAGATGGAAATAAGTATGTCATAAATACATTGATGACGGTTTTTCTATTTTGCTGTTTTCCAAAGTTTTTTGTAATTAAAAAAAGTTGTGATAAGACAAATTTGTTAAGATTTGGTGGGGAGAAGATATTTCAGAATGGTCTGGGACACTCGGCCTTACCATGGACGGCAGAGTCTCATGGGACACCCTTGGGTCCCTGGACAATCAGGGGTTAGTGTGAGGTCAAGACAAGAAGTTGGTGGGAGGAGAAGATGGGGCAGGTGAGAGTGGAAGAAAGGAGTACCACAAGGTTGAACAGAAAACCCGATCACGCTGTTGAGCTCCCCCTCCTGTTCTTGGCAAATACACGCGATCATCAATCTGGGGGATTCATCAAGAATGCTGCTTCTGGCAACTACTCAGTAACTCTTCAAGGCAAATTCAATAAAGCCCCAACTGCCAAGACCCACTGATTCCCTTCCCTCTGTCAAGGTTGTTCCAGAGACACTCAGTGGAGGCCACATGCTCTGTGGCAAAAGAGACACCAGCCCTCAAGACAAAACACAGAAGCCTTACAAGGCTGTGCCAGACGCAGCAGCCCTGTGGCTGGTAGTTGGGGCCGGGATTACAAGAAAGGGAACTATGGCCCTGGGACTCTGTGAACCTCCCCTGCTCTCACTTACAGGGAGGGAACCTCCAAAGGAAGAGAGATGCAAGAGTCACTCTTGAGGGTTTGTTATAAACAGGAAGGAACCCCGCCCTACACCTCCCACACCCTCCTTAGCCACCCATGCACATCCCCGACAGGACAGCCGCACTTGGAATACTACACTGTTCCTCAGGGGAATGTCTGCTTTCTCCCTTTCTCTCTAATAGGGGATCAGCCTCAGCATTTAAATAGAAAAACAAACAAGCAAACCCGGGGTAGCTCACAAGAACATGGAATTTACAATACACAAACAGTATTGTTTGAATAACTATTACGTTTTTTTCCTCTTAGATTATATCATAGCACTAACATCAGAGGCCTCTTCCTTGGCCTGTAGAGAGTCACTGATCAAAACGGTGAAAACACAACTTGGTAAGTGTGGCAACATCAGGATCCTGAGCTCTGGGCTTGCAAGTCTGCAGCCCTGATGAACTGATCTCAATCAGGGTCTTTAAGCACATCATCCTTATTCTGCTCAAACCAGACTTCAACCCTCTCCCTCCTTTCCCCCAGTCTTCTTCAAACTTAATTTGTACCCACTTTGTCTTGGCATGCTGAGCCTCACCTTTAGGGAATCACTGATACTTTGCTTTTCAAATGCAGGCAAGTATAACACTGACATGGTGAAACATATATTCACCGAATATTAGCCCTGAGTGTGGGGTAAATTACAAATATTGAGTACTAAGAGCTAAATGGTTTTTAAGTTACATTTAATACTACAACAACCTTGGAAAATAGCTCTTCTTAGCCCCATATTCCAAATGAGCAAATGGGGATTCAGATGGTTGTCAAAGGGCATACAAATAGAAAATTGCTAGAGAGAGATTCCGACTTCAAAGTTCATGGCATTCTCCATTAAGCGCGGGGACTTTCCCTAAGCATCGTCATTTAGTCCTCTTCTCCCATCAAGAATGCTCTTACTTCTTCCCTGAATAAAATCCTTCACATCTTGCAAACTGTGCTCTGACCGCTTCAAGCTCAAATTCATCTTGGTTTCTCCTGAATTCCTACTGAAGCACTTTCTGGTCCAATCATTTTCTTATGTCCTATCTCTGACCTTCTCTGGGTCATTGATTATCATGCATTCATCTGATGATCTATAAATGAGAGATTCAAACCTGGGGAACCCTTAAGATTCACCCAGGGAGGTGGTCCAACATTTCAAGGTACACAGTCAGACCTGGAAGTGGGCACTCTTAACAAGCAGCTTGGTATTCTAATGCAGTGGGACCATGGACCATACTCTAAGAAATGCTCATCTGGATCCTAAATCCTAAACTGTTTAAGAATAATGATGCTGTTGCCTGTCTGGCACTGTTATCTGTAAAAAGCCCACAACCTGTGGTAAGCCCAGCCTGGGTGCCCTGAAGAGTAACATCCCAGGGTCGGTTTCCTTGATCACGTGCCAGTTCTGGGCCTCGATCGGTGCTCTGTTCATTGTGATTCCCACCCCCAGACCGCGCCACCTGATCTAGCTGCCAGCTTCCTCCTGATGCTTTGGCTCAGCCTCCTGTCCTCACTAACCGGACCCAAATCAGGACCTGCCTCTTTCAGGCAGCATCACTCCATTTGGAAATGGCCTCCCATATAACCGTCCATAACGCTTCTCCTCGTTCTGCTCAGCCGAACAAACCTTTGCTCTTTGTAAGCCAAGTGAGGTGCCAACCAGCCTGCTCCGGCCAAGTGAGGTGCCACCCAGCCTGCTCCGGCCCCAGAGACAGGACTTGTACTGGTGTAATCATCTCTACCGTTTCTGCCTGCAGCATGCATTCCAGGATTTATTGTTTTATTTATGAGAGCTAATGACTCCCACAAGGTACAAATGGAGAAAAACTACTTTCTCAGGACAGAGGGGCCTTTTCTTACTTTCTAAGTAACAAATGGCAGATGAATTTAGGGGTTTTTTTTAAGTAACAAATTTAGGGTTTTTCTCTTCTTCATTTTGTAGAGCTATGATTGCTAATTCGAGGAGTACTCAATAAATAAAATAAATGAAGTAGAGGTGGACAAGTGTGCTCAGCTGCTGACCATTTGTTTGTTTTCAAACAACCTGGGACAAGTGGACAGAACAGCATCTAACCTTTTGGGCTTGTTCATGATTTCCACTGAGTCCTGCCCCAAGGCCACAGAAGCAGAGCCCAGAATTAAGGTCACCTCCAAAGCTGACTGACCTCCTCTGTACCCACTGCCAACTCCCCACCACCACCCATCATCACCAACAGGCTTCCTGACTCCAAATTAGGCAAAGATGCCAACTCCGGTAGTCACCCCACCGTGTCCTAACCAATCATCTAATGCCAACCTTCCGGCAGGAATGTTCTTTGTCTTGAACTATAAAAGTTGGCTACTTAAGCAATGAAAACTGTCGACTCGCAGGACGTCAGCCCGCTGCACTCACAGTGCCCACAGTATCTCTGCTCTTTGTTCCTATAAACTCACTCCCTTCTGAAATGCTCTGAGACTGGAAATTCTCTTCCAACCGGTACTCAACCCGCCTCAACAATTTCCTTCATCAGTTGCCTGGGGTCCTGTAAAATCTGGAAGGGAAGAGCTGAGGATAGAAGATGCAGACAAGGATGCTTCTTTTCACGCCAGGTTCCCCATTTCAGAGAGCTGACCCCACTCCGCTGGTGCAATTCTATCTCCCAAGGTGGCCGGAGGATACAAGGTCCCTAAACACTTTTCTCTTGCAGTTCTCAGTCCCCTGGCCCCGTGTTCCCTCAAGTTCACGCACTCACCAGTGCTCCTGGCGCTGCGTTACCATTTCCAAGGACATCCCTCCCTCCAGATCACAAACTCTGCGATGGCCAGAGCCTGCCACCGTCACCTTGGCACACCCCATGATGCTGGAGCTGTGTCCTGCATATGGTACATGCCCCATCCCTGAGTGTCAAATGGAAATTAGCATCAGTTTGTGATCATCCTCTCCCTTGAAGCCCAGAACACATCACAGTAGATGGATACTTTCCAGAGTATCTCACCACTCCTAAAATCAGAGGCAGTGTGCCATGCTGAAATCCAACTTCCTCAAGCCATCACGTATTATAATTGGGAACAGCCAGGCACCTTATGCTTCTTTATGCCAGATTTTTTTTCATATATTTGAAAAAAATTATGAAAAGGTTATGAAGGGTCCAGATGGCTTGTTACAGGGCTGTAAACAACCCGACACACCATCGAACATATAAAAATATGTCATTTTTAAACTTGGACGATGATGATGGAAAAACCACAGCAATCCTGGCAAAGTCAGACAAAGCATTCGGGGAAGCCCTTGTCAGTCTTTTAGCATATGTAGAATGTAGATGCACAGATTTTATTTCTCTCCCCGCACTTCTGAAACTGCATTTGTAATTCACTGCTTAGAACTAACAAAAAGACTAATTTCTTGGTATATAATCCTCAGCAATCAAAGAAACATGCCAACTAGTTTCCCGTCTCTTGCAGCCCAAGATTTTGTTAGAGAGAAGCATAAACCAATTAAATGTCAGAAACAATTAACTTCTGCATTTTTCACGCAACACAGAATGAGAAAATTTTATAGTGCTCCTATAATCAAAGTTAATAAAAACGAATACAGAATTCCCCAAAGACCTTTAAGTCATGCAGGTTCCTGTGGCCACAACATACAAATTATTCTCCACCTTGTGGGAGACATGATTTCATTGGAAATGCCAGGGGTGAATGAGTCTGTTCTTTTTTTTCACAGCTACCTGTGCAGTTCATTCATTGCTCTGTTCTCCCACTAGAGATAATGGGAGGAGAATTCTGCTGGACTTGGAAGACAGAGACAGGCTGACCCACCTGCTCTGGCCATTTGAGAGCCAGGAAGGCAAAGAGAATTCTGTGCTCGCAGACCAGCAAGCCAATGCAATGGGGAATAAAAAAGGCTAAAAGCAAGGGAATGCTTTGAGTCAAGGAAAAGAAAAGTCCTACTAAAGTTTCATTTCAAATCCATTTCAAGTCAGGGGAAAGGATTGAAAATGGAGGAAATTGTATCTTCAAGTATCTAATAGATGAAAGGTATGTGATAAACACAAGTGGCTATTTTTAAGCACAGAGATACATGTGTGTAAAGACAAATTGTTCTATTTGAGGAGCATCTTCCTACCAAACACTATGCATGTCTGTACATAAATATCCAGCACATTTTATGTGATTGTAATGTAACAGAGTGATGTTCTAAAGAGAAAAGACACTGAAATTCACAAACACGTTCCCCAGGATTGCATCAAAACCGGATGCTACAAGTGTTAAAGCTACGCCTCTAATCTACATTAGCAAGTTATACAGGAGCATGTTTTATTGTTTGTTTGTTTGTTTGTTTACTTTGAGGCAAATTAAGTACAAATCCCAAACAGATCTACAACAGACTAAATTCTGTTAAACAAACAAAAATAATGTTTGATATATATATATATAAGAACTGTCGGAATAGAGAGGCAGTAACGGCACCCCACTCCAGTACTCTTGCCTGGAAAATCCCATGGATGGAGGAGCCTGGTGGGCTGCAGTCCAGACTGAGCGACTTCACTTTCACTTTTCACTTTCATGCATTGGAGAAAGGAAATGGCAACCCACTCCAGTATTCTTGCCTGGAGAATCCCAGGGACAGGGGAGCCTGGCGGGCTGCCATTTATGGGGTCGCACAGAGTCGGACACGACTGAAGCGACTTAGCAGCAGCAGAGATCTAAAATAATTACCCATACGCTAGTGCAAAAAAATAGTTTGTTTTTATTTGATATAAATAAATCTCTCTACTCATGTTTACAATCAGAACAGATGATAAATAGAAAGAGAAAGAAAAACCAAAGTAATTTTATAGAATGTAATAATATCATGCATGCTATTTATATCAATTAATGTCAATCATTTAGGCATGGCTACAAAAAACATAAAAGATTCAGCTTGCACTAAAATAATTATTGGCTTTTATTTTTAATATAAAGAGTTGGGCTAGAAATAACTTCTTACAACTATGAGGTTTGCATACTTTTTAAAGAGTAAGCTCTTTAGTGAATAGTTTCAGTTCTCTGTCCAGTTCCCTTACTCTATCATCGGGGTAATGTAGATACACCATTCTAAAGCAGAGAAACAAAGGCAATGATCTTTCATGACAAAGAAATTATGAAACCCTAAACAAACTCAACTTTCCTGCCAAGACCTACTGAAGGCAAAGGAGATGGTAAGCATCAAATAACACAAGGTAGGTAAAATCAATCTATTACAGAGCTCACTCAAAAAGTCTAATAAGTTAATCATCTATGCATAAATACATTGCAACAATGCCATCCTCTTTTGTTACACTTGGATGGATCAGGTCTTCTAACATTATATTTGACAAGTTGTATTCTAGGACACATTGGAGACATGAAGTTATTACTTACAGAATGCAAAAGAATAAAAAGATTCTGCTGAAGAAACACAACGGTAACAGTTATAGAGAATATTTTCAGTCAACAAAGTCTATCAAAGGAGTATGAAAAGTTTAGGAGGGAGCCAGAAAGCTGGAGATGCCATCACAATGAGAAAGCCAACAAATTTAAATTTTGAAACATGCAGTACTCAGGGGTGAAAACCTTGGGGCACAGCTCTTGGTTCTGTTAGAATATGTAAAAATGACTCCCTGATACATTACTTAAAACCTACTGCTGTGACTGGTTCTGAAATAAAATTTATTTGTGAAAATGATCTTAGAAAGATGGCTTTTCATCAACCTTCAGTTGCATATTTGCAAATATGTATGTCTCTATAAATATACACATTTATATGTGTGTATATACAATAATAGAAGTTCCTTGTATCTCATCCAAATTATTTCAACATTTATCAGAGCATATATTGCCTCTTTAAAAAAAAGTCTTCCTTGTATAGTGCTTGATTCTTGAGGTCAAGGACTATGTACCTAGTATTTCCTGTTTCAAAGGATGAACTGCACTTGATAGGCATGTAATGAATGACTGTTAAATAAATTAGTATATAAATCAGTACACACACCTACACAAACACATAGTCATAACACACATAACACAGACACACCCCATACGTACTTACTTAGACACATATAAGTGTAATTATATATATGCTTACTTAGGTATACCTAAGTGCCACTATACAATACATTAGCATATAAGTGCCATTATAGTAAAAGAGCTTTAAGGTGCACAGAAAAGGAAGTACTTCAAGGGAGAAGTGGTATTTGAGTTGACTCTTGAAATACGAGTAAGCTTCAACAGGTGGAGGTGGAGAGGGAATTACAAGCTAAGAGGACACCCTGAGCTGCGGCTGAATGCACGACTATTTAGGGGTTGATGCAGCTACAGAATAAGTGTTCAATTGTGAATGGTTAGTCAATTGGATTGGACAAATAGGCTCAATGTTCTAAGCATTTTTCATCTCTAAATCCATTTAGTTTCATGAAATTCCTATCAAGTAGGTAGGCTAGTATCTCTATGTGATAGAGGGAGACACAGGTGCCCAGAAGGTTGCCTGTGGTCATTTAGCCAACATGCGGAGGAATCTGGATTCAGCATGAGGCAATCAGATGCCTGATGCACAATATTAACTAATTTTACATTCGTCATCAATGGTAGAAAGAAAATTCCCATAGCTACTGAACATGGCCAGAGGCGGCCTAAAGTCAGCAGGCAGACCCCTCCTTGACTGAATTCTTACTAAGGGAAAATGTCTGAAGGCCTTGGGAACATCTTCCCAATCTACTCTTGGGTCCAGAGAGTCCTGGTTGCCCCAGGTATTGAGAGTTTCAGAGTAATTTGCTTTTATTTCATACAGGGTCCAACATCCTCTATCCATGCCTGAGCTGGACCAAGACATCTTCAACATAGGTTCAATAATTCAAAAATAAAGAAGGGGGAGCATTATGGAGGGGCTTCCCTGGGGGCTCAGTGGTAAAGATTCCACCTGCAATGCAGATGCAAGAGACATGTGTTAGATGCCTGGGTCATGAAGACCCCCTGCAGAAGGAAATGGAAATCCACTGCAGTATTCTTGCCTGGGAAACCCCATAGACAGAGGAGCCTGGCAGGCTACAGTCCATGGGACTCCAAAAGAGCCAGACATGACTTAGTGACCATACAACAATAATAGCATTATGGAGACCTCCTGCGGGTACCACGTTCTTTCACAACTCCGGCACGGAGAGACAGTAGAATCGAACAAAAGTGGGAAATCATTTCAAAGAGGTCCACAGGAATTCCCTTAAAGCAATCCTGATGGTTTCCTTGAACACTGCATGCAAACTGGAACTGGAACAGCTTCACAAAATGCTCAGAATATAAAGCAAAATTGTAAGTATGTAAGCATGGGGAGGGTCATACAGAAATCCCAAAATAAACAGGCTTTATACTTTAAGAAAATAACCTAGCACTAGTCAGAATACAATTTAAATAGGTGCAGGGGGCTTGAAGTATAGTTAGATTAAAGCTGAGACATTTTCTGAAAGCTGCCTACAAGAAAATTGTATGGCATTCCCTATCCAACTCCACAATTGCTCTATCATCCTATATTATACACTGAATTTCACCATGTTCAGCTTTGATCTTGCTTATCTGCCTTATTTGTAACTGCAGAATACGAAGAATACGATTCTGTTTGGTGTGTATACATTTTGATTGCTCAAGTCAACTGTCTAGCATTATGAGCTTATTGAAGTCCAGGATGGATAATGTCTTAAAGAGCAGAAGAACAGGCTTTTGAACAGGATGGATAGGCTTTCCTCTAAGCTGTTCTACTCCCATCTCTGGGCCTTCAAGGAAGGTAACTTCCAGCCTCTTTGAGTCTATTTCACAGTTAGAGAGGAATAGGAATGACGGCCTTGTGACTGCAATATTGAAGGCTCTACTTACGTGGAAAAAGCCTCAAACTTTCGATAGCATTTTCATTTTTAATTGACTTTATCATGAAGAGAACATTTAGGTTCATAGCAAAATTGAGTGAAGGGCACAGGTATTTCTCATATTTCTCTTCTCCCCACTCATAACATCTTCCTAATCACCATTCCCCGCAACAGTGGCATACGTGTTGTAGCTGATAAACCTACACTGAAACATCATTGTCACCCAAAGTCCATAGTTTACCTTAGGGCTCACTCTCAGGGTTGGGCATTCTCTGGGTTTAAACAAATTTATAATGTCATGTTGCTATTACTGTTCAGTTGCTAAGTCATGTCCAACTCTACCATCCCGTGGACTGCAGCCCGCCGGCTCCCCTGTCCATGGGATTTCCCAGGCAAGGGTACTGGAGTGGGTTGTCATTTCCTTCTCCAGAGGATCTTCCTGGACCAGGGGTCAAAGCTGCAGCTCCTGTATATGCAGGCAGTCTGTTTCCCAAAGAGCCAGCAGGGAAGCCCCAGAATGACAAGTACCTACCGTTAGAGAACCGTATCAAGTAGTTTAACTGCCTTAAAAATCTTCTGTGCTCTGTCTTTTCATCCCTACCCCCAGCTCCTGGCAATCATTAATGCTTTTACTGTCTCCAGTTTTATCTTTTCCAGGATGTAATACAGTTGGACTCACAGGCTATGTAGCATTTTTAGACTGGCTTCTTTCACTTAAGTCATATGCATCTAAGTTTCCTCCATGCCTTCATGGATTGACAGCTCATTTCTTTTTAGTGCAGAATAACACTCTGTTGCCTAGATGAACCAGCTTATTTATCTATACTGCTGACATTCATGTTTATTTCTTCCAGTGTTTGGTAACTACTGTATTTTTTGAGGGAAAATAGATTTTGAAAGGAAGTTTTCAGGTACCCCACATCTTGATGTCTTTACAAGGCAAAGATGCAGTGTTACAGAACTGGGCTTTTTGACTAACTGAGATGTCCTGGTAACTCTTCTGTAACACCTAACACAGAGACAGTCATCAGATGGTACCCTTAAAAGGGCAACAGTATCTAGAGACTCAGACTCTATTTCTGAGTCACTGAATCATCTAAGCCACTTTTACTGAATTTCTGTTTCATTTTCTCCAGCTATACAATGAGTATAACGGTGCCTGCCCTTCTAACCTGACAATGTCCTATTGATAATCAGAAACAGTATTCATAATTACTCACATTTGAATTGTTTGTTAGCCTTTTGTATGTATTATAAGACCTCCTGCCTTCATATGACTGTGAAAAAGGCTCTCTATCTAGTAACTATTAGTCAAAACACTGCTAAATATCTTATGAATTAGATTTCTCTTTGTTCCCACATGTCACTCTTCAATCTCTGAGGGATTTGTAAAGGTCACCCAGCACACAAATGACATTGGTGGGACATGAACCCAAGCCGATGACTTTAAATCCAATGTGCTTCCAACCATGGCAGGTGGCCTTTCAAAGAGGAATAATAAATGTGGAAGTGTTAGATTAAACTATATGAAATTCCAGCTTTGCAAGTCAAGAAAAAAACAGCTGAATATCAATTTCATACAATTCCAATTGATATTTTACAAATATGTAAAGGTTTATACATACACAAGTTATTGTGATAACTTTGGCTGATTAGCATTGTCTGTAGACCACTCTTATTCACAATAGAATAATTTCCCTTGAATAATCTCACCACTTAAAACTACATGCATTATTGCTTGCCAATGTGTGTGTTTTATCTTCTATAGCTATATTGTATAGGTGAGGCAGTGCAAGGCAAATGAAATGTACAACACGTCCCAGCAGCCCAAGAAATGTGTGAACTGCTGTTTCAAATTGACTTTTTCTTTCTGGCACCCTTTCCTGAAATAATGAACCAAAACATTTCTCTCCATAATAAGAAATGCTTTGTGCCAGTGAGAACTCAGAATTGTCTTTGGGGCTAGATCCCAAGACATTCATTTAACCTTGATGAACAAAGATGAGCTGTTTTTAAATCTCTCTCATAAGATGGACAAAAGCATTATAACACAACCCAATGAAAACAAATAAGAGTCCTCAAACTCCCCAAAATAACTGTGTCTACCCTTTAAAGTTTGGATGGCATCACCGACTCAATGGATATGAATTTGGGTAAACTCCAGGAGTTGGTGATGGACAGGGAGGCCTGGCATGCTGCGGTTCATTGGGTCACAAAGAGTCGGACACGCCTGAGTGACTGAACTGAACTGAACCCTTTAAAGAGAACTTGGACATTTCAAATGGAAAGGGCTCCTTACAGAACATTTTACAAACTTAGTACAAAATGCACAATAGTTTGGGAAATAGGAGAAATCCAATTCTTGATACAATGATCAGTTAGGCTGAAGAAGGATTTGGATATGAAACTGTATTTTTACTAGAATCACATGACAGTACATCCAGAGTTTTCTGGAAGCTGTGGATGAATGATGCTTCAGAAGAGATATTAAATAACAAATTACACCTCCAAACAACATCACTGTGCAGTCAACTTTTTTAGCCAAACTGAGTGTCTGAGAACCTGGGAGTAATTATATATAAATTAATTTGCAGGCTCCAGTTGTTTTTACGGCCCATACTTGAAATTCTCATCACTGAGAGGGACTCATAAAAAGACATCTCATATTTCTAGTACAAAATTCAAAATTTCAATTCATAATTCTTTATGAAGCCTGATTTCTACAATTGTTTTTAGAGATGCTCCCTAAGAAAAGTCAAAACCTAATTTCTCTTTTAAAGACTTTTCCCATGGTAAAAATTTTTAAAAATACAAATTAAAGTATCTTCTAACTACTTATCAGTATAAACTGATGTTGAATCTAAGCTCAGATGTTTTTTAAAACGTCTAAATTGTCAGCACACAGACCTTCTAAACTATATGCATGATATATTTGTATATTATTTATAATATCATATGTGGTTTGTGACTGTGTAATATATAATAAATCCTAAGTGGTTTATTTACTTTTTATAAGCCTTGGAGACAAACAATATATTTTTGTAAGACAGAAGTTTTATTAACATTTATTTCCCCCCTAAAACAGAGAGTTATAAGGATATACAACACTTGCCTAAATGGGTCTGTTGGATTTAAATCTTAACCACACTAAGAGTATCCAAATCCAGAAGCTAGAGTCGAACAGAATAAGGCAAGAGACAAAATACACTAAAATGCTTTTCTTTTAATTTGTCTTATTGCTTTCCAACTATGACCTCCACAGAAATGTAGGCCCTAGTAAATTTGGTATAAAAGATCTGAAGAGAGAAGCTGGAAGGGGAATACACCACTAGATTAGAAATTAAGAAATATCTTTTCTAGAAATGTGTGTTTTTCACTTTAGAGAGAATTTTGAAATGCTTATCTTCATACCTAACCATTCATTCAATCATTCATTCTTTCCACAAGCTGTATACTGATCATGTATTTTATAAATAAAAGGCAGAAGATGAGAGAACAGAAGAAGAAAGGAGTTTCAGGCCTGAAGAGTTCTTGGTTCAGTCTAACTGAAAGAGAATATACAAATTTGAAACCATTGAAGAACATTTCTCCCTTAATAAAGTTTTACGAATGAGGACATGAATGCTTGGAGACACTCAGAAAGGAAGCGTCTCCAAGGAAGTGATCAGAGTATGACCAGCTTCTTGGTGCATTTGACTTGAGTCTTAAAGACAAAGATTCCTCTTGGATCTGGACAATGAATAACATACCTGTTGCACACTTATCTCTTCTCAGGTTCGTATTATGCCATCTCACTCTCATCCTTTATTTTGCTATGTTTTTAGTAGAACTATCCCATATTTACCCCAGGAAACCTCTTAATTTTCAAAGTTAAGGTATAAAGCTTCTCTTGACTCTTGTCCATAAAAAACATCGAGTGCAGGAAAGGATCAGACAGGTCAGTCCCAACCTCAATTAATGACAGCAATAACACAGAAAAAAGAACTGACTGCTGCTAATAAACCAGCACCTTCAGGAGCAGCACTTACATCACCAGAAGTTCCTAAAAGAAAAAATAAATAAAACTATGGCGAGTGATATTTAGGTAAAACCACAGTAATCAAGGTTAGCAGTTTAGTAGGAGAAATCAAGAAAAAATACAACATGGTGATTTTTCAAGGACTGAGGCGATTCTCAATGAAGATTCCCATTTAAAGCAAGAGGAAGTTTTGGCAAAAAGTGCAACCACACACAGAATCACTAAGTAGTTCATTAAATAAAACAATAATAATAATGGTTATATTGTTTTAAATTGCAATGAATCTACCTAGGTAGACTTCTACACCAGGCCACTGTCATTAATGGTCTCAAACTGTAAAACCTTTTTAATTTTGCTCTAAGTTTATAAGATACCATATGACATTTATAAACATACAAGTCATAAAGGAGACAACGAGTAAAAAGCTACAGGGCTATCTACCACCTTTATCATGCTTACATATTTATTTCCATCAGAAGGACACAGAGAATGTAAAAGTTCAGTGCAAGCTAGGTACGAATCTGCAGACCATCAGCCAGCTATACTGCGCTTAGCAGCACTGAGGAAAGTTGACAACTGCAATCTGGACAGAAGGCTGTAGAGCAGGAATCTTTTTTTAAAAAAAACAATTCAAGGGTCAGGGAGAGTTACTCTTCTTTTTATTTTTGAATTATGGCAAGAGTAATAGAATGACAGAGGTTTTCTGCATATGCACTAGAAAGAGTCTTTTTCAATTTCACCGTTAAGCAAATATGATCTCAAAATGTTTAGCATTACCAAAGCATGTTCACTTTGGGTGGAGGAAGGGATGTGGTCGAGACATATCACTCAAACTCTCATGTCCTGTCTCATGTTAAGTGTTTAATCCTCCCTGTTCCCTAAGGATGGCTGTTTCTCACAGTACCAGCCCATCCTCTGCAACACAACAGTCAGCCTGACCCATGGAAGGATGAGTTGCCTAATGATGTCTGTGTGTTTTCAATTTATTAACACTCTACATGATAAATATAGTCATCGCCTTCCTTAATACATGATAAATGATGTCCTCAGATCACAGGGAAATAAGCTGGCACCATATTTTTTGCCTGATAAGTTCATGCATCATTGTACTTCTGTCTTTAAGGATCTCACCCCAGCTCTCAAAATCAGGGAGAATCTTCTATCTACTCAGAGGACCTGGCCTGTTAGAAAACACTTTTGTTCTTACAGAAAATGGCTATTTGCAGCCCATGAAATACAATGTAAATCACAGTGAGGGTCAATGCTTACTAATTGTCCATGACTAAAGGACCACGTAATGTCTAGTGACACACAGAATTCCAAATAATGCCTTAGCTCTCCGTGCACACCAGTCATCAAATATACATTAAAGGAGGCCTGTTTCTAAGAGCACAAACATGGACATCAAATGTTGTCAAGGAGGCTCTTCTCAAGTGTGAGCTATGTTACTGAATTAGCAGTAAATGCATTATTTAGGGAATGGTTATGTTTTGAATATCACACAAAAACACACAAAGGCCTTGCTTTCTCCCTCCCTCCTTAGCTGGTCTTTCCTAAAGAATTCTGTTTCATTAGCTTCCCATTAGTCTTCTCGAGTCTAGTGAATAACTATGAAGAATGTAGGGGAAATGAGGCGAGTTGGGAAGAATAAATAAGATCCTGTCTCCTCTGGAAAAAGTGCCCCATGTATACTGATCAGTTTAAGAGAGATGTTTAAAGTATACCCGAAAAAAGGGTGAATTAGAACATAAATGAGATGATACTCAGCACTCTTGAATGTGATCCTAGACCCTCCAGAAGCTCCAGGGTGGGCTGCCCTCCGAATGATAGAAACAGTGAAAAACTTGAAACAATTAGAATGAAGGGAAAAAGCATCAGGCCTGGCCAGCTTTCCCTTGGCTCTGCCTGCTTCAGAGGGAGACAGTTACCCAGGATGCATAGCAGTATCCCAAGTAATGGCCACATGTGATCAAGTGTGTCTGTTTCCTTCACCAAATCCTTCCATTTGATGACACCGCCTGATGTCATGTTCTCTGAACAAGATATGCAGCATCAGTGCAGCCTGTAACCGGTAACTGAGCTTCTACATCCGCTCAGGCACACTTGGACACTGACTGTACTGTTTTCATCATAATCCTATAGCATGATAATTAATTAGTACTTCTTTCAACCACTTGGAAGACAAGAGGCACTCTGTAAGCATTCAGGATTAATATTCATTAGTTTTCCTCCTACCCGAAGCCCCAAGTTTTCTGTGCTGTCCCTATTATCACAAAATTCTTTCTTGTAAACTCTTTATAAACATGAACTAATTAATAAAGATTCTAGACCGTAAGTATCATATATAAAGGAATGTGGGAAAAAAAAGGATAGGGAAACCAGTCTCATTAGTTACACAACTCAAATGTAAAAGACGAGGGGGAAAAATCAGCTTATTTTATAAAGAAGAGAGTATAAAGAAAAAACCTTTCAGTAGGAAGATTTGAGACTGGAGCTAGATCTTAAAAGAGGAGGTGGAATAATAATTCCTTGAAATTTCCAAGTCACAGCTTGATGTGTACTTCTCTGGGGTGCTTAAAGAGAGAAGAGAAAGTTCAACAAAGAGAACAAATACAATGGGGA
The DNA here is from genome assembly GCA_006410515.1 of Procapra przewalskii. NCBI lineage: Eukaryota > Metazoa > Chordata > Mammalia > Artiodactyla > Bovidae > Procapra > Procapra przewalskii. The sequence continues at coordinate 23,149,335 of SJYF01000322.1, read as the reverse complement.
AAATCAATTGGCAGATGGAGCTTCAGGAGCTGGTAAATGTCTATGCATAACTTGCTCAAATGCATTCTAGCCTATAAAATGGAATATTCTGATCACCCAAAACCAACCAGACCAGACACACAGCTCCAAATTTCCCTAAAATGTTCAGAAGGTAAGTTATCACCCATTCCTACCTCCAAGGTAAACTCTGCCCTATATACCATTAATGTCAATTAGTTAATATCAAAGAACAAAACTGCAAAGTTCAAATGATTTCTAAAGTAATATCCAGTCTGGTGTGTCCAGATGCCCTGAACTGGATAGGCAACCCTTGACAAGGAAGGCATTTGCGTTCCAGAAAACAGCTGCAAGTCAATCATTTTAAGCCAAATTTTATGTCCTATAATTATTGTGTTACAAAAATTTCCTGCCTGAAAAGAGATTTCACTCTATAAATGAAACAGAATTGATCAGGAAAATGACTGGAAAGGAAACAACTTTATGCTTTCATAGAGTTGGCAAAATAATGTATGACAGAAAAGCTGTATCCTCTTTTGGAAGCTCTTCAGCCTGGACTGGTTTTGTTAAGCCTTCTTAAAGCTGAATATAGTAAAGTTTTAATCGGACAAATCTTACACTTTTCCTGGTACACAGGCATAATTCACTGCTCTAGGACTTAGAGTAGCATTCAGAATTGATGCCTCAAATGATCACTACCAAGTCATGTGCATTAATGGACCTGAAAAAATTCTTTACATGACAAATGCAGAGTTAGGGGCCATTTTCACTAATTCGTTCTCTAAAGACAGATAGAGATGAAGTGAGCTAGGTCAGGGATTCCCAGAAATCTTTAAGTTACAGCTTGGTGGGTACTTCCTTAGAGCACCAGAATGGCTTTCTACACCAGTAGGCTTAACTTGATGAAGGTCATCTTTGTTCAGAGCCTTTAAGTGGTCATACTGTGAAGTTTACCCCATCTTTATTCTGGAGATAGCAAAAGCAAGGGGATTCAGGTTGAAATGTAACTAGTTGGGAAATTTTGTGGGGAAGTTTGATTCTGCCATGTCCTATGCCATGTAAATTCATGAGTATGGTCAGAGTAATAGCACACCCTTTGGGAAGGTGTATTGATAATATTCTAATTATCTTTCCCAATCTCAAAAACCCTTTCTTATGAGTCCTTATGAGCTCCAAGAGCCACCAGAATTTACCCACTTTTGAGTTGCACTGTATTATCTACTTTGACCAACAAGCTTATGGCACATTATTAATTTTTGGCCAGATTCTATTTTTCTCCTAAGACATAACTCTATTCATAAGTCACTTTGTTTAGGAATTTTTAATGTTCTAGAGAAGTTATGCACATTTCTCAGTGTCTGCCAACACTATTGATTTCAAGATCACTGTTTTTAGCATCTTACAGTTTTACATTTTATATTCTTTGCTCCTCTTACTAATTGGAACCAGGATTGATGTTCAGTTCAGTCACTGAGTCGTGTCCGACTCTTTGCAACCCCATGACTCGCAGCACGCCAGGCCTCCCTGTCCATCACCAACTCCCGGAGTTCACTCAGACTCACATCCATTGAGTCAGTGATGCCATCCAGCCATCTCATCCTCTGCTGTCCCCTTTCCCTCCTGCCCCCAATACCTCCCAGCATCAGCATCTTTTCCAGTGAGTCAACTCTTTGCATGAGGTGGCCAAAGTACTGGAGTCTCAGCTTCAGCATCATTCCTTCCAAAGAAATCCCAGGGCTGATCTCCTTCAGAACGGACTGGTTGGATCTCCTTGCAGTCCAAGGGACTCACAAGAGTCTTCTCCAACACCACAGTTCAAAAGCTTCAGTTCTTCAGTGCTCAGCCTTCTTCACAGTTCAACTCTCATATCCATACATGATCACAGGAAAAACCATAGCCTTGACTAGACGGACCTTAGTCGGCAAAGTAATGTCTCTCCTTTTGAATATGCTATCTAGGATTGATGTTACTTGCTCTCTATTCAGGTTGAAAAGCATCAAAACAAAAGCAGGCATTTGGGTTTGAGATTAACTTCACACATTTGAGCTGATCCCTGAACTGCTCTTGACAGGATACTTTCAAATATATTTCCATTACAATATGAAAACGTGGTCAGACTAAAGTCTATAGCAAGGTATTTGGCACAGCTGCATATATTGATTATCCATTCATTTATCCAACAAATATTTACTTATTTATTGCTTTTAGGCTAGATGTCTATTCACACATTTATTTAATAAATAAATTCACACATTAATTCCATAAAGATGTAGTGAGCTAGTCAATTATGAGCTAGATAAACTGTTCTACAAAATGCTAGATATTAATACAAATGACAGGTTCTTCAACCTTAAGGAACTCAGAGTCTAATGAGACAACATATAGTATTTCCTTTTCCAGGGGATCTTCCCAACCCAGGGCTAGAACCTGGGTCCCCTGCATTGTAGACGGACGCTTTACCGTCTGAGCCACCAGGGAAGTCCAATATATATATATATATTTGCCATATACATATATATAACAGTCTATATAATTATACAGGGCTTCTCTGGTGGCTCAGTGGTAAAGATTCTACCTGCAATACAGGAGATTGCCTACAATGAAAGAGACGTGGGGTTGATCCCTGGGTCAGGAAGACCTGCTGAGAAGGAAATGACAATCTACTCCAGTATTTTTGTCTGGGAAATCCCATGGACAGAGGAACTTGGTGGGCTACAGTCCACGGGGTCACAAAGAGGTGGACATAACTTAGTAACTAAGACACCACTACCATAAATGTATATATATATATATATATATATATATATATAATTGCCACATAATTGCCTATTTAATTCTCTATATATAATTTCCATATTTAATTGCCTATTAATTGCTTGAAAGTGAAAATATAGTATGATTAGTATAATCATATAAAGTGATTACAAGAATACAGAAAAGTGAGAGCGGATATCTCTGTTTCTAGATGTTTAGGAAGGCTACTCAGAGGGTCTGACATTTGAGGTGGGCCCTGAAAATGAAGCAAAGTTTCAACCAACAAGAAGAGCAAGGAGTAACTCTCAAAAATAGAAAACCACACTTTGAGAATGATGAGTGGACCCTATAGGATGTGGTCTGATGAAGAAGTGGGAAGGGAGACAGAAAATTATTTTGGGCTTCATTATGATAGGTCTGCCCACCTCCTACTCTCCCAAAAGAAAATTGCATAAACATGTTGCATAAGATCAGACATACTTTGTGTAGACATGAAGATAATAAATGTGCATTTAGAGTCTATTGTTTATAAAACAACGTGCAAGCCCAGTGGAAAAACAAAGACTTACGAGGCACTGTCTATGTCACTCTCAACTGATGCCTTGCTGTGACTGTAAGTTACTGTTTTATGGTATTTGTGTGGAAGGAAATATGCGTACAGCTTGGCTCTACCACTAGATCGTAAATTTCTGAAAAGTCTGAATACAAGACCATATATTTTGCTTCTTTGTATTCTTCCAGCATCAATTGTGGTGCCTTTTACATAGTAGATGCAGGATAATTACATTCTGAAAGAAAAGACGAATGAGTAAGCTTGCCATCTAATTGAGGTGGCATTATTTATACATATAAGAAGCTAAATAACAACACACAAGACATCACACAGCAGTAGGTAATGGAGGGCCAAACATATGTTTGAGATAGTAAAACCTGAGAGTTCACAGTGGACACTGAAGTGTAAGTTGCTCAGTCATGTCCTACTCTTTGCAACCCCATGGACTATAGCCTGCCAGGCTCCTCTGTCCGTGGGATTCTCCAGGCAAGAATACTGGAGTGGGTAGCCATTCCCTTCTCCAGGGGATCTTTGCAACCCAGGAATGGAACCCAGGTCTCCTGCACTGCAGGCAGAGTCTTTACTGTCTGAGACACCAATAGTTTTAGAGAGAAGTAAACTTTTATTTGAAGAATAAGTCAGATTTTCAAAGGAGAAAAAAGATCAGCAGATATAAGTAGCTCAAGATGTCAGGATGAAAACTTTCAAACACAGGGTTCATCTAAGACTACTTAAAAACTTTGCTAAGAGAAAGTGGGTAATGGGTCTAAGGTTGTAATCTTCCCCACTGACAAAACTAAATCAGTCAGCCCTGTCATATTCACTTGCCTGACACCAACAAACCTACTGATGAAACAGAGACAGACTCAAAGAGAGACTCACATGGAGAAAAGATTTGTGGTTAGTAAGAGGGAAAGAGGCCGGGAGAGGGGTGGATTGGGAGTTTGGGATTAGCAGAGGCAAACTATTATATACAGAGGATGGATAAACAACAAAGTCATACTGCAATATCCTAGATAAATCATAGCAGAAAAGTATACAAAAAGAATGTGTATGTATACGAAAAAGAATGTGTGTGTGCGCACACACACATATAATGGAATCACTTTACCATATAGCTGAAATTAACACGACACTGTAAATCAACTATAATTCAATAAAAAAATAAACAACAAGAAACAATGCTACTCTACAAACTATGCTGTTGTTGAGAAAGGAAGCCAGATGAGAAGCTGTTGATGAGGACTTACAGCCCAGTTCTATTACTGAAAAGCAAACAAACCACCCAGTCAAAATACACGGCTGCCCTATCCACTGTTTCCATAATAAAGGATCATTTTTCATATTTTTAGAAGGTGAATAGAAGGTCCACGGCCAGCATTATCATTTGTATCCAGAGTCACCCAGAATTAATAGTCATTTTGTAAGGGAGACTTAATTGGAACAAAAATGTGACTTGCAAAGGTGGACAGTCCACGCCACTGGCAGGCTCTCACAGCAACAGGCGCTGTTATTAACCTGCCAGCCAGCCTGTGTGAAGGGCCAGTGAATCAGACATGCAGCCACAGCCATGTAGGCAGCACCAGAAGCAGCACAGTCAGATTTCCAAAGAAATGACTGTGTGTCTGGGTAGGCCTCTACAAGCAATTCTTGATACATGAAGTAGGGAGAAAAAGTAAAAGGCCAACAGAAACAGTGGATCACTACCCTTCACACGTGCTGGGTCCCTAGGCACCAAAGCCACGAAGGCACACAGTAGCAACGGACAGACACTCCCTCAGCCCAGCTGGAATTCCTCATGAAGGCAGGTGCTTGCTTCATGTAAGTGTCTGTGCTCTGAGGAAGAATCCACCTGTTGATGCGCTTGCGCCTAATTGCTCTTTGTGACCCTTGTCGACTAGCTAGCTCACCTGGTTTTTGATGCTTTCGAAGTGTGATATTGGAGAAGATTCTTCAGTGTCCCTTGGACTGCAAGGAGATCCCACCAGTCCATCCTAAAGGAGATCAGTCCTGAATGTTCATTGGAAAGACTGATGTTGAAGCTCAAATGCCAATACTTTGGCCACCTGATGCGAAGAGCTGACTCATTTGAAAAGATCCTAATGCTGGGGAAGATTGAAGGCAGGAGGAGAAGGGGATGACAGAGGATGAGATGGTTGGATGGCATCACTGTCTCAACGGACATGAATTTGACAAGCTCTGGGAGATGGTGAAGGACAGGGGAGCCTGGCGTGCTCCAGTCCATAACGTCACAAAGAGTCATACACAGTTGAGTGACTGAACAACAACCACCTATCCATGGGATTTTTTTCAGGCAAGAATATTGGAGTAGGTAGCCATTTCCTTCTCGAGGGGATCTTTCTGACCCAGGGATCAAACCCATGTCTCCTGCATCGCAGGATTTTTTACCCACTAAGCCACAGGGAAAGCCTGCCTGTAGATGAGAAAATAGAAACTGCCATTGGGGCAAGCAGGTAGATGCTGTAAGTCGATGATGCTCAGATTATAGTATCCAGAATAGCAGCATCAGATCCCCTGGGAAACTTCAAAGTGCAAATTCTTGGGGCCTCAGACCAACTGAGTCAAAAACACTGGAAGTGGGGCTGAGGAATCTGTGTTTTGTAAACTCCCCAGGTAATTTTACTGCAAGCTCAAACTTAAGAATCAGTGTAATAAGCATAAGGAAAGGAAAAGAATATATATAATTTATAATCCATTGTGGTCAGGGTCATCCACTGAGAGGTGGTCATGATGAGGAAAGTACTGCATCCTTTTCTCTAAAGGAAAACACTCTTCTTACATCGACTTATTAATTCATTCAACCTGGCAAGCATTCACTGAATACCCATGACCTGCCTGCTATTATTCCAGGCATTGGCCATTGAAAAAATAACAAAGTGCAGCCCTCTCTTTAAGGATTATAAAGCCTAGTGAGGCAATAACTAGCCTTTTGCTCTGCATCCCTTCTGCATGCCAGGCATTTATATAATATGTTTTTAGTTACTGTTCATTAAATTGAGATGACCCATAAGTTACAAAACAATTCCTTGGTTCAACTTATTGATTTTAAATGAAAATTCACCAGTGTTTGTCATTCGTTACATTACACTATCTTATTTTATTGAAACTTCTCCATAATGAAATAAAAAGGCAACTGCTCTGTTGATTAAATATTTACCCCAAAGGGAGTTGTAAGAGCTATAGGAATTAATATTGAACCAACAAGCTTTTTCTGAAAAATGGATAAAGATGCTGATACCATCTCAGGACATTTTTCAGTTGGCTCAGGTCAACTTCCAGAAACTGTACTGTTTCTGAGTTAACTGCTAGGCTTCCTCTATAAAGAACAGGTTTAGAGCAAATAGTTGGGAGACCCAAATGCTGAGATAAACTTCAGTCAGGAGAATTGGGAGAGGTCACATGGTTGAAGTTTTTCTGATTTGCTTTTTTCTTTGAACACTTAGGACATCAGTTCAGTTCAATTGCTCAGTCATGTCCGACTCTGCAACCCCATGAATCGCAGCACACCAGGCCTCCCTGTCCATCACCAACTCTCGGAGTTCACTCAGACTTGCATCCATCGAGTCAGTGATGCCATCCAGCCATCTCATCCTCTGTCGTCCCCTTCTCCTCCTGCCCCCAATCCCTCCCAGCATCAAAGTCTTTTCCAATGAGTCAACTCTTCACATGAGGTAGCCAAAGTATTGGAGTTGTAGCTTTTCCTTCCAAAGAAATCCCAGGGCTGATCTTCTTCAGAATGGACTGGTTGGATCTCCTTGCAGTCCAAGGGACTCTCAAGGGTCTTCTCCAACACCTCAGTTCAAAAGCGTCAATTCTTTGGCACTCAGCTTTCTTCACAGTCCAACTCTCACATCCATACATGACTACTGGAAAAACCATAGCCTTGACTAGACGGACCTTAGTCGGCAAAGTAATGTTTCTGCTTTTGAATATGCTATCTAGGTTGGTCATAACTTTTCTACCAAGGAGTAAGCGTCTTTTAATTTCATGGCTGCAGTCACCATCTGCAGTGATGCACCCTTGACATGTGAACTTGTTCTGTATCTTTTCAGGGGATGGTGGCAGGTTTATCTAAGGGTATTTATTTTATTACTTTATGGCAAATAGATGGGGAAACAATAGAAACAGTGAGAGTCTTTATTTTCTTGGGCTCCAAAATCGCTGCAGATGGTGATGGCAGCCATGAAATTAAGACACTTGCTGTTTGAAAGAAAATCTATGATGAAAGTAGGTAGCATATTAAAAAGCAGAGACATTACTTTGCCAATAAAGGTCCATCTAGTCAGAGCTATGGTTTTTCCAGTAGTCATGTAAGGATGTGAGAGCTGGACTGTAAAGAAAGTTGAGTGCCAAAGTATTGATGCTTTTGAACTGTGGAGAAGACTCTTGAGAGTCCCTTGGACTCGAAGAAGATCAAATTAGTCATTCCTAAAGGAAATCAGTCCTGAATATTCATTGGAAGGACTGAAGGTAAAGCTGAAACTCCAATACTTTGGTCACATGATGTGAAGAACTGACTCACTGGAAAAGACCCTAATGCTGGGGAAGATAGAAGGTGGGAGGAGAAGGGGACAACAGAGGATGAAATGGTTGGATGGCATTACCATCTCAACGGACATGAGTTTGAGCAAGCTCTGGGAGTTGGTGATGGACAGGGAAGCCTGGCATGCTGCAGTCTGTGGGATCACACAGAGTTGAACACGACCGAGCGACTGAACTGAAATGATTGAAGTTCATGGGCTTTCCTGGTGGCTCAATGTAAAGAACCTGCATGCCAAAGCAGGAGACTCAGGTTTGATCCCTGGGTTGGGAAGAACTCCTGGAGAAGGAAATGGCAACCCACTCCAGTATTCTTGCCTGGGAAATCCCATGGGCAGAGGAGCCCAACGGGCTGCAGTCCATGGGGTTGCAAAAGAGTAGGGCACAGCGTAGCAACTAAACAACAATGACATTGACCTTCACAATCAGTCACATTTTATTGCCCCAAACACAAGGACATAGCTCAACTGGGCAACGTGTAGACTAGGGCAGCGTTAATTTTCTTTCCTGCTTTAAAGGTCATAAAGTAGGAAACCTTAGAAAAGAAGTACAGTTTGCCTGGCATCATACAATCCACCAGTTCTGGTGCTTGCATTTGAAGTGGTATCGTTCCTGGGCCTGCTAAAGAGACACGCCCTCTCAGAACATGCGGAAAGCTGGCCTCATAGTCCGTCGTGATTAGACGTCACCTACTAATACATACAACCACTAGGAATGTACGATCTACCAGGCCATCCATCTGGTGTGGCCCATTCAGGGATTTTTCCTGACCTCATAAGTCTGCAGAACATTACAAACGTGAGCTATTCTGTGTGAGAGAACAACGAGTTCTGGGCTGTAGAAGAGTCAGCAGTAAAGAGAAAAGCAGATACCCAGGTAGAATCAGTGGAAATGACAGGCCAGGAGGAGCTGTGACCCAGCAAAGATGGCATGCCCTGAATATGGGGAGAGACTTTGGTTTAGGTTTGCCAGAATAACAGGAAGGGAGATCCTAGGCCCAGAATAGGACAAGCTTACACTGTTCGGTAAATTACCCCAGGAAGTCTCAGATCACCCGGTTTCTCCACTATCAGCTTAGAAATAGCTAGGAGAGTCCGTTCCGTCGTAACTAAGCCACTCCATTTGGCAAATGCTCTTATGATGCTTTTCTGACCTGAGTATCTGTGGCTTTCTTGAAGGGCCCCTGGGATACATGTTCTTCACCCTGAAGCAGTATAGAAGTCTCTTATTACTCTGCTGATACCAGCAAAAGCTCACAGCCCATGAAACCAGGGGAATCTGAAGTCCACACACCCAGCGACGCTGCAGGCAAAGCCTTGGTCCTCTCTCTCTGACTCAAACAGCCCGCAGTTATCTGAGCGAACAGCTTTGTGACCATAATTGCTGGGTGGATAATAGCACCATTGTCTTCAGACACAATAAATGCCCCTTTCCTAGCCAATAGTAGGTTTCTATCTAAACATCAAAATATTCTGTTCTGGTTTGGATTTTCCTGTGTTCCCCCAGAACCTGCCTGCTTTTAATTATGGTGTTAGGCCTCTGAAAGCTTGGGTTGGCAACCTCAGCAAACAGAAAACAAACAACGGATTGTTATCTATTTAACCGCATCAGTAGCTTTGGCTCACACTGTTGATGGATGCTATAGGGTGCTGTCTTTCCCGCTCCTGTTTCCCCATTTATTTGATTCCTGATGACTTAGCCGCAGGCTCTGCGTCTGGGAATTGGAAGGGAGGATGGTCTCTTTCTCAAAGCGAGTTGCCAATCTGTCAGACACCCCTGCAGCTCAAAGGTTTTCATTAAGTATTTTTCAGACAAACCTTCACTTGCAACAGCTCATTATGGCTGCTCTCTGATGTCACTTGGTCCAGCCTAAACCTTAGGTTCAAAACCTGGGCTATTAAGGCCCCTGGAGTTTACCTGAAAACTAGTCTTTGCCAGGAAACAGGGTCAATGTGACTTAGCGAGCACAGGTGTTCATCATTAGATGAAGGCCTGGGAAGCTGCAGGAAATAATTCCTAAAGGCCTGGCTTCCAAAAGCCAGCTGCCCATTGACTCTGGGCTTTTTTTTTTTAATATTGGAAGTGATTAGTAGAATGATTCCAAATCTGTTGCAAACAATATCTGAGTAAGGGAAAGCTGAAGGCTAGGGTTGTTTTTTCTAAAATATTTATTTACTTGGCTGGGCTGAGTCTTAGTTGAGACACACAGGATCTTCAGCAGCATGCAGGATCTTTAGTTGTAACATGTGGGATCTAGATCCCTGACCAGAGATTGAACCCAGGCACCCTGCACTGGAAGCGTGGAGTCTTAGCCCCTAGACCACCAGGGAAGTCCCAAGGCGGCAGCGGCGGCGGCGGCTGCTGCTGCTAAGTCACTTCAGTTGTGTCTGACTCTTTGCGACCCCATAGACAGCAGCCCATCAGGCTCCCCCGTCCCTGGGATTCTCCAGGAAAGAACACTGGAGTGGGTTGTCATTTCCTTCTCCAATGCATGCAAGTGAAAAGTGAAAGGGAAGTCACTCAGTCGTGTCCAACTCTTCGTGACCCCATGGACTGCAGCCCACCAGGCTCCTCCATCCATGGGATTTTCCAGGCAAGAGTCTGGAGTTGGGGGCCATTGTCTTTCTCCAGCCCCAAGGCTACTGTTGTTAAACACATCCGTAGAAAGATGAAGTCCAGATTGCCTGGATTCAGGAGTATAAACCTATCAGATCTAAGTCTTTCTGATAATTGGGCTTAGAGATGAGCTTTCCAAGCTGCATCTGTTGTTTTTAACTCATAGTCTTAGAAAAGATGCTGGATTCAGCCAATGAGGATAAATGAGATACCTCCTGTGAAATAAACCGCAAACCTAGGGCCACATGATATAGACTGAGAAGTACTCTATGGATTGAAAGTTAAAATGCATGTTTAGGGAAACTGCATGAAGATGTGTACATAACGGAACCTGAGTCCAAAAGGGACTTTAAAGATAATCTAGTCCAGAACTCCCGATTCTGGATGTACCTTAGAACCTAGGTGACTGGTCTGTGGTTGGGGGTCTAAGTAACCAGAACAATGATTTTCTGCAACGTTCATGTGCTTCAGAGTTTGGGGGGGACTGTATTGAAACATATATTTCTGGGCCTCAGCCCCAAAGGTTCCAGTTCAGTACGTTTTGCACAGGGCCCACACATTTGCACTTGTGAGATGCTCCCTGGCGATGCTGATCCATGTGGTCAGGCGGCCACAGTCCTGGCCCACAGCTGGTTCAGTGATTATCAAACTTCCCAGTGCATGGAAATGAAAGTCATACACAGCTTAAGAAATGGATTCCTGGGCTCCACCTCCAAAGTTACTGATTCAAGGAATCGCATTCTAACAAATATCCAGGTGGACCCACAGTCTTAAAAAACACTGATTTGTATTAGGTGAGGATGGCGAGGTGCCTTTTAGAACCATCTGAAGTGTTTCTTCAAACTACATCTGCACTCAACTTTCTTTGTGGTTCAGATTAAGGATTACTGATAGAGCAAATCTCTATTACAAATAGGCATTTCATCCTTCTCACTTAATAGATAAGAACATTGAGGCTTACAGCAGAACCGCAACCGCGATGCAAAGATGTTGGTAGGAGAGCTACGGTCAGTGCCTGCCGCACGTCCCAACTCGACGCAGAAGCTCTGACAAGAGTTCTGAGGACGAGGAGAGGGAGAAGACTTTGAAAAGGAGGCTGATATCATCACTTCTCAGTTCTGCTTAGACTGGTCCCACCTTTTCATGGAGAAATGCATGAAAGGCAAACGGCGTCCATCACAAATAGCATTACAATCATCGTCTAAGACTGCAAGAAAAGCCTAAAAGGAAGATGGTCTGATTTGCTTTCCCGAAATATTTATGCCTGAAGCAGATGCTACTGATACTGCAAAGTTTGATTCCAGCCTTAGAGAAGACTAGAAAGTGAAAGTCAACTTTGTGGGTTTTCCATCTTGTAATTCTTTGTCTTTATAAACATAAACGAATATCATTACACTATTTGAGTAAATGGAACATATCAAATAAATGTACCCCCAACAAGTGTGGCCCTGTGTCACAGACAGGGGTATCAACAGGTGTACTGTAAAAAGCTGCCCCCTGCACAATAAAATTCTCAAATCCCTGATGCTAATAAGGAATGATGGCATATTACAGAGTCAGCTGTCTACTAGAACTAAGCTTTTCTTCTTCTCCCATCAGTTTTACTGAGGGTAAAGTGAATGTGCACTGGGCTTACACACATACTCCCTGTATACTCCTTACAGTCACTATCTGTGACTATAAGTTATTAAACTTGACTATAATGCTTCCATCAGAATTCATGAGCAGCCATCCCGTTAATAGCACCAACACGTGGAGATACAGCATCCAAGCCTCCTAATTGGTTGAGTTACTTTTTTTTAACATGATAGTGACTCACGCAACTGTCACCCTGACAGCACAGATGTAGTAGTTTCTGTTATTAGGCTGCATGATACTGTATTTCAGATTATTAAATCACATACCAAGAACCCCAAGACAATTACTCTACTTCATACCATCAGCCATCTAATTCATCTTCTACCAGCCACTTACCTAGAGTTTCACGTTGATTCTGAGACATAATTAATAGACCAAGAATGTCCTTATTCACACGTAACTGAATGAGCATGTGTCCTCCAACAGGCAGGCAATCTGTATACCTCATAAAGCAGATTGGATTTTGACTTATTGGTGTTTATGCCAAGAACTTCAGGGAGTTGAATGGTTGACACATAGCACCATGTCGGCAGCTTTCAAGCTGATACACAGATTTGTGTCTGACATTAGCTGTCCCAGGGGGCCAGTCCCCAACACTTTCCCCAGCCATACATCTGTAAGTCACTTTTCAAAAATATGGTGTCAAAGCACCATGGCTGTATGGTAGCATGAGCAGACTGTTTCTAGTCGTGCCACCCCCAACAGATCAGTAAGAAACCCACATAGAGCTGAGCTGCTTAATCATGATAGTAATATATACAATCACCATACGGTACCCATTGAAGTTTGAGAAGTGTCTTCTGCAAATAACCCAAATATTTTACGGTCCTCTGAAGTGAAAGTTGCTCAGTCATGTCTGACTCTTTGCAACCCCATGGACTCTACTGTCCATGGAATTCTCCAGGCCAGAATACTGGAGTGGGTAGCCCTTCCCTTATGCAGGGGGTCTTCCCAACCCAGGGATCAAACCCAGGTCTCCTGCAATGCTGCTGGATTCTTTACCAGCTGAGCCACAAGGGAAGCCCAAGAATACTGGAGTGGGTAGCCTATCCCTTCTCCAGCAGATCTTCCTGACCCAGGAATTGAACCTGGGTCTCCTGCATTGTGGGTGCATTCTTTACCAGCTGAGCCACAAGGGAAGCCCAAGAATATTAGAGTGGGTAGCCTATCCCTTCTCCAGGGGATCTTCCTGACCCAGAAATCGAACCTGGGTCTCCTGCATTGTGGGCAGAGTCTTTACCAGCTGAGCCACAAGGGAAGCCCAAGAATACTGGAGTAGGTAGCCTATCCCTTCTCCAGCAGATCTTCCTGACCCAGGAATTGAGCCTGGGTCTCCTGCACTGCGGGTGGATTCTTTACCAACTGAGCCATCAGGGAAGCTGTCCTCTAGTCCTTTCAAATTGGGACAATATTTGACTCTAAACGTTGCTGTGAATGGCCAGGTGATAATAATTGAGGAGCAACGGTCAAAGCAGGCCACAGATGTCATTGTCTACCATTTTAAAAGGAAAAGCAATTCTGAGTTCCTGATCCCTGTTGAGTTGCTTATTGTCAAGTGGTAACCTCCTGCCTCTAGTCAAACAGCTTCTTCAACTTATCTTTCAATATGTTCAACCTCTATTTTTAAGTTAAAAGATGCACACTCAGCAGTGGGAGGCAAATAGATGCAGATCTGTCTTTATTGCCTATCTGTGTGTTTGCTGGCTTCCCTTCAAAATAAACATAACCTGATTTTAGAAAGTGAGATCCATCACAGTGAAGAATTGGAGGGTTTTTATAAATGTCCTTCCCTGGTGGCTCAGATGGTAAAGAAGATGCCTGCAATGCAGCAGACCCAGGCTCAATCCCTAGGTCAGGAAGATCCCCAGGAGAAGGGAATGACAACCCACTCCAGTATCCTTGTCTAGAGAATTCCATGGACAGAGGAGCCTGGTAGGCTACAGTCCATGGGCTCTCAAAGAGTTGGACATGCCTGGGCGACTAACACTTTCAATTTTCACTTTCTATAAACCTCCAGCAATTGGTTGTGTGGCAGAGAAGAAAATTTTCTGGAAGTGAGGTCGAGTTCTAAGCTGATTCTGCCCCTCATCAACTACAGAAGCTTGGGTGTGTCAATATCTCCAAGCTTTTGTTCGGTCATCTGCAATAGGAAAATGAAATGACTTTAAAGTACGGTTTGAATTACAGAATAACAGCATCAATGTATGTGGAAGACTGAAAGCTCAAATATAAGTCTGTGTGTGTGCACGTGTGCGTGTGAGACAAGTTGTTTTAATTTTAGACCAGGCTGAAAAGCAATCCGGTGGTAACACTTCTGTCAGAGGTGGAGACAAACTTCCAGAACGCAGGCCGTATAAATTCTAATTGCTAGGACGTCGAGTGTTCACTGTGTGTGAGACACTGTAGTTTGCTGAGAGAAGGATAATAGTGAAGACAACTTGACACTTTCTGACCTCGGCAAGTCAGGAGAAAGAGACAGAGAGAGAATAACTAATATTTTGCCTAATGTGACAAGTCGTGATAACTCTCGGGCACTCAGCGGCGGCTGAGCGATGCTGCTTTTCTCCCATCACCCTCAAAGGGCACGAGTCCTCCACGTACTCAGGCCCAGATGCTGAGCTGGGATCCTGCAGGGGATGAAGATGCGATGGCACCAAGGACAGAAACCCTTCCTTTTGCCAGCAAAAGCCAATGATGACTGGGAAATCTTATCCGCAAATTTTGAGCAAACAATTTGCAAACTTCTTCCTTTTAAAATCCCTTGGGGGGAAATAGTTCCCAGGACTGCCACTAAATTGGAGTGCCTACAGGCAGGGCTGGCCTCTGTCAGGCTCCCACCGGCCTGCCCTGTCACACCTGCTCCTCCCTTGCCCCCCCACACCCCACGGTGCTCATCAGAAAAACGACAGAAGCAGCATGAGAAGTTAGGGGGTGTCTCCCAGCAGGTAGAGTTTCAGAAATAGATCCACCCACCTCCAGAGTGATCTGCAGTCCTCTTCCATTACCGGGAAGCTGAGAAGGAACAGAAATAAACTCAGGGAAGAAAAGTCGACTGCAAAGCCAACAACCTGGAAATCTGACACAGGAACGTCACAGAGAGTAGAATGTTTCTGCCTCTTGAAGACAGGGTTGCTGCCTGGGCTTTCTGGTTTTGGCGAGGAAAAGACAGAAGTTTTGGAAGCCTCCGGGAACCAAGTTCCATCAGGGCTGTGACTTCGGGCATGTTGTAATTTGAGGCTCAGTCTCTCCATGTGAAAAACTGACATAATTTCCTTGTTTGGACTGGAAGCAATATGTGTGAAACAGTTTTCACAGAGCTTAGCACTTAATAAATCCTCAATGAAACAGTTAATTTTGTTATTCATTGAATTAATCCACAATCACCACTAATTAGATACACACAACACTCTCATAAAAGGTAGAGCGGACATGTCCCTGTGGGCGTCCCAGGTGGCATTAGTGATAAAGAATCCACCTGCCAATGCAGGAGACACAAGAGAGGCTGGTTTGATTCCTGGGTTGGGAAGAGCCCCTGGAGTAGGAAACAGCAACTCACTCCAGTATTCTCACCTGGAAAATTCTAGGGACAGAGGAGCCTGGCAGGCTATGGAGAGTCAAACACGAGTAAGGGATGAAGCACACACACGAGTGCGCACACACACACACACACACACACACACACACACACCCCTATTCTTGCGAAATAGATCGAATGGTTGGGACGAGGCACACAAGATCCTCAAGATTTAGAGATTCAACAAGAAAATTTATTTTGACTTACTATTTAGGTTCTGCCAAATTACTCTGTTCCCCAGTAGCAAATTAAACTCCCACAATATCAGCAGTTTCTTTTACAAGTCACTCATTTTCTTACTGAAATCCACATTGTCTCTTTCCATGGCAATTTAGTCTGTTATCACATAAGGTATTTCAGTATTTCAGAGGTCCTCAGCCTCGTCATTATTGACATGTTGGGCCAAATACATCTTTGTCCTTTGCTCTGTAGGATACATTTCTATCCCTGTAGGAGGTAGCGGCACCCCTAGCCTCTAGCCATGGAATCACAGTGGCATAGGGTTATTAGATTTAGCAAATAAAAATACATACTAACCAGTTAAATTTCAGATAAACAGCAGACAATGTTTCTCGTGTAATTTTGGGTTGTATTAAAAATCACTCATTTTTGTAACAACAACATCCTGCATTTTCCCGGCAACTCCACCATAAAACCTTACAAACTGTGATGACCAAAATATCTCTAGACATGACCGGGTGCCCCCCTGGGTGGGGTCAAAACTGCCTTCTGGTTATGAACCACTGCACAAACGGATTCAACTCATCACCATGATAAAATGGAAGCACAGAGGGACCCTCCAGGTGGGCTGCCCGGTGTTAATTCAGTTATATCAATACACAGTCAGGGATGGGCTAGTCCTCTAAGAACAGAGGAATCAAGGTGGAGCCAAACGTTCTCTTCTATACACTCAGAGCAGAGAATGTGCGACTAACACCCAGGAAATAACACAGCTTGGGAGAGAGGGCTGGCCTCCTTCCCAAATGATGTCTGGCTACAGATAACTATTAGCCTTGCTGAATTTCTACTATGCAGAAACATTCCTGCCCAAGTGCCTTTGGATTTGTATCCCATAGCAGCCCTGACTCTTCCCTATGGATCACACACTGAAGAACACAGAGCTGAAGATGTTTGGAAAACTTGTTCTCAAAAACACACTCATCCACTACCTCGTTTTAGGCATGCTTCGGAAGGCTGCTGAAAGCAGGGCATGAGATCCTTGAAGGAAAAGGGCCCAGAGGATAGATCCTCCCTTTCTTCTCCAGTTCACCTTGCAGGATGCTGACAGAATCTTGACAGCCCAGATGAATGCTTCGTTGAGATGCTCTTACCAAAAGGGCAGTTTTCATAGATTCTGAAGGTACTGGGAACGGCCATGCAACAAAAAGCATGGATTTCAGTGACAAAAAAGACAGCATTTGTAAGAGAAAATGCTTCCAAGCTTGAAGTTCCATTTCCTACCAGGCAACAATAATTTGACAGAGCCAAAATAATGAATCAAAAATCAACTTTCTTGTGAGAGCACAGAATCTTGAGAACTGTGTGCCAACACCCTGGTGGATGGATGGAGACTGCAAAGCAACCAACTGCTGGGAAGATGGACAGCACATTTCTAGAATTTGAGAGTTAGCAATCCCCTTTCCAAAGTCCACTTTCAACATATGAAAAGCTGTCTTCTCCAGATGCCCTGATCAGCTAAAAAATAAAAACCGGAAGTGATGGAACAAGTCGGTGACAGAGGGGCCTCCAAACTCCCCTTAGTCCCCAGATATGGATGTTAATATAGATTTCCACACCTAACGAAGCTGGGGGGCCCATATATACACACTGAACTCTACACAATGTCAGGGACAGCCTCTCATACAAACTCTAATTGCCACCTGAAGAATATTCACCAGGGTTGTCAAAGATCAGATCTGGGCTGCAGACCATGATCAGTATTGGGCAATTAATGAAGGCATTCACTTTTTACTTTGCAAACCTACATTTTCTTACCAACACACACTATTTTCATCTGTAAAGCAAATATAAAGAAAGAGTCCTTTTGGACTGAACCTCTAGGATCCTGTCTACT
This sequence comes from Procapra przewalskii, assembly GCA_006410515.1. NCBI lineage: Eukaryota > Metazoa > Chordata > Mammalia > Artiodactyla > Bovidae > Procapra > Procapra przewalskii. Next base: position 23,131,569 of record SJYF01000322.1, on the reverse strand, counting down.
GCTAAAGAATGTTCAAGAGAGGCAGGTATACAGTGGCCTCCAAGAACAAGGCCAAAACATAATGGCTTTGCCTTCCGTCCACTAAAAAGATCCTAAGGCAACTTCTGCCCCTCAGTGTTGCCACTGCTGATGATAGTTGTGTTCACACACATAGCAAGGCTTTCCAGAAGGAGAGTCCATCAGCTTTGGTATATATGAAAACTGAGATGCACCCTTGCTGTGCTAGAAGATGCTGGGGAATTGTGATCACCTGGAAACCCTTTGCGGTCTCCTGGAACTTCCCAAATGTGTCTGCCTCTCTTTGCATGATATTCATTTATCCCCTGTCCTGATTTTCATGATTTCATCTGCAGTTTTGGAACATCGAGTCTTATCCTAGAAGGGACACGGATGATGGGCAGGGTCATGTCTGCTGCAAAACATTAAATCAACACTTAGGACACTAAACAGACAGCAAAGAAGAATTATCAGTACTTCTTGAGGTGTGAGAATCTTTCTTTCATAGGTCTATTTCAATTGAAAGGGCTATTTAAAATTATGGGCTAGACAATTTCAGCGAAATTTGATACAATTTGCTACTGATGAAACAGAACAAACTGCCTCTGGCCCCAGTTACCCTTCACTTTCTGCTTCCTTCTGTTAAACTATGGTTTTTTTTAATAATATAAATATATATATATATATATTATTGAAGTGTATTATATATATGAAGTACTGCAGTATATATATTTTTTAATATATATGTAT
>SJYF01000322.1:23112547-23130787 GCA_006410515.1 Procapra przewalskii | reverse complement strand
TATTGAAGATTTATAGTGTTTCAGGTGCACAGCATGTTAATTCAGTTATATAAATACACATGTATTATTTTTGAAATTATTTTCCATCATAGGTTTATTATAAGATATTGACTATAGTTCTCTATGCTATATAGTAAACCTTTGTTGCTTGCTGCATATCTATTTTTAATTAGAAATCTAGCATTCCCTTCACACTAAGTAAGGAGTTAAACTATGTTTTTTAATTAGCCTTTGAATGCTGTCAAAAGCCAGGGCCATTGCCCAAGTGGTGCGCGTGGAAGGTACTAGGCAGGAAGCTAGTGTCAGGGAGGGTAGAGCACTTGCAGGGAAAGGTGGGTTTTGACAGGTGGTTGCCCTGCCACGCGGCGACAGACGAGCAACGTGCACAAGCCATGTGCACATTCTGGATGCAATAGAAATTGTACCTGAGACACAAAACCGGGCACCGAGGAACTAATGCCAACAATTTCCCCCCTAATGTTTAAAACCAAGACTTGCCTGTCCAGCCAAGAAGTGTGGAGCTGACTTTCCCTCTGCTTCAACCACCTCAAACCAGATCAACCAACACACAACTCCAGAAATAATCCAAACACTTGGGGCTTTGAAAGAAAAAAAAACACAAGGCTCTTCAAGCTAATTACCTTGGTTAATTAATATATCACTCCATTTCTTTCAAGACTCATTATGTTCACTAAAGGCCTTTTGGACCAACAGAAGAGGAATGAAAATAAATGACCAGGGAAACACTGCACAATGAAAAAAAGATCATTTGCTGATGGAAAACCTAATATGAGGATTACCAACATCTCTAATGACTTTCCCTCACAGAGTCTACATTTAACATCATTTCTGAGGGCAAAATTGAAAGTTACGTCTCTGCTAAGATCTTAGCACTGGAATTGAATACAGAACTTCTGAACACGGGAAATACCCTAATAACTGTCACTGTTGTTCAATAATCTCTCACCTGGGAGGTGATAGTCTAAAATAGTTGTTTTCAGCAGACTTTGGGTATGCTGCTCTGCCATCTTGGAGATGGCCTCTGTTTGCTCATTTGTGAAATAGTGAAATGGCATTATTCATGTTAGATAATACTGAGTTTTGACAAATGCCAGGCATTGGAAACAACCTTAAGATTTGTGGTGAGGATTAAAGAGGAATATACATATATATTATGGGATATATATATATATATACATCTATATACAGGTATCTATATCTATCTATATATAAAGACATATATACCCACATATCTATCAGTTCAGTTCAGTTCAGTCACTCAGTCGTGTCCAACTCTTTGTGACCCATGAATTGCAGCATGCCAGGCCTCCCTGTCCATCACCAACTCCCGGAGTTCACTCAGACTCACGTCCATTGAGCTGGTGATGCCATCCAGCCATCTCATCCTCGGTCGTCCCCTTCTCCTCCTGCCCCCAATCCCTCCCAGCATCAGAGTCTTTTCCAATGAGTCAACTCTTTGCATGAGGTGGCCAAAGTATTGGAGTTTCAGCTTCAGCATCAGGCCTTCCAAAGAAATCCCAGGGCTGATCTCCTTCAGAATGGACTGCTTGGATCTCCTTGCAGTCCAAGGGACTCTCAAGAGTCTTCTCCAATACCATAGTTCAAAAGCATCAATTCTTCAGTGCTCAGCTTTCTTCACAGTCCAACTCTCACATCCACACATGACCACAGGAAAAACCATAGCCTTGACTAGACAGACCTTTGTTGGCAAAGTAATGTCTCTGCTCTTGCATGTACTATCCAGGTTGGTCATAACTTTCCTTCCAAGGAGTAAATGTCTTTTAATTTTATGGCTGCATTCACCAGCTGCAGTGATTTTGGAGCCCCCCAAAATAAAGTCTGACACTGTTTCCCTATCTATTTGCCATGAAGTGATGGGACCAGATGCCATGATCTTCGTTTTCTGAATGTTGAGCCAACTCTGAATGTTTAAGCCAATGTTTTCACTCTCCTCTTTCACTTTCATCAAGAGGCTTTTTAGTTCCTCTTCACTTTCTGCCATAAGGGTGGTGTCATCTGCATATCTGAGGTGATTGATATTTCTCCCGGCAATCTTGATTCCAGCCTGTGGTTCTTACAGCCCAGCGTTTCTCATGATGTACTCTGCATATAAGTTAAATAAGCAGAGTGACAATAGACAGCCTTGACGTACTCCTTTTCCTATTTGGAACCAGTCTGTTGTTCCATGTCCAGTTCTAACTGCTGCTTCCTGACCCACATATCTATATGGGTCTATAAATGTATATATGTATATACATATATATATACATATACATCTATTTCTATACACCATGCTTAGCATGATCCCTGCTATACAGTGTATATCAAATAAACATTCTCTCTTATTAATAAAATGGCTCTTATAGCAGTAATATTAATGTTTGAATATTATTCTATTTAAAAAAGAGGAATACCAATGAGTGAACACTTGAATCACCAAAGAACAATTACAAAAATCTTATGGATGGCTAGAATTACCATGACACTGAAAGATGACATTAACTTGTTTGGTGAGTAGTCAAGTTAGATTTTAGACTCAAGATTCTAAGTTCCAAGAATTTATAGGCCAGGAAAACACTGTTAGTGCTCATCAGGCATTGCGTAGAATCACTTCACCCTCTGGTTCTTCTCAAGCCATGTGACTGTATTCCTGGGATGGAAGCTTTTCCAGAAGCTGAGAATGAACTACCTGCTCTAAGAGTGCATCGTTTCAAAATGAAGACTTGCCCTTTATCTCATGTAACACCTCCTCTCCCGAGACAAGAAAACAGAAAACCTAGCCAAGTGCATTCTTCTTCTATCTCTACATTTGTTTTTCAGGAAAATTTAAGAGATTGGTTCTGAATCATTTCCATTTCATTTTCCCTGTTCTACACACTCTCTATCATCCTAGAAGACATCTGAGCTTCTGCAAAAATCCTCTGGTTCTCAAGAACTCCAAGCTTCACTTGTGCTTAATCATTGTGCTGAAAGCGTATCCACAGACTTATTATTTGGAAAACCCATTGAGTTCTTCCTGTCGTGGTCACACTGGTACATGTCTCTCTTTGCATTACTATGGCTTGTCTATTATCACAAGGAAAGTCCACTCTTTTCCTTGGGAAATGCAAAAAGTCTCAGTCAAACAGAAAGGCAGGAAAGTAATTTTGAAGGCAGAGTAGATATCTGAATATATACATTTAGTTTTGTTTTACAGTTGCCTTGCATTTTGCTAATTTTCCAAATGAAATTCTGAGTCAGTTTCTGAATCAAGCATGCCAAAAGTAGGCATGAAAGAAGACGTAACTCTAAAAACAGGCCTGTGCAGCCATTTCTGAACATTCAACCTCCCTCCTGCCCTGCCTCCACCTCCTCCTTCCTTTCTATCGTCAGTGACCTTAAGAAGAGCTTTTGTAAAAAAAAAAAAAAAAAAAAAGAAGAGCTTTTGTGATCTTCATTTATGTTATAGCTTTGTATCATTTTTAACTGCTCTTGGAAAAACCTCTAGACTCTTCCTCTATACCACAGGATATACAAATGGCATAAATAAAAATAAGCAGCTAGCCAGAAAAGTAAAAAATCTATTTGACACCAATATGGCAAATATAATACCCTTATAGTATAAAAATAAGTGCTATCTAATAAACGTAAGTAAAATTCAATGAGATAAACAATAAGATACAAATAGAAAAAGATAGGTAAAGTGTATAACATGATTCACAGAAGTACAGTTGTCTAATAAACATATAAAACATACAATGAATATAAAAGCATTAATCTCTATAATAATAAAAGACATGCAACTTAAAACATGATAAAATTCCTGACCAGACTGTTTTAGATAATACCCACTACTGGATGGCGAAATAGCGCTTGTATAAACTTAGAATAAACAGTGAATGGCTGCTAGATTTCTGGAGGACCATTCACAGGTATCGACAATGAGCTTTTAATATTCATTCTTTTAACTCACAAATTTTAGAATAAAGAACTGGGAACACACCATGTAAAACTAGGGAAATGACTAAAATTATGATACAGCTCTATGATGATAGTATATTCTAGGAAAATTTAAATTCAATTTGTGGAGAATCTTATTTAAAGATGAGACTATTCTGGTATAGTCATGAGTGACAAACATTCAAAATGAGTGAAAATTAAAGGTCAACAAGTCCACTCTAGACTTGCCTCCTTCATGGGTACCTAAATAGAGCATGTTATATAAAAACAGAATCTCATCCCTGCCTCCTCCTCAGTTTACTCTATCGCTCGTGTTCTCATCTTCATTAAGTAACCATCAATCTACCCACAATTCTGTACTCCATCTTCAATATCTTAATGTCTATCATCTCGCAGGTCAAAGTGGTCACTGATGGCTATCTCCAAAACAGCTGGCTAATTTGCCACCATTACCATTCCAACACCGGAATTCTGGTTTACATCTAAAAATTTCCTAACCTATATACTTGAAATAGTCCTCAAACCTCAAACCGTCTCTCTGACTCCAGTTATATCTCAGTGAAATCTGTTCTCTAAATTTGACCGGAATGTTCTCTCTAAAATGGAAATCTGATTATGGCACTTTCCTGCTTAAGGCTTTTTAAAAGTTTTCTGTCACTTAAAAGATTCAGAAAGATAGTAATGATGACCCTCTATGTGAGATAACAGAAGAGACACAGAGGTATAGAACGGACTTTTGGACTCTGAGGGAGAGGGAGAGGGTGGGTTGGTTTGGGAGAATGGCATAAAAACATGTATACTATCATGTAAAAAATAAATAAATAAATAAATTTTAAAAAAAAAGATTAAGTTCAGATTGTGTATAACTTGGTAACTAAGGCGTTTGATATTTTGTCACTTATCTACTACTTCAGCCTCATCCCCTAAATGCCAATCATTTTCCTCTATTTTCTACAATTTATATGATTAATTTATACTGTTAGATTTATTACTTTAAGAGGAAAGAAGAAATATGTATCCTTACGAAATCCTTCCTGCCCTCTTCCCAGGAAGGGTTAAAAAATCCTGCTCCCTTTCCCTCCGGGTCTTTTAAACTGTAGACTGTGATCTTTTAGAGGGTCATAAAATCAATTTATTGGTTCATAGCATGAATTTTAAGTATAAGAGCAACAGAGATAGAACAGAAAATTTCATTCATTGCATGGAGCTAGGGTAAATATTTCTTTTTTCAACTTTTGCTTCAATTATATGTGGGTCACAGGAAATGGAAGCTTGAAAGTCACTGCACTATTCTGAATTTCTCAGTATTTTATAAGTAATTTTATTATAGCATATAGATCATTGCATCTGTTATTTATCTCTTTTACCTACTGACTGTGTGGCCTAAAAAGCAAAAAAGTATCTCCTACTCATTTTTATATCTCTGAATGTGAATCTATCGGAAAATATGCTAATCACAGAGAGCCACTCAGTACATGTTAGATGAAAAGTGTGTGAGCAGGCAACATGGGGATCTGTTGGTTTGGGTATTAGTGAGTCGGTCCTAGATCCTCACCCACAGGCCTGTGGTTCTAGAAGGGTCTAAAACACAGCATTATTTGTCTCCCCTAAAATCTGACCTCAAAGCGTGGACAGGGGAGACAGCTTTATTACTGCAGGGCTTTAGAATAAATTCTCATTTGTTTCTCACCTCCATCCTCAGATTCTTCCTGTGGAGTTCTACAGGTATAATTCTGCAAAGTTTAAACATTTTGTTTGGAAACGTCCCATAACAGGAAAATAAATAGTAAGCAGGAGACCAGAGAATGAGCTGGCTAGGGCAGAAGAGAGACGAGAAATAAGAAACGGCAGCCTGGAGAGAGCAGACCGTGAAGCCGGAGCAAAGGGAAGTGAGGGTCTGCCGATCCCGATCCAAGTTCCAGCTTAAAGCGGGTCTGAAGCCCCGTCAGTGATGGGACAGAGTGTGAAGTCGGGTGTATCATCACAGCAAGGGCAGGGCTGGAGTACAAATGCACTGAGGACCTAAGGCAGGCAGAGGAGCCCAGCTCATTGGTCAGGCTCTTCCATGCTGCTTAAGCTCCTGCTCTGCAATTGGAACCACTCTGATCTTGAATTTATGCCCTGTGCCCAGTGAAATAATCATACTTGCCTGCCCAAAGACTTTATCTTTCAACACAGTGCATTACTTGGTCAGGTTTCATTTCAGCATAACAAGATTCCACCCTTAGATCCTGAAATACCATTCTTTCTACAATGCTACACACCGCCTCCTTGGTTACCTGCCCCCTAGGCAAATTCAAGTTGTTTAAAACAAAACTTTCTCATTTACTGTAGTTTCAAAGTTCTGCCTTCAAGAAGCAATTCATGTACTTCCCGGGTAGTCCCGTGGCTGAGAATCTGCCTGCTAAAGCAGGGGACACAGGTGCGATCTCTGTTTCGGGAAGATTTCGCCTGCCACGAAGCAACTATGTCCATGTACCACAACCACTGAGCCCGCTTGCTGCAGCGACTGAAGCCCATGCACCCTAGAGTCTGTGCTGTGCACCAGGAGAGGCCGCTGCACTGCGAAGCTTGTACACAACAAGAGAACAGCCCCCGCTCACTGCAACTAGAAAAAGTCCGTGTGCAGCAATGAAGACCCAGCTCACCCCAAAATAAATAAATATCTTTTAAAAAAATTCTTGGAGTAAAAGAAGCAATTTATAACTTCATAGTGATATCAGCACAGTTCAAACATGATCTTATTTTCTTGTCTTAATGAAGCCCTTTAACATGAATTCAGCAATACTAATTATTCCACTTAAAAATAATGAGTGCCCCCCCCCTTTCCTCCTTGTTTAATTAATACCTTGTATTTGAGATACTAGCAAAGGTTACAATGCCAAGTTGTTCTTCATGATTTTAAATTGATCTAAATATATTCCCTAATAACAGGTATATAAGTTTGAACAGCCCTCGTATGTCTGAAAAGCACTGATATTATTTTATCCAAGCTGAAAGCGACTCAAGGAAAAATCTTCCATTTTTTTCTCTGCAGCAGATTCCCAATGATACAACAGCCAGGCAAGAAAGAACAAGTAGAAACATTTCATACACTGCATGTGAGAAGCTATGTGTATCACAGACTCACACAACTTTAGATCTAGAATGGATCTGATAAACTGCTTCCATTTTACTATGTCAACATCTTCATTTTATAGGGAAGGAAACCAAGCCCCAAGGAGAGTCTGCAGAATTCCTAGATTTGCTTAAGATAGTCAGTGAGACAGATGTAAAACCTATGATTATAAGCAAATTTTCTTCTACTAACTTCAAGTGTCCATCTACAATAACCATTGATGGCTGGAAATTGTAAAATGTGGAACAGAGGGAATTGTGTTTTTAGTGGGTTCTTACAATCAAGCAGTTTTTTATTTGCTAATTAGTTATGTGTTGGTTACGGTAAGATACAATTTAAAGATACCTTTTTCCCAGGAGGAGCTGGTAAAGAACCCATTTGCCAATGCAGGAGACATGAGATGCACGTTCAGTCCCTGGGTTGGGAAGATCCCCTAAAGGAGAGCATGGCAACCCACTCCAGTATTCTTGCCTGGAGAATCCCATGGACAGAGGAACCTGGCAGGATCCATTTGGTCCATAGGGTTGCAAAGAGTTGGACATCACTGAAGTGAGAGCATGCACACACAATTTAAACAGGCCACTTGGTTAAATTAGCAAGATGATGTAATAGGAACTGTCAAACATGAAATATAATTAATTGCCTCAGTTGAGTTCAGTCGATCAGTCATGTCTGACTCTTTGTGACCCCATGGACTGCAGCACGCTGGGCTTCCCTGTCCATCACCAACTCCCAGAGCTTGCTCAAACTCATATCATTGAGTTAGTGATGCCATCCAAACCATCTCATCATTTTTCATCCCCTTCTCCTCCTGCCTTCAATCTTTCCTACCATTAGGGTCTTTTGTAAGGAGTCAGTTCTTCACATCAGGTGGCCAAAGTATTCTGGTTGCAGCATCAGTCCTTCCAATGAATATTCAGGACTGATTTCCTTTAGGATTGACTGGTTTGATCTCCTTGCTGTCCAAGGGACTCTCAAGAATCTTCTCCAACACAGCAGATCAAAAGCATCAATTCTTCGGTTCTCAACTTTCTTTAGAGCACAGCAAAAAGTAACTTTATATTCTCCTACAAATTTGATAGATGGTTTCTGAACAACACTTCATTTATCTCAGAGTAGAAACTTTATTCATAGAGGACTTCATATCATCACAAAATTCAAGGCCCTCAAGAAGGTCTCAAGCCCAAGGTTACCAGACAGAGATTCAGCTCCTCAGAGTGAGCTCCAAGATGAAGGAGGAGATTTCTAAGCCGTTTCAGACTTTTATACACATTTCCATTCCCATTCCTCAAGGTTAGCCAAGAAGTCTAAAAGGAGATGAGAGTTCCCAGGGAGACTCATTTTGCTGTGCTCTTCAAAATGTTGATCTCGGCATATCTCTGCAACCTGTACCCAATTTCCTTTTCTATCTGAACAGAAGCAGTAATGGTCTAAGGGTATGCTATTGCCAGACGTGGTGCAGATCCCCCGCATGGATTTCATAGCCAACTACAGTCCACAGATGTAGGACGGAGGCACTGTTATTACTCACATTTCATGGAAAGCAATGGTGAAGTCCTGTGTCCTGGGTTGTGGCTCAGAACCTCATCTGACTTGTGTCCTGAAACATTGCTCCTCACTACAGCATGTTCCTTCTGAGATTCTTAGCAGCACCCAAGCCTACTCCACCCCATCTGCCACACTCACCCCCAAACACACACACAGACAAGGCCACTGGCCATGGAAGAGCTCAAAGCTAAAGAGACTCTCAAGTATTTGGGTCTCACAAGAATGCACAGAAGTCCCAAATCTAAAGTGAACTCTGCCGCTGGCAAGTGAATCCAAAGGCCATTATTGCTAAGAATGGCTTCCCTGGTGGCTTAGACAGTAAAGAATCTGCTTATAATGCAGGAGACCCGGGTTCAATCCCTGGGTAGGGAAGATCCCCTGAAGAAGGAAATGACAACCCACTCCAGTACTCTTGCCTGGGAAATCCTATGGACAGAGGAGCCAGCGGGCTAGTCTATGGGGTGGTGAAGAGTCGGACACGCCTGAGAGACTAACACTGCTACTGTTGCTAATAATAATTAGAGCTGAAAACAGTCATAGCAAACATGACAGCAGAGAGGAGAGTGAACAACAGAACGCTCAGTTCATTAAATAGTGCCTGCGATAAACTCTTTCAATGGGCAGAAGCCCCCAGATTAAACCAAACATTACCAAAGCCACACAGATAATAAGCTGTCGAGCCAGGGTTTAAAACCAGATCTTGTAGATGACAAAGCTTCAGCTCTATCTACAACACTTTGATCACTCATTAGGAAATGGGCATTTACTCAAAACACTATTGAAAAATAGTCTATGAATAAGAAACATTTAATAGAAACATCACATTCTCCTGGCACCCAGTGAGGTGCCCTACAGTATGTGAGGACAATAGTGAGACCACGTGAGGCCTGCAGCAACATTATTCCCTTTTATGACTCCAAATAAACTGCTTCGTGTTTATGCATTTTAGCTTTGCTACAAGAGTATGTACACGTCTGTGTCTACCAGCGATAGGAAGCAGAATTCAGTATTCTCCTTGAAGAGGGAATGACTATTATTTAAAGAAAGACCATCTTATAACATTACTAAAGTAGTACACATATTATAAACCATCCTCTACACTCTTTTTTCTTTTCATATGGTCTTCTGTTGAGTTAGATTTCTATGTTTTATAGCGTTCTCAATTTCCAACCATATTTAGGTAACTATTTCCAAGGAGATAATTATGAACATAAATACATTCACCTTCCTCAGTGAGCATGAATAGCTTATGGATACCCTTCTGAATTCATCTGGCATCCTTAATCTATTTCTTGTTTGACGTTTATTACTATATTTTGAGAAACTTGCTTCACCAAGTGTTTATAGGAAAATTCTATAGACTCTATGAAAATCTCCAGGTGCCAGGATTTTTGCGATAAAGCCATGTGGAATTCCAGATAACTCGGAAAAGAAAAGGACATGGCCACGTTGTTTGTGCTTTGTTCTATTTTTTAGCACTTTGTTTCTGCAGTTTCTGCAAGAAAAAGCACGGGGTTGGCAGAGATTCCACTCTTACTATTATTTAAAGGAAGGGAATATTACTATTACCAAATTATTACTACCATGTAAAGGAGGGGAAATGCTTGAGTCAGGCTTCAGTGGCTTAAGGTAAAGGATAACAATATCTAAATGGGAGCTGTTAAATTAACATTGCTGCTCCGGCTTTTTCAAGAGCTTCCTTAACCAAGAATGAACAAAACAGTAATGTCGCAGTTCATGGTCATTCCTGGAGATTCACAGGAAAAATAACTTTAAGGGCAGGTTAATCTGTAGACGCTTCAAAAATCTCAGATCACAAGCTGATGTGGATTTTTCTTGTCACTAAGAAAAGACAAACGAGGCATTTCTCTAAGTGATCCATTAAAGTTCTGAATGCTCAGGATAGTAATTTTAGCTGGTTCCTCTCTTCTGGAAATAAAACATAATTTTAACTGCACAGGAACTATTCATCAGCAGCTAATTTAATTTCACATTTAGACCAATTAGAGAAAGGGGAAAAAAAACCCTGAAGTTAAGCACTTGTTTATAAAATGTCCTTAACTAAAATTGCTCAAAGAGCTTTGCAGTAACAGCTCTTTTCTCAGAAGGACTTTATGCCTAAAGACAGAGGCTGTGTGTGTACGTGGTCAGTTGCGTCTGAGTCTTGGCGACCCTATGGGCTGTAGCCCACCAGGTTCCTTTGTCCATGAGTTTTTCCAGGCAAGAATACTGGAGTGGGTTGCCATTTCCTCCTCTAGGGGATCTTCCCAACCTAGGGATCGAACCCGGGTCTCTTGTGTTTCCTCCACTGGTGAATTTTCACCACTGGGAAGCCTAAAGACAGAAGTTATCTTCTGCTAATGATCCTTGCAGAGGAGAACTGGAGGCAGGCTAGGCAGGGCCAGATACTGTCTTAACCATCAGGATATGGCAGGCATTGCTTTGACGGCTTTACATAGACTTCACATTCACCCTACTATCCTATCCTCCTCTCCTCAGCTTTTACACATTTGCACCTTTGTATGTAGCTTTGCTTACTAACTCATTCACTCTAATAAATATTAACTGAGCGTGTATGTGAGATACGTGCTGACTACTGAAGGGAACAGCTAGACATAGAATTCATGGAGATGGTGGATACAAAGTACCTAGACTGGTAACCACAGTATATAAACACTATACCATTGCTAATGAAGTCAGTGAATGAACAAATGAAAGGAGTGGAGTGGGGTTCCCCAGCCTCCAGGATCGAATGCTTGATGACCTGAGGCATAGCTGATGCAACAATAATAGAAATAAGGTGCACAATAAAGCTAATGTACTTGAATCATCCTGAAACCATCTCCCCCACCCCAGTCTGTGGAAATATTGTCTTCCACGAAACTGGTCCCTGATGGCCAAAGGTTGGGGACTGCTGGAGTAAAAGATGAGAAGGGGAAAGCTCTTTGGGGAACAATCACATCAGACAAAAACACAGAGGTCATCAGCAACTGTTGGGAATGTCACAGGAATGAAAGTATTTTAGTTTTGTTTCGAGCACAGAGTATCCCCTAGGGTAAAAGTACTGACAGCATGCGTGCACGCAAACACACACACACACACACACACAGAAATTCAAGCCCATCCTTTGTACTCTTGACTGTACAACAGAAATCTTGGGAGACGAAGGAATCAAACCCTCCTTTGTTCTCCATTGGGATTTTAGAGAATTTGCCTATGTTGGGGCAGCTCAACATTCTTGATGAGTCAGATTGGTTTCAGTTTTCATATTTAATGCCAGAACGTGACTTTCTACATTTTAAAATTAGAGTTTTATGACGTATCATTGTATAGAATGCTCTTCCAATTGAGAATCAGAATGTTCCTTCTGAGTGAATGATAAATCTGGGATAAGGCAGTAGATGGCAACTTGCAATCCAGAGTTATTTTATGTAAAGCACCTTATGGCAATTTACAAGTTCCATCCAAGTCATCTCCCTAGAGATGAAGAAAAAGAAACTCAAGAGGAAGAATGACTAGCCCAAGGTCATAACTAACAGGTTAACAGGCTCTAGGATCTATGTCTTCCGGACTAAAATACAGTGCTATTTCCATACTAATAGCCACCAAAGAACAAAGACACTTCAACTCTTCTGGGAAATTCTATAGCACTAATAGCCTTTACCATCCCTCTTACGGATTTAATGCCTAAAAGTCACCCTTACAAAGTTTTCTGCAGGTTGGCTTTTGGCTCTGACCTGGTGTCCCCAGCAACGCTTAGAGGTAACTCCTCAGAGTGTCTCAAATGCCTCACGAATCAACTTGGTTTAGCCACTGGATCCTTCTGCACTGCCCTAAATTGTTCAAAAAAGGCTGGGTTAGTAGATGTCTGACCACTCCAATTCCATTTAAAACTAAGAGACAAGACTTCTATGCACCAACTTCTCAAATTCACATTCTGCATCAGGCAGAGAATGCCAAATGAAGTTTCAGGTTTTCCACAGTTGATCCACTGAGAAATGATACTGTTGTACTAAACACTTAGTAGCAAGCCACACTTTGCTCTTACAGTCTTGTTCTGAGGAGTTATCTGAAATTTCATAATGCGTGATAAAGATTAATTATATGATATGATTAGTAATGTCTCAAAAGAGCTAAATCAGGACTGATGTTTCATTATTTCCCTATATTATTAATAAAAAATTATGGAGCAGACTTGGTTTGCTAATTCCTTTAACCTTGGACAGATCTTTAATGTGCGTGTTGTGGTTTGACGTTTCTTAAATTCCAAACTGCTTGTACTTTACCCCCTCTCTTGATTGGCTTTGATACCCAGGTTCTTCTCATGGTAAGGAGGATCACAGTCTTTATGCCACTGACATGTAATTCTTAATTTATGGAAAGCCGATGGCTGCCTAGAGCTAAAAATCTGGATTTCATTTTAACCAAGGTCCTAACACGTACTTCTGTCCAAATTCAGTTTAGTTCAGGTGCTCAATCATGTCCAACTCTTTGCGACCCCATGGATTGTAGCACACCAGGTCTCCCTGTCCATCACCAACTCCCAGAACTTGCTCAAACTCATGTCCATCGAGTCAGTGATGCCATCCACCCATCTCATCCTCTGCCATCCCCTTTTCCTCCTGCCTTTAATCTTTCCCAGCATCAGGGTCTTTTCCAATGAATCAGTTCTTTCCATCAGGTGGTCAAAATATTGCAGCTTCAGTACCAGTCCTTCCAATGAATATTCAGGACTGATTTCCTTTAGGATTGACTGGTTTGATCTCCTTACTTCTGTCCAAAGTCATCCACAAAGGGGATAAAGTAGAGCTAAAAGCCCCAACCTCTCCCTTCAGCCGTGCATCAGACTGTTAATTCCAGGGGGTGCCATGACATTTAGACAATGACAGTGTCCCAAGAAGCTGATAAATCAATATGGGATGTAAAAAGAAAAAGATTAAAACAACATTAGTTTCCTACTCTTAGATTTCTTTCCCTCACACAAACCTGCCCACAGTCCACATAAAATGAGCATTTCAGGTAACAAGACACTTTATGTATTCATCTTTTTAGACCACATCAAAGCTCTGGGTCTGAGTCAAGACTCCGGAGTTCAAGACAGCCTTAGGCTCCTCAATCAAGGCGAGTGATTAAGGCTAGTTGAAAGATGATGTGGTGGTATTGTCATTTTTCTGTCCTGGGTTTGTTTACACTACAGGCAAACTATTTCCTTTTCTTGGTTTTAAAACAACAAGCTGAGCTGTTCTAATGCTGGCCTTTACATATTCAGTTTCTCTCCTGTGTCTTGCCCCATCATCAATAATGCCTGATTAAGGTGCAGGAATAGAGCAAGCATTTATATTTATTCAAGTAAACATGCCATAAGTGTCCAGTCCATTCTAAATAGCCTTACATCCTAAATAGCAGATAGAAAATAAACTGAACATGATCTCTGTTCTTGAGGAGCTTCTAGGGGTTTAAAGGAAAGAGTTCAACAATTTTTAGCTTGTAATATGAAAAAGGAAGATAATCCCAGTAATAAGTACCTTCACTAGAAACCAAACATCCATTTGAACACGGGTTCTCACTCCCCCTAAGCTCTATTCCGGAAACTCTACAAGTTTCTAATGAATGATCCAAATTAGGAAATGTGATGTAAACACACGTGCCTCATCGATCCCAGGTGTTTGGTTCCTAATTGCAAAGCCTGTCACCCATCTGGGCAGAGAGAAAAGAATGTTTGAGGGGAAGCGTAACCAGGGTGTTAGCATCCCATAACTTGTAAAAGCTAAGATTAGAGAAGGGAACTAATTGAGGGCATTATTCAGAGGATAACATCCAATGTGGTGTGCTTCCTTAAAAAGCACAGAATAAAACAGTTGCGAAGCAAAATCTAATTGTTGACATACATAGCACATAACTACGAAAGTAGTGCCTAGGCGCCCCACTGAGGAGCCCACACGCCGCTGTCTATCGTCACCTGTCTGTTTCCAAGCCAGGCTACTGTTGGTAAGACACAGCTGAGACAAGCAAACAAAAAACCCTGCTGATCTGTAGGCTCTGTTTGTGAGAGCCCCCTCAACAGTAGAATAGCTCAGAAAACAGGATCCTTGAGACCCACATCACACATTCTCATATTTATTTTAGACGTCATACAATTGTTAGTTCACTGCCGTAGCTGACTTTTTGTAAAAGGTTATACTCAGCAGGGGGTGGGAAAGGGTAACTTGCAGGTTTTGAAAAAAGAAAAATTCTTGGCCCCTAAGCTGCCTGAATCCACCTTCTGATTCCTGGATTCCTGTATCTTCTCCCGTGAATCTCTTCCTCTGGCTGTGTTTCCATTTTTAAAATTCTCTCTCTCTCTCTCTGTGAAAAGGGGACCTCCACTGCTGCAGAGCTGGGTTGCTGATTATAAGCCACAGGTGTACTGTCAACACAATCAGACTCAGTGTGCCAGCAGAGGTTCCTATGTCCCTAACTCCATGATGATGTCAAGCACAAGTTTTTAGGAAAATGGGCTGCTTTTTCCATACAAACACATTGTTTCCGATGGCTGCTTCTTCTTTTATCATCTCAGCTCTTTGTCATTCCATCCTCTAAGTGACCCCAGCGCTGCCAAGAACGATATAAATTAAATGCGGCGCATGTGCAGTGGCTACACTGCTTTTCTGGTTCTGTACTGTCAAGCACTTTGATGTCTAAACCAAGGGATGAGAACTGGGGATGGGAAGGGGGTGGATGAAACAAACATATTCATATTAATGTGCACCTGTATTCATAACTAAATCATGCAAACACACTCATGTTAATAAATGCCCAAAAGTTCTGCTGCATGCAAGCCTATATATGCACAAGCATACATTCAGGCTCATTACCATAGAATAAGCTATATGCAACACCATATAATTAGCTGCTAAACAATAGGTCTAAGCTCAGTGTGTAGTGACTGCTATCAACTCTGAAGGTCCAAAGGATATTCAGCCATCCCTCAGCGCACAGGGAGAGCCTTGAGAAATGGTGAACTCAGTACATCTCTGTACACGCCCAAAGAGAAGCGGGACAAGGAAGAGGGGTCAGTTAGAAAGCCATCTTCCCTGGCCTGCTGAACAATGTCTAGAATTTAAGAACATGAAACAGTCAGCAACTGAAACCGCTAGCAATTAAAGAGCGCTCTTCTTCCTCAAAGCACTTAGCCTCCATCAACCAACAACATCTCTCATTTAAAAGAAAAAAAAAATTAGAGTACATTTTAAGAGATGTCCCAGGCTCTTCCTCAAAAACAGATTTCACAAAATAGATTTTTGGAGTATTTAATAAAAGCCACACAATGTAAGTAGCACTTTTTGAATGCCTTTGATCTAGAGGCAGCAGCACTATTCTTACTTCGGCATTTTGCCGATTCTACTCATTCATTCCTTTATTCATACAAGCAAATATGTACAAGCTACTCAGCACTGGGCCTTGTGCTAAACGCTGGGGACATAAGACATTAACAAGTTAAAATGCCAGTTTCAAGACATGACAGATGAAAGACATGTCAGATGAAATTTCTGTAAGTCATGAAAACTACGGTCCTTCCAACACTGCTGATGTTTTCTTGAGGAATCTAGCGAGATGGCATTCAGGGAGAAGATGGCCAACCATCTGATGACGACTTCTGTTGGTAATGGAGTTCACATTTGAGGTAAAATGTTCCATTGCCTTCTGAACTCCTCTTTCTAAAAGACTCTGGAGGACATTTTATATTCCATTATCTCTGTCTGATACTGCCGCTTCACACAGCAGTTTCTAAGAGAAAAATCCACCTACAGAACACTACTTAGGAAAACCTAAGCTGAAGAATAACAGCCCATTTGCAAAGCAAACAAAACAGAACTAAACAAAGGACACAGAAGCAGGGATCACTCCAAATCAGAAAGAACCCGACATCCTTTCAGAGTTCCCACGCTTTTCGGAGAAGGAGCGCTCCCCGTAGGATCAAAAGATTCATTCTAAATAGGGCAAAGAATTTCCATCTCAGTTTTCCACGCCAAGAAATTGCGTGAATTGCTTTTGTACCCTTAAGGGAAAGACTTGTGATTCTCAACCTCAATGATGACGAACCAACAGTCAGAAATACATTTAGAACTGGGTCTTGAACAGATCCTTTGCACCAGGACAGTTTTGCAACCCATAGACTGTAGCCCGCCAGGCTCCTCTGTCCATGGGACTTTCCAGGCAAGAACACTGGAGTGGGTAGCCATTCCCTTTTCCAGGGGATCTTCCCAACCTAGGGATGGAATCTAGGTCTCCTGAACTGGAGGCAGATTCTTCACCATCTGAGTCACCAAGAAAGCCGATTAACAATGACAACAATAATTAACTTGCATTTGAATAACAATGTTCACTTGTCCGGGCACTTTCCAGATGCTATTTTACCTGCCTCTCTTGTCCACCTTTCAATATGAGCAGAACTAACAGTGTCATCTCTTCGTAGGTTACAATGTCTGCAACACAATGTACAAGTCTGGGGAGGCATCTGGATTCTGCATCAGACTACAGCTTTTCTTCTACTCCAACTTCCAAAGAATAAACAGGTGGAAATAGTAGAGAAAGACCCTCCTCACTTTACAAGGGGTCTGATTCTTTTTAAAATTTCTATTGGATTATAGTTGATTTACAATCTTGTGTTAGTTTCAGGTGAACAGCTAAGTGATTCAGTTATATGTATATCCATTCTCTTCCAAACTCTTTTACTTTATAGGTTGTTAAAGAATATTGGGTGGAGAACATGGTGTGGAGGGATGAATTAGGACTTTGGGGTTAATTCCTTTTTTTTTCAATCAAAGCATGGCTGACTTACAACATTATATTTGTTTTAGATGGACAACACAGTGGTTAGATATTCTTCAGCAACCCAATCCACCACATCTGAAACAGTGGAAAGAAATTATTTGCCAACACTGGCCAGAGGCCACATGTAAGTCTCAGAGACTCTGATTAGATAATATAGCACTCTCTCAGTCTTCCTGTGAGGCACTGAAGGGCCACAGAACATTTCCTACAAAATGACACACAGAAAACTCAAGACAGACAGACAAAAACTGTCCGTTTTTCTCAGGGTGGAGAGCACAGAAGGAAGGGCTTCTGGATCAAAAGTCAGTTTGTCTTCTTTCCCTCTATCCACAGGTCCCAGTGGCCTCCAGCCCCCAAAACTGTGACTAACCCACTCGAAAGGGAGTGTAATAAAACATGGGCCCTATAGTATAAAAGGCATGTCCACACAGAACAGAACAATAGGGACAAGCAATTCAAGACACATGATTTTAGAAACAAAACAGATTGTACCTCATGCCTACTCCTTCTAGGCATATATTTTTATATATCGTTTATATATGATACACAACGTATTTATGGGATTCCCAGGGGGCTGAGTGGTAAAGACTTTGCCTGCCAATGCAGGAGATGCAGATCCCATCCCTGAGCTGGGAAGATCCCTGGAGGAGGAAATGGCAACCCACTCCAGTATTCTTGCCTAGAAAAATCCCACGGACAGAGGAACCTGGCAGGCAACAGTCCATGGAGTTGCAAAGAGTTGGACACGATTGAGTGACTGAGCATGCACGCATGTAGAACATATTTAAATTAAATATATA
>SJYF01000322.1:23096985-23112542 GCA_006410515.1 Procapra przewalskii | reverse complement strand
ATATATATTAGATGAACAGGGAGGCCTGGCATGCTGCGATTCATGGGGTCGCCAAGAGTCGGACACAACTGAGCGACTGAACCGAACTGACATATATTTTAAACTAGCCACAGGGGGTGTAGCATCATAAATTGTCATAGATTCCGTTTCTCCGCCTCCAGTCAGGAGCAGATTAAACTCAACCTCAAACAGCAGGGTCTTTCAGAGTAAAAACGGTCTGGGAACCACAAAGTTGCCCGAACTGCCACAGCCCATTCACTTATTAGCAAGTTCACAGATGTCTACCATCTGGATTGTAACAACCTCTCCAAAGGAAAGGGGGGCAGGAACAACACTTCTGGGGCTCCGAGCAGCACAGAGCGCCTGCTCACATCGCGCCGTTACACGCCACTCTTCTGTGGACAGCCAGTATCAGTTCTTTCCTTCAGTGCAAACTTCTCACTGGCTTGGATTCAGAGGGCCTCAGATTCGCCCTACCTGATCCATGGTCACTAGAGAGGGCTCCTGTGAGCCGGGAGAAGCAGCCAGATCTAGGCTCTGGATTTGCAAAGCCAGCCCAAGATGGAGCCAGCACCGCGGGTATGGAGCCAGGAAGAAAAGCAGATTGGCTCTGCCCAGAAGAGACGAGTGAATAACAGGACCACACGGTGACAGGGATACAGGATATGCCTCCAGAGGGGATGAGATGAGAGAGATCTCCCAGGTACCTTCAAGAAGTTCTAAAGTTCTCAGGAAGGAGAACTCATTACCTTATCATTAACAGCAATATGGTAACGATACGTTTAAGAGGTGGAAAAACTGCAAGTCAAATGCAGATTAATCACAGGTCAAAATCTCTCCCTTCTGCCCCCACACAGCCACAAATTATGGACACTATAAAAGGTGTGATGATGTACAAAATGTAAGCCATGCAAATGTTTGTACGTAGCTCTATTCCAAGCAGAGCTATTCAATGAAGTGATACCTTAAGTTCCACATTATTGCCTGAGACTGAGAGATCGAGAGCCTTGAAGAGCAGTCAGCAAACTAAGCCCCACAGGCTAAATCAGGACTATTTCACTAAATAATGCTTTACTACAACAAAGTCATACTCTTTGCTTATAATTCTGTGCCCCTTCCACCCCTTTGTGTATGCTAAGAAGGGAAAAACCAAAATTTATGGGTAAAGAATGGGAAAGAAGATTTTAGATCAAGAGTAAAATAGAACTTTCCAGAATAGTTAATGATCTAAAGGTGTAGGGAGAGGAATAATAAGCCATGGGCCCATGTCGTTTGAGATACCAAGGAGAAAGCTGGAAAATATTTGAGAAGGCTGTCATGTAAAGGGATTTTTTCCCCCCTTGGCCAGGGTAAACTAGTTGACTTTAAAGTTCCCACTCAACTCTTACAAATCTTGAAACTGTGTTCACAATAGATCATTAAATACTTTAAAAGCTATACAAGTATATATGAGATTATTCATTTATTTTTCATACATATATAAAATACCAAAATGCCTACAATCAATCTCTGAGTCATGAGTGATTTATATTTTTTCCCATTCATCTTTTTTAAAGCTTTATTCACTGAATACTGTTTCATTGGCAAAAGAGATAAAAATAATAAGTGTTTTAAAAAGCCATTATAGACATCACTGGAGAAGGAAATGGCAGCCCACTCCAGTGTTCTTGCCTGGAGAATCCCAGGGACGGGGGAGCCTGGTGGGCTGCCATCTATGGGGTCGCACAGAGTCGGACACGACTGAAGCGACTTAGCAGCAGCAGCAGCAGCAGCATAGACATCACTGTGTAATGTAGCTTATTCTATGAACACCCCTAAGGTTACAAGATCAGTCAAGACTGTGTCCACAGAACAAAGGTAATTAAGTCGAAGGATGCATAGTATCAAAAAATTAACCAAAAACACAGCTGAGACTCAGCCCTCCAACTGGCCTCATCTGCTGTCAGAGCTGAAGCTCTCACTGACATCCATGCGATAGCCATTCAGGGAATACCAACTGAAGTGGGTGTCAATTTCGAGGAGCCCAGTGTTATTGCAAGGTCAGCATACAGGGAGCCATGCTGGGCATTCTAGCTGGCAGGCTGGAGGGTACCAAGGTGACCCAGGGGCTGGTGAAGGTTCATCTGGCTTTCCAAAGTGATTGGGAAAAAAGCTAATCCTAGTATCTTAGAAGAAAAGACTTTCTGGGAATTGACTGGCCAATCAGAACAGAGGGGACAGGGCATTTTGGAAGGTCCTGGGTGGTAAATATTTACCAGCGAAAAAATATTTTAATTTTTAGAAATCTGAACACCCATATTGGTACCTGCTGGCTGAACACTAAATAATTTGTTTATTCCACTGGTAGAACCTAATCTTCCTTCTTCTGCCCCATGGCTTTCTTCAAGGGCTACCACATCCTTTGCTCTAGAACTTCCTTTGAATTGCATCTTTGCCTGCCAAATATTCCTGGTGATATATTATTCTGAGTCAAAGAAGACACCGCTTGAATGGTCAAGGGAGTTTTTGTATCTAAAAAAAAAAGTGCCAAGAATTTTTCAAGGAAGCAAAATGTGCTGTATTCTTTATGAGCTGTGCCATCTAAGAGAAAGGAGAAATGAGGGACTCTGAAGGGTGCCCTTGTGAACCTGATAGCCACTTCTATGTTCTCATCTCAAAATATAGGAGGCCTAGAAACAGAAACAGAAGCAATCGATTACATAATTCCATTAATCAGTCTGAGCAGAATCTGGTCTGAATGCAGACTTTATGATGAGCTCCAAGTCTCCTTTTGGACCATAAACCAGCAAATGAAATCCCAGAGAGAATCCAAAAAGGAACCTAGGCAAGTCAATGCTCCTCTTTAACACAGACAAAGAAAAGTTTGGTTAGATTCTGTTTCTGCTCCCCAATGTGGCCACACCAGGGATCACAAGGGAAGACTCAGCTTTTCTCCCACAAATTTTGAAAACAATTATGAAATTCCATTTTCCTTTTAGGTTCTAATACTCTTAGGTTGTGGGGTCAGTTCAGTTCAGTCACTCAGTCATGTCCGACTCTCTGTGACCCCATGAATCGCAGCATGCCAGGCCTCCCTGTCCATCACCAACTCCTGGAGTTCACTCAGACTCATGTCCATCGAGTCAGTGATGCCATCCAGCCATCTCATCCTCGGTCGTCCCCTTCTCCTCCTGCCCCCAATCCTTCCCAGCATCAGAGCCTTTTCCAGTGAGTCAACTCTTCACATGAGGTGGCCAAAGTACTGGAGTTTCAGCTTTAGCATCATTCCTTCCAAAGAAATCCCAGGGCTGATCTCTTTCAGAATGGACCGGTTGGATCTCCTTGCAGTCCAATTCAACCACAGATTGTTAGACGGTTAGAGGAAATAGGAAGACTGAGGACTAAAATCATTGTGAAGTTCAAATGTCCTCTCCCTCACCCCCATCTGAGGAATCTATGAAAGCTTACTCAGTGTAAATTGGAACCTTCTACCAGTGCCCTTAATAATATTTTTAATGAGATAACCAGCCAATGTTTTGAATGAGGGTATACAGAGATATGATATGTGAGATCTTGGCACAAATTCAAGAAAGAAATTAATCATTGATCAAGGTCAATGACTTGCCAGCTCCTGGTAGGAGAGATGACCACCAAATGTGGATCCGCAGAAATCGGAAGTGATTGGATAAATGGAGTTAACATAACTAATCACCATCATTCAACCACTCTCAAGAATGGCCAGGCTTTTATAAACAGGGTGACCATCCCTGGAAAAAGTTACTCAGAGGCTGGGTCTAATGGTCCCAGCTTTTGAGATGCCACTTGACCTTTCCAGCCTGAAAGTGATTTGTTTCAGCCAGGAGAAGGCTTTCAAAATCAAAATGCCATACACAGCCAAGGGCATGTTTCTTCATTCAATCAAGAGTTTAATTACATTGTTGATGGAAAGAAAGCAATGCTGTCACAGAACAGTCACACCACACATCACAAGCTTAGAGGAATTCAAGGCCTGAAACTTCTAGAAGGTGGACAAGTCCATGAAAAATACCCCAAAATGCATTATTTATAGGAAGCTCAGCTTTGATTCATTAAAAAGAAAATTCAGTGCCTTTGAGTTTTACTCCTTGATATTCGTCATCTTTACAGGGCAAGTCAGTGAAATGACAGAAGGTGAGATATAATTTCCCCTCCTCCCCAATATGTCCCCAACAAACCAGAGATAAAATTTTGTTAACCTCATGTTGCCCATAGATTTCACTACAGGAAAAAGCTTCAAGACCACCTGAAAAGTAGATATCCAAGTGTCAACTGAAAATCACATTTCTCAAGCTGTGGATGATCTATCCTTCAAAGTCACTGCATTTATAATGCCCCAGATAACATTTGCACTAATCTAATCCATTTAAATGCTGGATTAGTGATGGTAATTTAGTGAACGAAAAAGGAACAGGGGTTTGGATACACAGAATATATTGTTGAAGTTCAATTTAACGAAGTAAGATTTCTTTCTAACATCTCTCAACCTACTTCTCATCATCCCTCACCATCAAGTTATTCAGATTGGATGTTTTCAGTTTAATTCTGATTGGTCCCTGGAATGCTAATTTTCAACAAGACAAAGATGAGGTACCATGGAAGAGGCCAATGACTCCCTATGTGTTAAGAAATCTGATATCTGAAGATCTATTTGATACAAATTAGAGACACCGCAGATTTACCAGTAGCATGACCGTGAGGTGAAGTAAGAAGGAAACCAGCACTGCCTCTGCTTTCCTGCCTGCTGAGAGCTGAGGGAATCTTCAGCATAATACAATTTATTGTGAAGTTATCACAGCAGAAAAGTCCAACCTACCTTTACTTCCATATACATTCCCAGGGCTTCCCAAGTAGCACCTGGGAAGACATGCCTGCCAATGCAGGAAACATAAGAGGGGCAGGTTCAACCCCGAGGTCGGGAAGATCCCCTGGAAGAGGGCATGGCAACCCACTCCAGTATTCTTGCCTGGAGAATCCCATGGACAGAGGAGCCTGGTGGGACAGCAGTCCATAGGGTTGCAAAGACTCAGACAGAAATGAAGCAACTTAGCGCACACACGCACGCGCATACACACACACACACACCCTCCCAGGAAAGAGCATCAGTCATTCATGCTTTCTTCACATCATTATCATTTTTTAAGCACTATCTGAGGGAATAAAGAAAAACAGATTCTTGGTCTTTTTTCTTATGCAGCTCATTGTCGCACTGCAGAGAGCCTTTGTATACATCAGCAGACTAACACCAAGCTACCCATGATTAGTGAAAAAAATGGAAAAAATAAACAGGGGAATAGGAAGCAAAATTCTTCAGGGCACTGTGGGCTTGAGTGCATTGGAACTTTAGAGGAGTTAAGTGGGAAGCTTGTGGGGTGATGTCAGTGGAGAGGCTGGAAGTAAGGCAGCCTTCGGACAGTTCTTCTGAACTTAACACTGGTGAATGAGTACAACATTCAGTACCACTTTGTGCAGATTTGGAAGTCACATGAAAGAGCCACGGTGGCACTGGCTCTTTCTCGAACAGCACTGCTAATTCATGAGCAATCACAGATCTTAGAGTATGGCAGCAATCTGAGAAGGGTGGATGCCAGAATTAGGACTTCTAGAACCCTGACTAGCACACACATCACCAGGGGGGATTTATGTGAAAATGTAGATTCCGAATCAGCAGGTCTGGGATGAAGGCTGAGTTTCTGCATTTCTAACAGGCTCCTATGTGATGCCAATGCTGTCGGCCAACAGGCCACACTCTGAGAAGAAGGGTTTTAGAGGATAGCTGGGCACTTCTGAGGCCTTGGAGGTAATTATTTTCCTCTGTGCAAAAAGAAGACAGCCACAACTGGTCAAGAGCTAAGTCTGTTAGAAGCTGCTGTTTGTGGAGATCCTTTTCATCTGGATCACATCTTTCATTCTCTGAATGATAAGGTAAATGTGTGAGGGTTTGTTTTGTGGTTGTTTTCAGATTTATCTACTTACCTATATTTCAATATTTTAACAGAGCTCAATATTTTAATGTGTGGCAAAAACACACACACACACACACACACACACATAACTTTCCTCAAGTTTCACAGTAATTGTGTAGCAGGTAGAAAAAGAAAAAGACCAAGAAAAATGAATGAACAGCGGTTTATTCTAAGAGGATGAAATTATGAGAAAGTTTCCTCTTTCTGACTCAAATATTCCCACAATAGCTGAATTTTCATAATAAGCATAGATGTCTTTTTAGGCAGAAATTATAATAAAGATAAGGATATAAGTACCCATAAAATTTTGCAAGGGCCAAGCAGTCATCTCTACACGGCTGGCAGCACTGTCATGCAATCAGCAATACTTTGTGATGCTGTAACCTTACATGAGATCAACTGGGCAACTGTGTACATTATTCACCACTTGTAAGAGACAGAACAAAATCAATCAGTTTTAAATTTTCAACTTTCAGGATTAGTTTATTTTCACTCTGCATTTCATAGATGAATCCATTTCCCCATATCTAATCATGAGTGAAAATAATGCATTCTTCCTAGCAATTCCAAATGGATGCTTTTCCTCCTAGTCACAGCAAAATAATAAAATGGTTCAGGAACTGAACATTTGTATCCAATTTTGCTTTTGGCTTAGTTAAGCAAAATCATCATTCCCAAATAAAGGCTTTCAGTGTTTTTCAAACAAGTTTCCTTGCTGACAAGGCTCTTTTTCATAAAATCATATAATGGTCCCTGTTTTTTTTTTTTTTTAATGATGCACCATCTCTTTAACAGAAAATTGGGTTATTGATTAATTGATTATATGCTGCTCACAAACGCCAACTTAAGCACAAGTAAGGAGACACTATTGAATGTTCATAATTCAAAGGCTGCAAGACCACGCTACATGGTTGCATTATTACCGTCTCCCATTTTAATGAAGACATAGCACAGCACTTTGCTGGCCTAATTTATACGATATATCAAAACTATGTGAAATGCCCTTACACTACAATGGGAGCAAAATTGCAACACATGTGAATTACAGAGCTTAGCCCAGTTGTTAAGGTAGGGCATTAGCATTCAAAAGCTGTACTTGGAATGTTAGTCTTTTATAAAGGTGGCTGGCAGTGGATTTCTTTTCAGAGGAAATTAAAGTGCATGAAGCTGTCTTATAACTTGTTAGTGAAAACTGTGACATTCAAAAACGATTAACAGAAAATTGAGTTTTTATTTAGATACTCAATAATCTAGAAGAGTCTAAATAATAAATGGCTCATAGGAAAATATCATCCATTTGGAGAGGAGAAATTAGTATTATAAAAATAATAACAAAGTGATAATAACATCTACTATTTATCTGGGATTCCCAGGTGACTCAATGGTAAATAATCACGTGCCAGTGTAGGAGATACAGGAGACACAGGTTCGATCCTAAGGTCTAGAGGAGCCCGTTGAGGAGGAAATGGCAGCCCACTTCAGTATTCTTAACTAGGAAATCCCAGATAAGGAGCCTGGTGGGCTGTAGTCTGTGGGGTTGTAAAGAGTCGGACACGACTGCGTGACTGAGTATGCATGCACTATTTATCTAAGAATCACAGCATGAAATCAAGAATGTGTGTTTCACAGCCAGGACTTTAATCACAGGTCTGCAATTTACTGCCATGGAGCCATAAGAAAATTAGCTAAGATCACAGCGTTTCACTTTTTCCACCTGTAAAAGGGCATCCTATTAGGTCCTCTCTCGTTATTTTACTGTGAGAGTAAATAATTTGATATAGGAATACATAACAGTTAGGACTGAATGTGGCTGCAAGGGATGGAAACCCCATTACAATGATTTCAAACCAAATAGATCCTACTGCGTAGCACACAGAACTATATTTAATATCCCATAAGAAAGCATAATGGAAAAAGAATGTGAAAAAGAATATACACACATAAATATGATGCATATATGGCTATATATATACATATATATATATATATATGTATATATATATTTGAATCACTTTGCTGTTTAGCAGAATTAAGACAATGGGTTTGATCCCTGGGTCAGGAAGATCCCATGGAGAAGGAAATGGAAATCTACTCCAGTATTCTTGCCTGGGAAATCCCATGGACATAGGAATCTGGTGGGCTACAGACCAGGGAATTACACCAAGAGGTGGACATGACTGAGCGACTGAACAACAATAAATAAGTGAAAAATACTTCAATAAATTTAAAAAAACCAATGTACTTTTTCTTACATTAACAGGAAATCTTAAAAAGAGGAAGACACAAGAAGGCATTACTGATCAGAAAGTCATTGTGAAATCAAACTTCTTCTCATTTCCTTCTCATTGTCTGTAACAGGTGACGTAATGCACAATGGCTATGACTTGAGGCCTCAATGCCACTTTCCAGAAAGAAAGGAGAAAGCAGCAAAGAGGAAGAGGTTGGTTCTGAGGTCAGGAGAGCAAACTTTCTCTGAAATTCCAAAAAGTCTCTTCATTTTATACCAGTCCCCCAGAACTATGTCATATATACATTCCTAGCTGCAAGGGAGTCGGAGAAACAGTCTTTTAGCTGGCATACCACTGATCAGAATGAAAAATATCCCTTTATTAACTAAGCAAACAGGTAATAAATATTTCATGCACAACACCTGTCATATCACTTTAAACCACAGAGTCTCATAAAACTGGCAGTCATTATTATTCTACATTTTTGCACTTTATACATGCCTCAGCCTCATTGAGACTATCCATGGTATAATCATCTGAAAGTGCAGACATTTTTTTGGAGTAGCTCGCTTATAGCAGAGATTTAAGTACCACTCAAAGAAGAAGCTCCACTGGTGTCTTGGAGACAGAAAGGCTAAACCTACGGGGAGCTAAGACATGGGACCTCCGGCCCCAAATCAGCCCTTCAACTCAACCTGAATCATATGTAGAGAAAAGTTACATTAGAGGAATCACTGTCTGAAATGGTTTTGGGAAACAAAAGACTCAGGCAGCTTGATCAAGTTTAATGGAGAACAGGAGAGTGTAGAGATACTCTGACGCCGCACATGACACTCAGAAAGGTTCTGGAGCTTGGACGGCTTTACACAAAGCACAGCGGCCACTGGAGAGAGGAGGCAGGATGCCCGGCAGGAGGCAGAAAACGCAGCAAGACAGGGATAAGTCCAGCAGGCGCAGCAGACTGTCAGATGCACGGTGGTGCACAGCAGGCCGGCTCACTGAGGGCACTCCTCCCAGTGCACTGCTTAAAATGCAGTGCATAAGGCAGAAGGCCTGCTTTACAGAGTGGGGAGCATCAGTTACAGCAAGGTATGATCCAGATTATGTACAACTTAATCCAAACTCACATACTACTACTATAGACTTGCTGCTGCTGCTGTGTTGCTTCAGTCATGTCCGACTCTGCGGCCCCATAGACGGCAGCCCACCAGGCTCCCCCATCCCTGGGATTCTCCAGGCAAGAACACTGGAGTGGGTTGCCATTTCCTTCTCCAATGCATGAAAGTGAAAACTGAAAGTGAAGCCACTCAGTCGTGTCCGACCCTTAGCGACCCCATGGACTGCAGCCTACCAGGCTCCTCCATCCATGGGACTTTCCAGGCTAGAGTAACGGAGTGGGTTGTCATTGCCTTCTCCAACAAACTTGTTAGTAACCTTTTCCTTAGTGCATGTCATGGAATATGCTGAATAATTTACATGCATTTTCTCAAATACTGCCATAAACACTCTCCAAATTAGGTGGTATTCTCTGACTTTACAGATGAGGAAACTAAAGCACAGGCAGGCGGGGTATCTTTTCCCATTTAGAAAGTTCTAGTACACCTGATTCAAAATCATACCCTGAGCCCAAAGACTGGCTCAGTAAATAGAGAGCTACCAGGGTTAATTTTTAAGGGAAGCTACAGCAAAATACAGTAGCTTTCAAACTTCTGTGTGCATTAGTATCACCTGGAACATGTGATAAGAATGCTATTTTCCAGTCTCACCTGTCTCTTCAGGACTCTAATTCAGATGGTGCCATGTAGAGCCTAGTAATTTGCATTTCAAAATATGCACAAAATTGTAGGGATAATAAGGGTATTAGAAGCATCACCTATAATCTCAGAATAACCACATAAGAATGAAACTATCATCTTTGTTTCAGAGGAAAACATGAGTACTGGGATTAAGTACGCTGCTGGGTATTCCACTTTGACACAATAGGATTCTTTTGAAAACAAATTTTAGAACTGCTTTAGATTTACAGAAAACTTGTGAAGATACTACAGAAAGTTGCTTATATCCCATACCAAGCTTCCCTTATTATTAGTAACATATTGAGTTGGCCAAAAAGTTCATTCAGGTTTTTCCAAAAGATGTTACAGAAATACTCAAATGAACTTTTTTTGCCAACCCAGTATTATATGGCACATTTACTAAAATGAACGAGTCACTACTGATATATTATTATTAACCAGAGTTGAGACATCGTTCAGATTTCTTCAGTTTTTACCTAAAGTCGTTTTTCTGTTCCAAGATCCCACAAAGGACAGAATATTACATTTCATCATCAGGTCTCCATACCCTTGTCTTGGCCCCAACAGTTCCTCAGATTGTCCTTATTTTAATGATCATGATAGTTTGAGGAGGACTGGTCAAGTATGCTCAGAACGTCCCTCAATTGGGCTTTGTCTAACTACGTTTATACTGGGTTTGGGAAAGCAGCTCACGGAAGTCAAGAGTTTTGTCATCACATCCTCCAGGGAAACACATTCTTACCATGGTTTGTCATTGATGATGATGACCCTGATTGCCTGTTAAGGGCCCCCTTTAAAGTTACTTTCCCCTTCCCCCTTGCATCCTATGATCTTTGAAAGGAAGTCAATGTGCACAGCTTACACTGCAAAGAACAGAGATTACACACCGCTTCTCTGAGGGTGGGTTATCTATACATAAAGTATTCAGAACTCCTCTGCATAAGAGATTTGTCTCCTCTGGTCCATGTATTTATTTAGTAATTTATTTATAGTCATATAGACCCATGGATATGTACCTTACACTTCGACTTATACTTCAAAATTATTCAATTTATTGTGTTATTCAAATTGTTACATGTTCGACATTGACCGCCTCCCATTAGTTCTTGTGTCCCTTTGACATTCTCCATCAACAGATGTTTTTCGTTTTCTTTCTTTAAAAAAGTCGTTTTCTTTCTTTAAAAAAGAACTTTCTCGCACTATAAAAAGCTCCAGGCTTATCTTATATATTTCGAGCCTAAGTCTTAGAATCAGTCATTTCTCCAAGGAACAGGTATTTCTTTGGCTGGAAAACGCTATTAGAAACTCAGGTTTGCACAGTTCAGTTCAGTTCACTCACTCAGTCATGTCTGACTCTTTGCAACCCCATGAATCACAGCACGCCAGGCCTCCCTGTCCATCACCAACTCCCAGAGTTCACTCAGACTCGTGTTCATCGAGTCAGTGATGCCATCCAGCCATCTCACCCTCTGTCGTCCCCTTCTTCTCCTGCCCCCAATTCCTCCCAGCATCAGAGTCTTTTCCAATGAGTCAACTCTTCGCATAAGGTGGCCATAGTACTAGAGTTTCAGCTTTAGCATCATTCCTTCCAAAGAAATCCCAGGGCTGATCTCCTTCAGAATGGACTGGTTGGATCTCCTTGCAGTCCAAGGGACTCTAAGAGTCTTCTCCAACACCACAGTTCAAAAGCTTCAATTCTTCGGCACTCAGCCTTCTTCACAGTCCAACTCTCACTTCCATACATGACCACAGGAAAAACCATAACCTTGACTAGACGGACCTTAGTCGACAAAGTAATGTCTCTGCTTTTGAATATACTATCTAGGTTGGTCATAACTTTTCTTTCGAGGAGTAAGCGTTTTTTAATTTCATGGCTGCAGTCACCATCTGCAGTGATTTTGGAGCCCCCAAAAATAAAGTCTGACACTGTTTCCACTGTTTCCCTATCTATTTCCCATGAAGTGATGGGACCAGATGCCATGATCTTTGTTTTCTGAATGTTGAGCTTTAAGCCAACTTCTTCACTCTCCTCTTTCACTTTCCTCAAGAGGCTTTTTAGTTCCTCTCCACTTTCTGCCATAAGGGTGGTGTCATCTGCATATCTGAGGTGATTGATATTTCTCCCGACAATCTTGATTCCAGCTTGTGTTTCTTCCAGTCCAGCCTTTCTCATGATGTACTCTGCATAGAAGTTAAATAAGCAGGGTGACAATATACAGCCTTGACATACTGCTTTTCCTATTTGGAACCAGTCTGTTGTTCCATGTCCAGTTCTAACTGTTGCTTCCTGACCTACATACAGATTTCTCAAGAGGCAGGCCAGGTGCTCTAGTATTCCCATCTCTCTCAGAATCTTCCACAGCTTATTGTGATCCACACAGCCAAAGGCTTTGGCATAGTCAATAAAGCAGAAGTAGACGTTTTTCTGGAACTCTCTTGCTTTTTCCATGATCCAGTGGATATTGGCAATTTGATCTCTGGTTCCTCTGCCTTTTCTAAAACCAGCATGAACATCAGGGAGTTCATGGTTCACGTATTGCTGAAGCCTGACTTGGAGAATTTTGAGCATTACTTTACTAGCATGTGAGAAGAGTGCAATTGTGTGGTAGTTTGAGCATTCTTTGGCATTGCCTTTCTTTGGGATTGAAATGAAAACTGACCTTTTCCAGTCCTGTGGTCACTGCTGGGTTTTCCAAATTTGCTGCCATATTGAGTGCACCACTTTCACAGCATCATCTTTCAGGATTTGAAAGAGCTCAACTGGAATTCCATCACCTCCTCTAGCTTTGTTCGTAGTGATGCTTTCTAAGGCCCACTTGACTTCACATTCCAGGATGTCTGGCTCTAGATGAGTGACCACACCATCGTGATTATCTGGGTCGTGAAGATCTTGTTTGTACAGTTCTTCCATGTATTCTTGCCACCTCTTCTTAATATCTTCTGCTTCTTTTAGGTTCATACCATTTCTGTCCTTTATCGAGCCCATCTTTGTTTTTACACTAGATGTCATTTTTTAAGTACGTGTACTTTTGGACAACAAAACCAGAGGGATGCCCTTGTATTTTTGTTTCATTTTGTTAGTATTTGTCCCTTGCTTTTAAAGGTGTTAGATATAACTATTGAGTAAATGGATTAAAAGTCAGAAAACGTGGATTTTTTTTTAATAGAACTAGTCATGACTAAATGATCTTAAGTAATGGACCACCAATCTTCATATAACCTCATTCACAAAACATGGAAGAAGGATTAACTCTTTTGCCCAAATTTTCAATGTATGAGGAGAAGAATTTAGATAATATAAATTTGGAAAATATAAAATATCAGACAAACATAAAGCAACATCATCACTATTCATCAATTATTAACTATCATAATCTTACATAACTGAGTATTTTGGAAGAAAGAACAGAGAAAGAGCTATTAAAGCTGAAAATTCTGTGCTGGGCTATATGCCCTTTGGCTGTAAAATGTACAGAAAGTCTTTTATGGGCTAGCTAACACCCTTCATACATTTTTAATAAAGGATTTTGGCAAATCCTGGACCAAAGTTTTCTATGTGTTTTGAAGCTCTCCTGAAAAGAGGAAGATGGAAACATTAATTTCAGTTTACAGATTTATTCCAGCAATGCAGGTGCCTAAATTAGCTTCCTGTATTTCTGAGATCTCCCTAAAATGATCAGGAAAAGGCTTGCTGATAAGACCTCTTCATTCTGAATTATCCGTGCTGCCGAGGCTACTTCTCAGGGGACCTTGCCATTCCTCTCTCCCTTTTCTCCTTGTCTCCCCCAAATCTGCTTGGGAAGAGGCTAGAGAACAGGGAAGCCACCGCTGGAGATGGGAAGTGGTGGTCGTGGTCGGGGTGGACAGCTCTTGCAGTGAAGTGTTCACCATCTGTCCTCTTGTATTCCAGAGCTTGGACATGGTTAGAAATGTCCACAAGGGAAAGTTCTCTCTCCCCAAACATGCTGCCCACCAGCCTCAGCACTTCCGTGTTCATGAGGCCCTTCTGACAGCTTTTCCCTCACTTTCTCTTCTCTATCTGCACTCCTCACTCATTTGGTTCTTAATAATACATCATCTTATAGCTCTGATTGGCTTTTGTTCATATTTCAACTGCCTAGGTTTTATTTCCCCAAGTGTTTTATTTACTCTATGATAGCAGCAGTAGCATGTATGATGCTTTTCACATCTAACTTAAGGGTCAACAAATATGATAACTTAAACATGATCTCAGTAAATATTTGTTGAATGAAAAGATAAAAACAGAAGCAGCTTAGTGCTTACTATGTGCCAAGGACTGCCATAATGTTTCAATGTAATCCTTCCTGTTTAATTAACCCATTCAGCTGTGGTTTTTTCAGTTTTAGGGATGACTGGGGAACCACAATGAGGGTCACAAAGTTAAATCACAACAGAGTCAAGATTTAATTCCATGTGTGCATAA
Organism: Procapra przewalskii; assembly: GCA_006410515.1. Classification (NCBI taxonomy): domain Eukaryota; kingdom Metazoa; phylum Chordata; class Mammalia; order Artiodactyla; family Bovidae; genus Procapra; species Procapra przewalskii. Next base: position 23,098,093 of record SJYF01000322.1, on the reverse strand, counting down.
ATGCTTCGTGATACTCATTCTTAAATTCATGGTTTGAGAGCTCAGTTAACGTCTCTGAAACTCCATATCATCATTAGGACAAGGAGTCAGTTGCCTCAAACAACAGCTGAGGTCCTTTCCTGCTTGACTGATGGCACTGCAGCATACGGAGGACTGACCTTTCCATCCTGCATGCCCTTCTTGGATCCATCATCTTGTCTTGGCTTCCACTGACTTCTACAAAAATAGCATTTTAATTCTTTGACTCATCCCAGTCCTCAGGAATACTTCTCCTAAGGAAAACACAGAGTCTATCACTGAGATTATTATGTAGGAAGTAATTATACACCTATTTTATCTTATTCCATTTTCAAACCTGTGAATTTATGAATGCCCTAGATGCATTAGTAACAAGGCTTAAAGAGACAGCAAATTCTATAGACTTCACACATTTGCATTTTAGTATTTACAAATGCACTCATCTCCCATGCTAGTAAAGTAAATGCTCAAAACTCTCCAAGCTAGGCTTCAGCAATACGTGAACCATGAACTTCCAGATGTTCAAGCTGGTTTTAGAAAAGGCAGAGGAACCAGAGATTAAATTGCCAACATCTGCTGGATCATCGAAAAAGCAAGAGAGTTCCAGAAAAACAGCTATTGCTGCTTTATTGACTATGCCAAAGCCATTGACTGTGTGGATCACAATAAACTGTGGACAATTCTGAAAGAGATGGGAATACCAGACCACCTGACCTGTCTCTTGAGAAACATGTATGCAGGTTAAGAAGCAACAGTTAGAACTGGACATGGAACAGACTGGTTCCAAATAGGAAAAGGAGTATGTCAGGGCTATATATTGTCACCCTGATTATTTAACTTATATGCTGAGTACATCCTGAGAAATGCTGGGCTGGAAGAATCACAAGAATCACAAGTTGGAATCACAAGTTGGAATCAAGACTGCCAGTCACCTCAGATATGCAGATGACACCACTCTTAGCCTCTTGAGGAAAGTGAGAGTGAAAAACTTGGCTTAAAGCTCAACATTCAGAAAACGAAGATCATGGCATCTGGTCCCATCACTTCATGGGAAATAGATGGGGAAACAGTGGAAAGAGTGTCAGACTTT
>SJYF01000322.1:23081658-23094120 GCA_006410515.1 Procapra przewalskii | reverse complement strand
CTCCGGAGAGAAGATTCTCAGGACAAATTATACCTGGCGCTGAACACTAACCAAGCATATTCTAGCTTCCAGGCGCTTATGCTGAGTAGATGCTGGAATCAATGGGTCTGCAGGAAAAGGATGCGGCTAACCAAAGACGAGTTAACGGAGGAGGTTAATTTGGATGAAGGATCCATAGGAGGATGTCATACGGTGTCAAGTTTATCAACAGTGTCCTGCATCAGGTCTAATGTAGCTGAATCTGTTAGCCTGTGCATCTAGCAAAGGCCTGGACCACGGCTCACAAAACCATGACTCACTAAACAAAGCACATGCTTTGTTTCAAAACTGCTGTTAGTCTGACATCTTATGTTATTCCTAAGTCTTTAAAATCGACTGCAACAACGAAAATGAGGAGGGTTCTAGAGCGGCGTAGTCATGTTTGTGAAATTTGCTCTTTGTCGGCTATTCCAATGTAAATCTAGCTCCTATTAGGATGATACTAAACATCGTTAGCATTTAGAGAACACTTAAGTGTCAGACATTGGAATGGATATGGTTTATCTCACACTTGGAATGCATCTATCTCCAGTTTAGAGATAGGAAAGAAAAGTCAATTTTGTCTCCATCTTACAGATGGGGAGCTCAAGGTCAAGCTCACTAGCTGGAAGGCGCTCCTCCCTGCAAGCTATGTCATACCTCTCTCATCATGACCAGACACCACAGAGCTGTACAACCAATGCCCTATAACTTGGAAGCAGTGGAGGAGATGTGAGCTCAGTGACTTCTCAATGAGCTGTGACTTAAAGCTAAGAGAACACTCGTCCACTTTTTTTTTCTTAAGAAACCAGTAACAAAGAGAAAACATATATAACAGGAACATATTGAGAAAAATATCTGCAGAGATTTTTAACTGTTAGGTTTGGCTTTTTTTTTTTTTTAATTCACCTAGCATTATCAGGCTCACATTTCAAACAAAGCCAGAGGAAAAAGAAATGTCCCCATACCAATCTTATTCGAATAGAAAAGGTGACGCTCTGTTTCTCTTTGCTAAGTGATAGCTTTCAAAGTGGAAGTAGCCTGTTGACATACTTATTAATAATCACTTAGATTTATCTAGATTTTAGACTTGTCATAGTTTTTTCTTCCCTTACAGTGTGTCTACACAACTTCAAAAGGTATTTCTAAACATATAGGATAAGCAGGTTCTTAAATTCACATCTGATAGCTAATAAGAAAATTAGGGCCAGGCTTACCCAGGTAATATGCTTAAACTTTTAAATATTGTGCTGAGACTAGAAAAAGATCTTTGCTGTGAATTCATTTCAAGTCATTCAACCAATATTTATTAGCTACTATCTTCAATCCGTCTAGTCAAGGCTATGGTTTTTCCAGTGGTCATGTATGGATGTAAGAGTAAATTGATGCTTTTGAACTGTGGTGTTGGAGAAGACTCTTGTGAGTCCCTTGGACTGCAAGGAGATCCAACTAGTCCATTCTGAAGGAGATCAACCCTGGGATTTCTTTGGAAGGAATGATGCTAAAGCTGAAACTCCAGTACTTTGGCCACCTCATACTAAGAGTTGACTCATTGGAAAAGACTAATGCTGGGAGGGATTGGGGGCAGGAGGAGAAAGGGACAACAGAGGATGAGATGGCTGGATGGCATCACGGACTCGATGGACGTGAGTCTGAGTGAACTCCAGGAATTGGTGATGGACAGGGAGGCCTGGTGTGCTGCGATTCATGGGGTCGCAAAGAGTTGGACACGACTGAGTGACTGAAATGAACTGCACTGATCTTCAAGCAGAGACATTACTTCGCTGAAAAAGGTCCATATACTCAAAGCTATGGTTTTTCCAGTAGACATATATGGATGTGAGAGTTGGACCATAAAGAAGGCTGCGCACCAAAGAACTGACGCTTTTGAACTGTGGTGTTGGAGAAGACTCTTGAGAGTCCCTTGGACTACAAGGAGATCAAAGCAGTTAATTCTAAAGGAAATCAACCCTCAATATTCATTGGAAGAACTGATGTTGAGGCTGAAGCTCCAATACTTTGGTCACCGTATGTGAAGAACTGACTCAGAAAAGACCCTGATGCTGGGAAAGATTAAGGGCAGGAGGAAAAGGGGACGACAGAGGATGAGATGGTTGGATGGCATCATTGACTTGAAGGACATGAGTTTGAGCAAGCCCTGGGAGATGAGCAAGGACAGGGAAGGTTGGTATACTGCAGTCCACAGCTTTGCAAAGAGCAGGACACGACTGAGCAACTGAACAACCATCTTCAAGGAAGGATCCAAGGGCATCCTACAGCCTCAGCCAAGCCATTACTGTGCTTAGCTATCCTGGCCCTGGTTATACTCATATTTGAATTCCCTATGCTTTTGCCCACTCTCAAGCAAGTGGTAGATTCCTGCCCCCCTCCTCTGCCCGCACTGTGTGACACAGGGTAAAGCAACTGGAGATTGATTCCCTGTGGACTGAAACTCCAAGATTAGAAAAGCAGGACAACTAAGGGAAGAGACTAGGCCCCTCCCAGACCACCTATTCCTCACTCTGGAAGTCAAGAGACCTCCTAGACCACACACATGGAGAAAGATTCCATGGAGGTCAATGGGGAGTGATGTCAAGGGATGCTCTACCCACAGGTCTTTGCAGTATAACCCATCTTGGCTAAGAGGTGCCTGCGCACACATGGAAGGATCCTGAGATGAACTGAATATGGAGTGTGAACCAGGCAAATCAAAATGATTGGCCAAAGGAAACCCAGAATAAATGCCCCATGAAAGTAATTCAAACTGCCACGAGGGTGTGACTCAGGGAATGTCTCTGAGCCCACTCATGTGTCTATGCACACGCACTATACTTTCTCTTCTTAATACTTTACTTGTTTCAGGACTTCCTGTCTTTATGGGAATTCTCTTCTGCAAAGCCAGGCCTGGACACTGCCCACTGGTCTAGTGGCCAGGATCTGGGCTTTCACTGCCCATGACCCAGCCTCAATCTCTTCCTGGGAACCCAAGCCCCACTTCAAGGTGTTGCAAGCCGAGGCCACCGAAGATCAACCACACAGCCTTTTCACTCATTCTTCTCACCAGCATCTTCTCCCCTGCCTCTCCCCATACTCCTCTCTTTAACCAAATTCACTTATTCTCCAGGCACCAACCACAGCTTTCCTAGGGAAGGCTTCTCTGATTTGCTGAGTCACGCTCCTGTAATACTCTCTTTAAGCCTTATCTCATTCAAACTGATGGATTTATTAACAGATTTAATTACTTAGTATTTCCACCCTACTCTGTTCAAAGTTCTACTACCCTCTTAGCACAATACTTGCCACACACTCAATAAGTAAGGAAAGAAAGGGTCAAGGAAGTCTGGGGATGTATTTATAGCAACAGGCTGCCAGGTAAAACTCAATATCCTCATTCTAGCCAAATCTGAGCTTGGTTTAAACAAGACTGACAGCTATTTAAATGCCTTTCTTTGGGTTTTTGTTTCATTTTGGTCAGTCAATCTAATGATACAAGGATGAATGAATTGGCTCTGTTGCCCCATCTGGCTAGCATTAATATATTAATGATATAATGAATAAACATGGTAGTTGAGACTCTTCAGAGTCTATCCCACTTCATTTGCATTTCTTTTTTTTTTAATGAGTGCATCCGTCTGCCTTGTAACCTATTTAGATATGTCTGTGTCCGTCACCCTCTCTTGTTGATAAACCCTTGGAGGGCAGAGACACATTTAACCTTTCATTTAATTATAGGTTTCTTTGTAACCTATAGTAAATGTTCAGTAAGTATTACCTTGAGCAAAATTTGTGATCTTATTTGATCTTTATAACACCTCAATGATTTTGTTAGGCAGAGAGAGTCCTGCCCGAAAAACAAGAACACAAATTTTGAGAAGCAAAATGCATGCCTATGAATGACTGTACAATAAGGTAAACATTATGCTCAATCTATATTTTCTAATACATGACTTGGAAGAGCTTACTTAGAAGAGCACATTAAACTTGGGGCCCTTGATTACCAGAATGATATAAACAAACGAGGGGGAGTTCAGGCAGAAAAATAAACATGATTAAGCTTCTGGAGGGGTATGAAGGAAGATTAAATGAATTATATATTTATGGTGTGGTTAAGTGAGGATTCAGAGGGGAGGCAAAAATGATTTATGGCTAGAATTATCTAACACACTTCAACACAGATGACAGAATGCCACCGAGGGACAGTAGCTAGGTGGTGGGAGTCATGGGAAGAATATTTAGAACAGGACCATCTAAGAGGAACTATAAAATGAAATTTTAGCAGCAAGAGCTGATATGCTGCTGCAAAGTTTCCCAAGGGAAACAGTGAACAAATCATCCCAGGAGATCTCTCAAACCAGAAGAGAAAATAACTGGAAATTGTCCTGCAGGGAACAGCGCGGCCCAAACATTAGACATGAAAAGGAAAGCTTTGCAGATTTTCTCTCTAATTTATACTCTTCTGGGATCCCATGAGGCTGAGCAGAGATGTGGGAACAATGGATTGAGGACTCGGAGCACAGAGGGTTCGCTAGATGTCTCAGCCCTGGCTCACATCTCTAATGAGTCAGCACAGAGGCAGCATCTCCAGAGAAGCCACTGCTAGCAAGCACATCCAAGGCTTATTCCATCCAGGGCTTTTCATTAGTGGGTCCCGTGGGAAGGGGTGAAACAATTAGGAACCTCCCCCCAGAATTAGGAGACGCGCTATGGGCACTGAGCAAGGATGGGTTTTGTGTGAAGCCCACAGTCATATACATAACGGTGGTCCTGGGTCTATGTATCTGACCATATGGAAATATATCCAAGTTCAAATGGTCAGATTAGGATTTTTAACTCCTACTTGGTATTTATCATTACATCTCTGTGATTCAATCATCCTTTAGTCCATCATACTCAGGGGATTTGTAAGGTTCCTCAAATTAAGCCTGACACCCCAGGATCTAGCTTTCCTGTATGCGACATGCTGCATAGACATAATAAATAGGATAAACCAGGATACTGTCAAGGAAACGGTTGCTCTAGGTAATCAATAATTCTACAGTGACTAAGGATCTCTCTTCCAGCTTAAAATTAGTGTTCATTCTGGAAAGCTGTTTAGGGGAAGTCTGGACTGAGGTAAGCATGATACTGTATCAGACAACCACCTCTGAAAAGTTAGATGACCAACTGCATGTACACCTAAAAGCAAATGTTGCTTAGCAGGTAAAGCAGAATAACTATCAACAGCATTGATGCCTCAAAGCAAACCGTTGCTCACCTGGAAAACCAGCACCACAGAACTAGCTTGCTGAAATCACTAATGGCCAATAAATTTGTGGGGAAAGAAATGTTCAGCCTAATTAACAAAAAAGGAAATGCCAATTAAAACCTCAAGGAGATGCCAGTTCATATGCAGCAGATAAGGGCAAATAAAACATGTGACAGTACCAAGTATTGGGAGAGACGTGAAACAAAGACAACTGTCTTATGCTCCTGGTGGGAGTTTCAATGCAGGCCACTTGCCATTGTCCCTAAAAGTAAAGATGCCCTTTGCATGACTCAGCAACTTTAGCGCTATGCATGCACTCTAGACATGATGGTGAATTTGTTCCACAGTACATGTATGAGAACATTCATAGCCATATATTTGCAGTAGCAAAATACTGACTTCCTAAAAGGTTATCAATGGTAGAGTGGATTAAGTGTGATTAATTAACATCATGAAATATTATACAGCAGAGAAAGTGACTGAAATGCAGCAAGATGAATCTCAAATATTTAATGTTTATCCAAGAATGTAAATCCAAGAATATATACATTACATTTATGTTACAACTGGCCAAGTACAGGCAAAGAAAAATCATATGTTGGGGGAGCCTGGTGGGCTGCAGTCCATGGGGTCACTGAGGGTTGGACACGACTGAGAGACTTCCCTTTTGCTTTTCACTTTCATGCATTGGAGAGGGAAATGGCGACCCACTCCAATGTTCTTGCCTGGAGAGTCCCAGGGAGGGGGGAGCCTGGTGGGCTTCTGTCTGTGGGATTGCGCAAAGTCGGACACAACTGAGGCGACTTAGCAGCAGCAGCAGCAGCAGCAGCAGCAGCAGCAGCAGCAGCAAGGATTCAGACATATGTGGCAAAACTATAAAGAAGGCAAGGAACTAAAGAACACAAAATTAAGGTAATTGTGGGTGGGTACATGGGGGTTGTTTCATTATAATTATTGTTATCATGATCAATGTTATTATGATTAATTATACCCACCACTATATATATAGTACAGCTCATAACCCAACTATATCATACAATTTGAAACTAGTAATATAAGTAGAATTGGTCTACTCCACACTGTCATTTAAAAAAGGAAAAGTATTTATGCTGCATAAAGAAAAACGGTATCCAAAGTGATAACAGATTTCAGAAATGCTATAGCCCATTAGTGAAAATCAATTAAATAATGAAGGACTCAGGTCTTGATTTGGAATTTCTTCTTTTACTTTAGACACAGAAGTAGTCCCTTGCTGCTGCTGCTGCTGCTGCTAAGTCACTTCGGTTGTGTCCGACTCTGTGCACATGATAGACGGCAGCCCACTAGGCTCCTCTGTCTCTGGGATTCTCCAGGCAAGAACACTGGAGTGGCTTGCCATGTCCTTCTCCAATGCATGAAAGTGAAGAGTGAAAGTGAAGTCGCTCAGTCGTGTCCAACTCTCAGCGACCCCACGGACTGCAGTCTATCAGGCTCCTCCACCCATGGGATTTTCCAGGCAAGAGTACTGGAGTGGGTTGCCACTGCCTTCTCTGGAAGTAGTCCCCTACTTCTTAACAAATCAAAAGTAGAAAAGAGAAAAACTGCTTTGAAGAAGTCTTACAACAGCGAGAACTTCTGGCTGGTTGTGAACAAATATTAGTAGATAAAGTGGATTTTACAAATCAGAAATAAAAGCCTTAGGAAGACAAAACAACAGACCTTGACCATTTGATGGAAAATAAAAAGACTTGCACAAGGCGGTATCTTCAGAAATCATGCCTATAACATCAGAGAGCAACTGAGACACAGCTATGCCTGAGTTCTCTTAAGGACAGGTTCAGTTATTTTCTACATTCTTAAAAGGCAGCCAAGAGAATGGATAAACATTTTTAAAGATTTAGAAAATTCATAAAATTGGGAAATACTGAAACTTAAGCTACTAAGACTAAGGTAAGCAACTTTAAATTAACCACTTAATTCCTTCATTCTCTTACATAAGAACCAGAGTCATGTTAGTACCAATAAGCTGTCTTATCTGGTCATGATACACTAACAAGTTGGTATTTTCATCAAACTGTATCAGGGAGATTCAGTTAATTCAGTGGCACATTTTTGCCCTAGATACAACCAAGAGAAGTCTTCTGGAAAAAATTAATCTTTAAAGGATGGGCAAAAACAAAAGTGAAATCCCCAAACCTCAATGCAGATCCCTGTTGTCCCGTGAGATTAATGACAGTTGGTATAAAGGTCCTTCCTCTCTTGAAACTGAAATGGCTGAGTGGGCAAGAAGTCAGAGAATTTGGATGTCTGATATTTAGCTAAAGTACCTCATGAAATTAATAGGCAAGTTATAGGCACTGGGTTCATAGAATTTAGCAAATAGGAGAAATTTCCTCACTCAGGTCATATCATAAAAATAAACTTTAAAAATATGATAAATAAATATGAAATGATTTGTGTGTTTTCTAGTTGAACTTTTCCCCCAAGAAATGAAAGCTGTGAATAATATGGTTGTTTTAGACTGTTTATAAAAAGAAACATGTAGTAGCAAAACCACTGGCAAGTTACCATCAATAGTGAAAAAGAAAGAATATTCAATCATATACATTATTATGTATTTCTAAAGCATACCACTGATAAGTTCAGGCATTTCTAAACAACCAAAAAAAAAACAGTTGAGTTAAAGAGACCTGGTTTTGCAACCTTGGGCTAAAATTTGTCAAAGAACTTTAAAGCACTATAGTAATTTTGATCATCAGTCAGCCAACCTGAATTTCCATGTGTTAGCACAGCTCTAAAGCACAGAAATAGAAGGAATCAACCATCTACTGAAGGAGGAAGCAAAGTGTAGAATACTAAATGTTACTGTAATTTATCTTCGTGGTATAATTATAAAAGTGTATGATAGTTTGCATTTTATTACTATTACCCACTTGATATACATAACACGTCATTTTGTTCTACACATTTTTTTTCAATTGGCCTATGGGGAAAATAATCTGGATTCCTCTTTTTTTTTTTTTTTTTAATTGTCAAGTTTAACATTTGCTTTACTTGAAGTCTTGTTTGAAAGGAAAATCTTAAATGCTTTGGGGTAAATGCCATACTACTGATTTTATAATACCATTAGGAAGTGCTTTGATCTCTGAAAAGTAGTAACTTCGAAGTATATTAAAAGTTTTATCATTCCAATCAGGTAACACCCTCCTGGGAAAAAAAAAATAGCATGCTAGGGTTGACAGACTCTCTAGTGGTCACTTCTCCTTGATGCTCCATGAGTTCTGGAATTTCAGTGATATTGGCTGAGAGGTCATGAGTTCATCTCCTATAGTGATAGTACTACTTAGCTGTCTTCAACTTTCCAGAAAAGAAACACTCATGAAAAATGTTTAAAATTTGTTTTTAACGCAAATCCCCATGACCCTGCAAAGTGCAGTTTACAGCATGTGAAACGCAGTGCCTATGGGTCAGACCTTGGAGTCAAACAGTGAGAAAGGTTTTCCTGGATGGTGTCAAGGGAGGCAGTGTTGATGTTCCAGAGTGTAGAAATCAGAGCTGTGATTCTGTAGACAGGCTGGAGAGGAGCAGGCAGCCCACTGGCATGCTGCAGAACAACGTGCCAGGCATTGCACACGCTGCGATTTATTTCAGAGTGTTTCAATGAGATTTAGTGAGATCCCCGGCTATGATTCATTAAGGCACATGACAATGTGACAACTCAGGAAACTTCAATCCTCTTCTCAAGAATCATAATAAAAAAAGCAGAGAAAAAGGAAGATTCTACGGTTACATTTTATGAATTATAACTGTGCATAGCATATATCATTCCACTTTAGGGATTATAGTTCATTTCCAGAACCGTGACTTTTTAGCTTTAGTTAATTAACCAAGTAATCCTTGGCAGGCTTACGTCGTTATTCTTTTCACTCAGGCAAACAAAGTTTTCCCGAAATTTGTCTATGTATTTCATCTGAGAGATTATCATCTGAGGTAGAGTACTCTGTCAAAAAGTGATCATTTGAGCTAGTGGCTGTGTAACAAATACAGAGAGACAAGGAAAGTTCACTCATCAATAAATACCACACTGGTTTCCAGAAGCATCTTGATGTAATTAGCACTATCTCAATTCACCCTAAAGTCATACATTTGGGGAGGTAGCTGGAGAGCTAAAGTGCTCTCTTCCTTGCATAAGTATGATTGGGTTGTAATATAAAAAAAAGCCAGAAACCACTGCATCCTCTCCTAACAGAATTATTTTGGCTGGCAGAAGCCTGAGGGAAAAGCAATTCACAAGAAAAGTTTAAGGTGGCAAGTTTTCCATAGAATAGTAAGAATATTTGCTTTCAAATGTAATCTCAGGGCCCAGTCTTCCATGGAAAGAAAGACTCTCTTTATAAGTACAGCAGTACCTGCAAACATGCCACATCACCTAAAGATAACAAGTGTTTGGGTTGAGAAGTCAAGATACAAGTTAGAGCTAGTTTCCAAAAGAGAAAGATAGTATTAGATGACCCTTCTATGTGTAGAAAGACAGCACTGGATGATTCCTCTGTGTGCGGCAGGAAACATTCTAGGAATAAGCCACATGAGGGTCAAGAATTTCAAACTATTGGGTAAATGAAAGAAATCTGAGCCAGAGAGGAAGAAACTTTTCCTCTCATAAAAGATGCTTCTGAGGATAACTAGAATGCAGGAGTTCCCTTGGAAGATACCATGTCACCCTTTCCCTCTCCAGAAACAAGTAAAACTATTCCGTTCCACCCCAAAATTCACCTCCTCAAATCTCCTGCCAAGCTTCTCACTGGCTGAGAAAATCCAACTACAGCCTGTAGATATCCCGTACTCCAGGCGAAACTTAAGGAGTTTTCATTGAGGAATTCAGAGAGGGTTAAAGCTCTTCCTCGTCAATGAAAACAGTAAGGAAATTTGCTGAGAGGTTAACTTGCTCCAGAATAAATAAGTCATACACACTGGGAAGTTACAAATCTCTTCCCAGTGGGGTGGGGGTGGGGTGGGGAATGCCTATCAGCAGCTCAAGCCAGCCCAGCTCTTAAGAGCATTAAAGTAATGCACTAAGCCTAATACATTCACATATAACACATGTGGTGGCTGTTTCACATGCTTCATAACTCAGAGGGCAACGGCTGCTGTGTGGGAAATGGATGCTGTGACGGGCCCCTGGTGATTTACACCGCAGCACTCACAGAGGAGTGGACAGCCGAGCAGCCCAGGCACCCGCAGGTCCTACCATGCTCCATCCAACAGCAAACCCAGAGGGGAGCATGGATCTGTCCGGCTTGGGGTGGGGGAGATGAGAAAGAGGTGAGTAGGGGAGGCAGCGAGCCCCAACTTAGCATGTCCCGACAACATAAATGCAAACCAATTTTTTTCAATAGAAAGTACCTCAAATATATGTATAAAGAATTAATTAACATGTATACTTGCTATTTCATTCATTAATGTCTACCACATAAAATTTTCATTTCATCTGAGATTCTAGGACTCTTCTTAGTGCCCTTGCTTGGGGCTCAAGTCAAACATGTAAGAAGCTAGCATCTTATAAAAGTCAACTAAAAAGCCGGTAGCCTCTGCCTCCAGCATCAAGTCCCCATTCTATGTGGACACTGCTCTGGTATGCCCTTGGTTATGTCCTAACAACTTCACAAAACTCTAGAGCGGCTCCGGACTTTATCCAGGAAGTGGGGAAATACCTGGTGCCATTGTGCTCTTCTCCATAATCCTTTGTCACTCATCAACAAAGTCTTTCAAAACATCCTGCTGAATGGGAATTTCACTGCCAGTAAGTAGACACTTGGCCTTATTAAGGGCACCTCCTACTGGTCCTTTCATAGACTGAGCTGTGCTTTCTTCCTCATCAATTCCCTGCCACATCCTTGAAGAGGAGACACTGCTACCAACAGAAACAGCAGAAACAGATTAAGGAGCAACACCTAAAGACTACGCCATTTCCACTTTGGGGGGGACCTGTGCAAACTACGTCACATCTGCAAATAACAGCAATGGATTTAAAAGCATAGAGGAGCTGACAGATTGAGACCCACAAGCCTGTCCACAGGAACAGCCCTCACATATATAGATTTTTGGTCTGCCTTTTCAATCATAGACTTCTCCACTGAGGAGTTACTATCTGGCCTTAACTTTTTAGATAAGAAGCATAAATAAGTGGAAAGGGGATATTTAATTAATTTCAATGTTAGTAAATATATATATATATATATCCATCTCCATTTATTTATCCCTACTCTCCACCAAAGACACTTGGGAAATGGCTTTGAAATATTTCAGGGTAACTGACAAAACATCGTTATCCATTTTTGCACACCTTCCTTGTCTAATACAGTATGTTCAGCACACGCGTTTCAGGGCTGGCTCCGATAGACTTTCTACCCAGCGACCATGCCCCTCTGAACTTCCCCGCTCCCCAGCTGAGAGTGCAAGGCAATCTTCTGGATGCTAAGGACAGCTCTCCTCTAATGTCTGTGGGCTGCAGGAGGGAATTTTAGAGACACCTTTCATTACCGCTTTACTGCGGGATATTCCCCGCCCACCTTCCGCGGGAGTAATTGCTGAGGACAAAGCTCCGAGAGAGAGGAGCCGGGGGAGGAGACCAGCCTGAAAAGGGAGGGAGCCAGGGAGGACCGACTGCAGGGCGCACAAACCGTTGGTACGCGTGCCCTGCGCGCGCGCACAGACACACACACACACACACACACAGTCCTCTGGCAGGCTCATGCGGGCTTGCTGTCAGGCCAAAGAAAGGTGAAGAGTCGGTTGGTCGGCGTGGATGCGCAGATTCCTGCTTCTGTGCAGCCGCGTCCAGACTTGGGGAGCCTGGTGCTTGACTCTGAATCCCTAGCAACCAGAGAGGCGCCTTCTCCACCAGCGATCGCAACCCGGGCAGCGGAGCAGCACTTCGCAGCAACAAGAAAGCAGCAGCTTCAGGCTGTGGAGAGGCTGGGGGCTAGGACACAGTTTCCATTCTGTTGCCAGTTCATTTCCAAGGCTCAGCCTGGGGAGCTCCAGCCCAGCGCCCGGCCCCTGCCCGCGGCTCCTTTTCTTTGGGATTTGGGAAAAGGTCATTTCCGAAGGGAGTTGAATGCTCAGACAGCTGCTCTCCCATCCTTCCCCACCGGGCCCACTCCCTATACCCCAGTGTCCGTTTAATAAGGCCGGCCAAAAGAGGGGACCATTACAATGAG
>SJYF01000322.1:23052265-23066913 GCA_006410515.1 Procapra przewalskii | reverse complement strand
AAAAAAAAAAAGTCATGAGATTTTATAACAACTTACATGAAAAAAGATTTTTTAAAAAACATCCAGATTTCAAGTACTGTTTGGTCCTACATTTCTAATTAATATGCCTTCCCCCTGCCCTCCACACACATATAGAATTCCAGCAGAGTAGAAAGGGATCAGCTACCCTTTAGTTCAAGTCAAATCGAGGGACTAAAAGATTTCAGTCAGCTTTAAATCTGAGCCTCCAATTCCTCTGTAAAATGAAAATATAAATATGCTCCGAGCATCATTGCATTTGCAGCTTTTACTCTGTGTAATGTCTCCTCCTGTTTCCTTTAAATATAAGTCAGATCAAGCCACCCAACTCCAAACCCTTCCATGGTTCTACATACCACTCAAACCCAATTCCTTCTCAAAAGACCCAAGGAACCCGCCTTTGCCTCTTCCTCCACCGTCTGCTGCCGCCTCCCTGGCGCCCTTCAGTGAGTCCAGGGCTGCAGGCGCCATCCTCCGGCCACTCCTGGGACACAGGGGCACTGTCCGGCCTCAGGGCTCTTGCGCTGCCTCCTATCTCTGGGACAGACCTCCTCAGATATCCGGGGGCGTCCTCCCTGAACTCTTAAGGTCTCTTCTCAAACATCACTTTCTCAGGGTAGCCTTCTCTGATCACCTTTCTTACAGAAGTGCCAGAAGAATATATAGTTAAGGCAGAAAGTCAAGGGATCAGGAGATTTTTTTCAGGGTTCTCCAATGATCTTCTCTATCCCAACATTTTTTCTCACTTGCCCCTCAGATTTTGATTCAATCATTACTTCCTCAAAAAGTCCACCCCGATTAGATCAAATGCCCGTAAGGCAGAGACTCATAGGCCATCCTCCGCTTCTCCACTCCACTTTCCACAGTGCTCATGTTGCATTTCATGTTGACTGATGTCAATCTTGGGCTTCCCGGGTGGTGCTAGTGGTAAAGAACCTGCCTGCCAATGAAGAAGACACAAGAGACCCAGTTTCGATCCCCGAGTCAGGAAGATCCCCTGGAGAAGGGCATGGCAACCCACTCCAGTGTTCCTTCCTGGAGAATTACATGCACAGCAGAGTCTGGCAGGCTACAGTCCACGCAGTCGCAGAGGTGGACATGACTGAAGTCACTGAGCGCGTGCACGCCTGGAACGCCTGTCTCTCTCATAAGACTGTGAGCAGGATGGAGACCCATGCCTCGGCTCACCAGCATTATTTTAGCACTGGTAGAATGACTGGCACACAACAAGGGCTCAGTGTGTACGTTTTGAAGGAATGAATGTACTACTATTGTCCTCAGTGGCTGTGGAAGAAGAGTGTCTGATGATCTGAGATCCAGGAGTGCAGCCACATTTTCATTTTGTCTCAGCAGACAGGAAACAGATCGAGAATAGCCCAAGTCAGAAAGAAAAGCCCTAGCGCAGCACCCTGTGCTGCAGCTGAGTCCTGGCATCAAAGCTAGACCACTGGACCAAGCCTCAGGCCAGTCTTAGTAAATACGGAGCAGTCAAGTGAAAATGTTAGCTGCTCAGTGGTGTCCAACTCTTTGTGACTCCATGGACTATAGCCCACCAAGCTATTCTGTCCACAGAATTCTCCAGGCAAGAAAACTGGAGTGGGTAGCCATTCTCTTCTCCAGAGGATCTTCCTGACCCAGGGATTTTACCCAGGTCTCCTGCATTGCAGGCAGATCCTTTTCCATCTGAGCCACCAGGGAGAGGTCACGAAGAGGTCAAGCTCATCCTCAATGATTGGATGGAGGACAGGAAGACAGAGATCAGCCTCTGATATCTGGTACAGGTGGGTGGATCCACACAAGAAAAATGGAAGTGATTCTGGAAAATGGGATGCTTTTTAATGCAACCACCAAAATTGTTTATAAAAGTTTACACACAGTAAGGAAAAATTATTATTTTAAGTAAAAACAAAGACTCTATATCTGACTGCCACTGAATAAAAGTTATGCAAAGAGAACGAAATCAGGATGAAGCAAGGAAAAATGTTATTCACAGAGCTCCCAGAGAAATGAGGCTGTGAGTGGTATTTTTTTTTCCTTTCCATTGTTCTGAACGATACACAATTAACATGAACTACCATTATAATCAGAAGCATATAAAAAAGGAGTGGGCATCTGTTGCTTTTGTTGCACGCCTCCTTCTTTGGACAGCTGAATCCCCATCCCTCTCTGAAGAGCAAAACCTTCCTCATCTTCATCTCAGGATGCTCTCCGGGTATGTTCCCAGCCATGCAGATGTATGAGCAACCTGATCGGGATCCACCAGGGTGGAGGAGATGCACAGAAATAGTGATGGGACCCTGGGCAGAGCAGACATGTGTTCCCCTTGGAGTTGAGCTGTGAGGACTTAAGGGCTGGGGCTGTGGCCCCCTTTCTTTCAGTGTGAGGGTGAGTCTGGCTAAAGATGGAGGGGGAAGAGAGCCAGTGGGGAGGGAAGCAGAGTCCTGGTAACACCTTCAGAGCCCTGATAAAAACTGAGACAGAAAGCAGAACACAGGAAGAGCCTGGTCATAGGAACAGACTTCCCAGCTCCCCGAGCTATCACAAGCTTTGGCTTCCTTAGCTTGGCTCGGGTCTTCTTGGAACCAGTGAAGTCACGCGTACCATGGCTAAATGTCCTTTCCCCATGCTCCTGGGTGACGTGGGCAGGGATGAGATACACAGAGGATGAGGCAAAAAGCAATGGCTATGGCTCTGACTAACGTCGCATGAGTTTTCTGGGAAATATGAGAAACTCTGAGTCAGTCCATACTGAACCACATATCTGGATGGCAAAGATCACAGTCCTATTTCCTGTACTGACCAACGTGTGAAAGTGTTAGTCACTCAGTCATGTCTGACTCTTTGTGACCCCATGGACTGTAGCCCGCTAAGCTCCTCTGTCCCCGGGATTCTCCAGGACAGGATACTGGTGTGGGTTGCCAGTCCCTTCTCCAGGGGATCTTCCTGACCCAGGGATTGAACCCAGGTCTCCTGCACTGCAGGTGGATTCTTTACCATCTGAGCCACCAGGGAAGCCCATTGGCCAATACTCACTGAATCAACAAAGAGCAAAGCTGTGTATGTTCTCCAAACAGATGCTATTTCTTTACAGTCATCTTCCATGTTTACAGTAACAAGATTCTCATGTTTTGTGGGTTGTTTTTTTTTTGTCTAACGTAAATGAGAAACGACTTTTAGGGATGTCAGTAAAATAGCTAAATTCTACTTACATAATCTGTTATTTTGGACTCACAGCATATTTTGAGTGACATGAAGGATGAATGATACAATCACTTAGAAATCATCTTATCCACCTTCGCATTACAGCAATTGTACTTAGACTGTTCATACGCATCCTCGTCATCACTGGCTATGCGCGTGATTCACGAGAGTCACTTCTCATGTTTACCACCATTTTTCACAGCACATCACAGTTTTCATTCTATTAAGTTGAGATGCAGCCATTTGAATCTACAGATGGGCCCGCAAGTAGCCATTACCATAGCATGAGGGCGATTTCATTTTTCCATTCGCTCTATAACTGTAGAAATAGTGTCTTCAAAACATAACTGCTTTTGGTATTGCTCCCAGTAAAATGATTATTAAAAGGCTTGCTTACGATTATCTCAAATACTTACAATCTTATGGTCATATTCTTGGGAATAATTACTAACTCTCGTGCTATTTTCAAAACAACTCAAAAAAAAAAAACCTAATTATGTTAGTGACCTGTTTAAACATACAAAACTGTCATTGATTGAGATCAGCTCAGACCTAATTGTATTTTTTGAAAAGTGCTTCATTATTTACAACAGGGTAATAATAATAATAATAATAATAATAATAAAAAGAGCTTCCCTGGTAGGTCAGACAGTAAAGAGTCTTCCTACAATGTAGGAAACCTGGGTTTGACCCCTGGGTTGGGATGATTCACTGGACAAGGGAATGGCTACCCACTCCAGTGTTCTTGCCTAGAGAATTCCATGGACAGAGGAGCCTGGTGGGCTACATACAGTCCAGAGGGCTGCAAAGAGTCAGACACGAGTGAGCAACTAACACTTTAAATAGAAAAAAAAAATGTGCCTTAGTACTTTTGAATATGCAGTAAGAGATAACTATCTCAGAAAAAAGGCATCTTAGCTTGGGTCCCTGTAGTTTTGAGGTTATGCTCATGAACAGCTTGAATGGGGTCTGGGCCCTTACAGAGCTTAGAGTCTGGAGGTGGAGCGAATATACAGACAAGTGCAATTCAGTGTGATAGGCACTATCTGATGGGCATCACTGGGTGCTAAGAAGGCCCAGGAGGGGGATGCTGGAACCGGACTCCAGGTCAGGGCACGCTGCCCTGAGAAAGGAAGCTCAGTTCAGTTCAGTTGCTCAGTCGTGTCCGACTTTTTGCGACCCCATGAATCGCAGAATGCCAGGCCTCCTGTCCATCACCAACTCCCGGAGTTCACTCAGACTCACATCCATCGAGTCAGTGATGCCATCCAGCCATCTCATCCTCTGTCGTCCCCTTCTCCTTCTGCCCCCTGTCGCTCCCAGCATCAGAGCCTTTTCCAGTGAGTCAACTCTTCGCATGAGGTGGCCAAAGTACTAGAGTTTCAGCTTTAGCATCATGCCTTCCAAAGAACTCTCAGGGCTGATCTCCTTCAGAATGGACTGCTTGGATCTCCTTGCAGTCCCAGGGACTCTCAAGAGTCTTCTCCAACACCACAGTTCAAAAGCATCAATTCTTCTGCACTCAGCTTTCTTTATAGTCCAACTCTCACATCCATGCATGACTACTGGAAAAACCATAGCCTTGACTAGACAGACCTTTGTTGGCAAAGTAATGTCTCTGTTTTTCAATATGCTATCTAGGTTGGTCATAACTTTTCTTCCAAGGAGTAAGCAACTTTTAATTTTATGGCTGCAGTCACCATCTGCAGTGATTTTGGAGCCCCCAAAATTAAGAAGTCTGACACTGTTTCCACTGTTTCCCCATCTATTTCCCATGAAATGATGCGACCAGATGCCATGATCTTCGTTTTCTGAATGTTGAGCTTTAAGCCAACCTTTTCACTCTCCTCTTTCACTTTCATCAAGAGGCTCTTTAGTTCCTCTTCACTTTCTGCCATAAGGGTGGTGTCATCTGAATATCTGAGGTGACTGATATTTCCCCTGGCAATCTTGATTCCAGCGTGTGCTTCTTCCAGCCCAGCGTTTCTTATGAGGTACTCTGCATATAAGTTAAATAAGCAGGGTGACAATATGGGAACCCCTAAATAATGCATAGTGATGAACAAAGAAAATGCATGTGTGTGTGTGTGTGTGTGTGTGTGTGAATGTAAGGGGGTTAATAGTAGATTGCAGGTGGCAGGAAAGGGGCAGAATGTTCCAGGCAGAAGGACTAGCATCTGCCAAGGCACAGGTGAAAGAAACACTGCATAATTTATGGTAGAAGCTCCATCCTTCTAAAAGGTCAGCAGCAGTGTGTTTGTTTGTTGATGATGTTGTCTAAACATTTCACTGTGATGAAAGCTAGTGGGGAAATTCTTAAAAAAAAAAAAAAACACAAGAGAGAGCCTCCACTTAAGGTCTCTGGCAGTTTCCAGGACAACATGGTATTTATTTACCTGCCGGATGGAGAAAAACTAGAAATAAGTATTAAAGCCCATAGTCATGATCATTTTAATAGTGCATGGAATACCAAGATGTGAAATTCCCTTCAAAGAGCCGTGTCAGCACAGTCCGGCCAGCTTCCCTGCACAGAAAGGCTGTTGGCTGAGAGATGCCCCCCAGCCCCTGGCTCTTCCAGCAGGTCGGCATTGTCAATAGCTCAGGGCATACCTGCTTAACACGGCTGAGATGCACTTTTTAAAATTGCACCCTCATTCAAAGATATAACATGGAATTTGCTGTGTATAAAGGATGCTGTGAACTGGTATGCAGGGCATGAGGCTGAATGCATCACCAAGATCTTGCTGGCAATCAAGTTTACCATGTAGGACGGCAAAGACACTGCCACCGTGAACACTGCAGAATCAGACACAGATGCCAAGCACGTGGTGGTGTACTCTACTGAGTTACTTTCTAATCCTTACAGCCATGAGACTTTTCATGTTGTCCCAAGTATGTAAAATGAAAACTTTAGATACAGGTGGTGACATAGAAAAATCCGCAATGATATTGTCACCAAATTGTTTTTAGAGTGTGACAGGTCAAGGTGGTTAAAAAATAGGAAATGTAGAATGTCTTGGACTGTTGGACTGATGGGTTGGTCACAAAGTTCATTCCATAATATGTTATGGATAAATACAAATAAACTTAGTGGGCAGCCCCATACATGCAGAGCCTGCGGCTTGGAGCTCTTCGTGTTCTCTCAGCCTTAAGAAAGAACTGATGTCAGAGCGGGAGGCAGACCAGACCTTCAAATTTTCGTTAACTGATTTCAACTCTTATGGCTGGAGAGTTGCAGTCACACAAAGCCAACCAGATTATCACAGAGTCTCTCTTGACTGGTGAATGATTTCCTTAGAGGATATGCAGTTTGAGGCAGAAGAAGGGGAGCCAGCCTAGCATCGAGACATCTGGGGCTGACCCCTCCTCTGACCCTGGGCAGGGTCAGTTATAAGATGAAGGAGCTGACCACAAGAGTGGCTCCAGAATGCAGCTGCACATCAGACCCATCTGGGGTGTTTGTTACAAGTGCAGATTCATGGGCTCTGCCTGAAATGTATGGAAGCATGACCTGCATGGGGTGATGTCTGGGCAGCTACACTTTTCTAAAGTCTCAGAAGAAATTTTAGGAAGGGAATCTAGCACTGGACCACTCAGTGCTGCTTGGAAATCAGTTTCAGTTCTAAATTTTTCTGACACTGTCAATATACATGATCTTTTTATATATTCCAAAATGGGGGCTTAGTAAGGAGTGGTCTACTGGTTGATCAAAAACAACTGAGTTGCTAAATATATCCTAAATTATTTCTGAGATATTACAGCTAGACTCTGTCTAAAATTGACCTTGACTCTCCAAGTAGATGAAGAAATGCTTTAGGGAGACAGGTATGGTTCTCATTCCCTTAGATGTAGCTTCTAGCTTGCCACAGGCTCTGAAGGCAGTCTCCAAAAGTAGTTCCCAAATAGTTATGAACAATGGCTATACAGATGAAAAAAAAAAAAACACCCACAGGAGATTTATTTCAAAGAAAATGCAGTGTGAAAAGGACATGGATTTTGCTTTACAGGATCTAATTGGAGTAATGGTCTGTTAGGTACTGATGTGGTAATCTCAAATCATTACTCATCCTCTTTCAACTGATTTTCCCTTTAATATTGCTGAAAGGGTTAAAGACTGTACTATACATGAAGAAACTTTGTAAGTTAAAATTACAGTGAAAGTGTTAGTTGCTCAGTCATGTCCAACTCTTTGTGACCCCATAGACTGTAGCCTGCCAGGCTCCTCAGTTCATGGAATTCTTCAAGCAAGAATACAGGAATGGGTAGCTATTCCCTTCTCCAGGGGATCTTCCAGATCCAAGGATCAAACCCAGGTCTTGCATATTACAGGTAGATTCTTTACCATCTGCTGCTGCTAAGTCACTTCAGTCGTGTCTGACTCTGTGCGACCCCATAAGCTCCTCACCTGTCCCTGGGATTCTCCAGGCAAGAACACTGGAGCTTTACCATCTGAGCCACCAAAATTACAGTACTAATAAAAATTTTAACATTATAATGTTAATAGAAAATGTTAAGGCTGCAGCATATCTGGGAGTATACAAACAACAGCATATATGATGGAAAACAATCTATCAGCTTTTCAATAGTTATATCCCATAAATTGAGTTTGTGCTTTCCAAGAAGTGTTCTTTTTAATATAAAATAGACTTTTAACTAAGAGGTTTCTATGCATGATAGAAGCAGAGACGGTGTAAGGGGAGAATGGAGGCTCAGATTAAAGAAGGGGGCTGGGGTTAGTAATGGACCAGCACAAGCTTGAAGATAAAATCAACTCTGCTTGATTCCGAAAGTCCAGAGGTTTTCACTCACATGGTCTAAGGGTAGGCTTCAGATAATTAATCTTGTATCACTTTTTAAAATTCAGAGTCTGAAATTCAAACCCCTTTTGAGGAACTCTACATTATTCTGAGAGTGGCTACTGTACAAACACATTGTTCACATACCAAGTATAGAGTGGCCCTCCTATTGCCCTTTCAGAGAGCCGGAGGCAGATTGCTGCACGAGCAGGAACAGGAGCACGATCAGCGCCTCAGGGAAGTTCCCTGGGAGCCACTGGGTGGGGTCTCAGCCCCTTGTGGGGCTCCACGCCTCTTCATCAGTGTTCCTGGCAGGATCACCTGCACTAACAAAGCAGTTCTCACGTAAGTGTGACTGTGCCCCCCAAACGACATTCTGCAATGTCTGAAGACATTTTTGTGCTACTGGCATGCAGGGATGTTGCTAGATGTCCTACAGTGACATGACAGCCCCCACCAAAAGAAGAATTATCTGGCTCAAAATGTCAGTAGTGCCATTTGAGAAACTCTACCCTAAACAAATCTTTGAGCCATATTGCCTTTTAGTTCCTGTAATAAACGTGCTAATAACCTCTGGAGTTGAGTGAAGCTCCAGTGGGGAAAGCCTTAAGAGGCCTCCACAGCCTGAAGCTACTCATCTTTCCAGTTACCACCTCCCTTCCTGACATTAGGCAGGTCAGTTCCCCTCTCAAGGACTCTGCTCACTGATTGGTGAAATGAGGGTTTGGAATTAGACAGGCAAATTTCAAAAGCTGTCCTTCTATGTCACATTATTTTGTGAATACTTTATAGAGGATGGGCTTCCCTGGTGAGTCAGCTGGTAAAGAATCTGCAATGCAGGAGCTCAGGGTTTGACTAGATATAGTCCATGGGGTCACAAAGAGTCAGACATGACTGAGCAGCTTTCACTTTATAGAGGATAATGTTAACAGCCAACTTTCCTGAGTGCCTGTTTCAGGTAGGAACCATTCCAGGTGCTTTTTAGGTCCTAACTCTTACCACCTCCACAACTCACTGGCCTAGTGACTATTATTATCCACCATTTACAGCCTGATAAGAAGACTAGGATGGAGAGAAGATAAGCAGGTACCAAGTGTGCCTGCCTCTCATGGTCGGCAACATCAGGATTTGAATCATGTGGTCTGATTTCAGAGCCTGTACAAGGAGCTGACAGGAGCATCTCCTCCCAAAAGAGGGAGAACCCAGGAAGGGACCAGGCTGGAAGTACTACCCTCCACCTCTCATCTCCAGCTGCTTTATCTTCTCCTAAGGCTCCACGTGCTTGTGTGCTGAGCATGAATCATTCATTGAACTAGATTTTCAATAAACCACTATGTGCGATTCCTGAGGGTTTTTTCCTTTTTTGAGATTTTTACTATTTGAACCTTCCAAAATGGCTAGTCTAAAATAGAACTCAACTGAAAACATGAAGAATAATAAAGATAATAATTCTAAGACATGAATGGAAATGACTAGATATTATGTTCCTAGAAGTAAAGGCAATCTCGGGTTGTAATGATTTTCCTGAAAAAGTGAAAAGCATATAACCAATGTAAGAACAGCCCAACATGGGAAAAAAAAAAGTTTAGAAAACGGCTGTACTTGAGGCTGACTATCTGCATCTTAAATGGAGTCCTGGCATTACAGATTCACTACAATGTTCCTTGAAATACCAACCTCCCCTAGTATATTTTAAATTGATTCAATTTTCAAAACTTCAATGTAGACTTGTATTTTTAGGATTTTATCTATTACATACAATAGGATACACCTGCAAGAGCTCATTTATCCTCCCAATACCCCAATTTCTCCAAAAGCATTAGTTTCCACATTTTTGAGAGAAAAAGATAATGCCATATCCTGTATAAGCAGAGGACTAAATGAAAGCTATTTGATGAGAACGATTCACAGTAATGATGAGGATTACAATGATGACAATAGTAAAAGTGAATTGTCCATGATTTGAGTATTAGAGGCAACTTTTTATTTGGAGAATAGAGATTGTATTTATTTCCAGCTACCATCATGGTAACTAAGTATTATAAACAATGTATACACCTTTCCAACTTCTACCACACAGTATCAAGACCACACCATCATTGAGAACTGATCATAATAAACCATTTAAAAACTAAGTATAATAATTTTGTTGTGGTTTACTGTGGCAGACTTCAAGTTATGTATTCAATAGCTTTTATCCTCATGAAAGCCTCCTCTTCCTAGCTAGTAGGGCCTGCTTCCAATACAAGGGCTAATAAAACAAGTCATCTGCTTTCTTACAGCCAGAGCACAGGCAAAACACCTAATCAATGCATCAGGAGAAGTCTGCAAGAGGTTTGGGAAGGAAATTCTCCCTGGTTCCTTCACATGTTGTTGGGTAACGGTATGGGGCAACAGCCACCTTGCAAAAATGGTGGAATAAGTCACATGGTGAAAACCATTATTTTGTGAGAGGGAGACTAGAGAGAGAGAAAATACCCAGGTGGACCAAATCTCTGTGAGAGGTATAAAAAAGCATAAAAAGAGGGCTTAATATCCAACATTACCCTAAGAGCTATTATTAAATACTCATGCTGCAGTGTAGCTGCTATTGATGTTGCCCTCTCTGGATATTAAATGAAATTCCATCATGACTTTTTCAACACTGTATCTCTAGAACCAACTTGAGTCAACATTCTGGTGCAGAGGATGAACTACCCCACAACTTGGCCAGAATAAAACCTATTAGATTTTAACCTTTTAGTATTTTATTGTTACCAGAATTAAGTATGGGCTTCTCTGGTGGCTCAGATGATAAAGAATCTGCCTGCAATGCAGGAGACTCGGGTTTGATCCCTGGGTTGGAAAGATCCCCTGAGGAAGGGAATAGCTACCCCACTCCAGTATTTTTGCTTGGAGAATTCCATGGACAGAGGAATCTGGCAGACTACAGTCCATGGGTCACAAAGAGTTGAATAAAACTGACCAACTGTCACACACAGAGAATTAAGGTCATCACTTAGGATCAGACCGCCATGTTTTCCTGTTATTTGTACTCCCTTCCAAATTCGTTAATCTTCAGCCAAAATCCATTGTCTGGTTGTCTGAACTTAACCCTGCATCAGCGTCTCCATGCCATTGCTCATACCTTTCCTGCTGCCTCAAACACTCGTCACACACTCCCAGCTAATGAAATCCTTCCCTACACCGTAACCCACTGAACTGCAATCTTACCCTTTAATATCTTCGCTCAGAGCTTCTAGTCAACCTTTGTTTATAATTAGAAGCCATACTGTCAGATCATAAACTCCTTAGTACATACAGAAGATGCTCAAAACTAGTTCCTAAAGACAAAATCTTTGCGAGCTATCTTAGCTTCTACACTGGATGTTTCTTGAAACCAAAAACTTGGTCTTTTTCCTAATTCCAATCCACCCTTCTCTCTCAGCATCTAGCCTACAGCCTCGCTCACAGTAAGAGCTCAGGGCATGTTTGAAGAATGTTGGTCTATTTTTTCATTCCTCACCTCACATTTACCACCGAGCTTTCCATATGGCATCTGTTCAGGAAAAACTTGTTCCAACCAGGTGACTCATTGTCATCCAAACAATGTAACAAGTGCTTCCAAAAAACATACTAAAAGACGTAGCTATTCAGGTGAAGATCCCCTGGAGAAAGAAATGGCAACCCACTCCAGTACTCTTGCCTGAAAAACTCCACTGACTGTCGCCTGGGGAGCCTGGTAGGCGACAGTCCACGGAGTCGCAAAGAGTCGGATGCAACTGAGTGACTTCATGTGTTCACAGTCAAGTGAGACAAAAGCAATAAAACTAATGGGATTTTTCAGCCAGATCCTCCTATAGCCGTGGTCACTGTTGGGAACAAATGCTCCCTGTATGTGTCCTGACACTGACCTAGACACACACCAAATTATGGCGTCATTCATTCTACAATGGCTGGTTCTGATGGTCTGTCATATAGAATAGAATGGAAACTCTTTTCCACATCTGCTGTTTTCCCCAGCTTGTCACAGATTCTTCTGAAGCATCTGTTCCTAACAAAATAGTGTGGGTTAGTTCCAGGTACATCCACTCTTCGTGCAAATGGAGAGGATTCTGTTTGACCCTCTCAACTGCATCCCCAGGTTATGTTCAATATATTTCTCCTATGGATACCATTTCCTGTTCTAAATTCATTAGTCCCCAGTTCCACCCCTACCATTTAATTTTGAGACTCAATATTTTTAATCCTTCAGGGACTGTGCAATTTCAACATCAATTCTTTGTGACAGTTCCAACAAAACAAGAAGCCCATCTCTAAAAAGTCTGGGATGGAAGCCACTCGGCCCCACAATATGGATTTGAACACATTGTCTTAGTTCAGTCTGTATTGTTACTTTCTCTCAGGGGGTGGTGATTATTTGTAAATTCTGATGAGCTAAATGTAGCAAGTTGCAGAATCCCATTTTACCTTCAAGGAAATGCTGAAAATAGATGTTTTAATGTCTTTTGCTTTGTAAAGTTTCAAATAGGCATCTGTTTACACCTGGATATTCAGTTCTTCAGTTTTCGTTTTTAATTGCCCACTTAGTGGAACAATCAATAATCTTGAAAAGGTGACCTGCTAACTGCACAGAGGTTTTATTTTACACCCCATTTCCTTCTGCAGCCCTTGGATACAGTGGAGACAATGGTTAGTTTTCATTTTTGCAGCTGTTAAGTCTTCCAGTGTCTAAAGAAATCTGTCTAAACAAATAATACACAATGTAAAATAAGTGCAATTAGATTCATATATGGGCATGCATACACATATTGAGAGATTTTTGTATAGCAGCTGTTTTGTAATTAATTTTTCTTAACATGAATACTAAAGAAAACAGGATGGACTCCAAAGGTACTAATTTAGAAAATAAACGCTCTCATTTCATTATATTAACATATTGTACAACACTGGATAAGAGAAAACAAAGAAAAACTTGAGGGGATTTATTTTTTTCTTAAAATACTTCATAAAAAAAGCACTGTGGTCTTCGGTTTTGATTGCTCATAAACTCTGACCCCATGGTTTTGATGGAATTAGCCCGTCTGTGCTAAATCATTTAATAATTTATTACCAGTTTATTTAATTACTAGTTTATTATTCCATTATTAAAATGGCTTGTGTATAAACATATAGTGTAAGCTAATGATATGGAAGAAGGTTTCACACAAGAATGTCTCGAGAAGCTAGATTATATTCATATCCAGGCTGGAGGCTAGATGATAGCCTCTGATAGCTAGATGATGAAAGTCTCTCAGGAATGGCCTGTGTCTCTAAGACTTAAATCTCTTAAATGTCATTGACATTTTTATGACAGACACCTGAAACGATTCAGTTCCGCATATACCAGAACTTGTCTGACACACCCTTTTCTAAAACATTGAAATCGCTTGTCCAATAAACATTTACACTGCCCTTTTCTCCTTGCTAACTAGAATAATGCTTTGGCACAGCAGCAAGGTTTTTGCCTCGTTTATACTAAGCCAGCCTTGGCCTTAGAAATGTTGATAGTTCAAAGCACTGCCCCCCCACCCCGGACCTGTTCCCATAATGCTTTGGTGCAGGCATGAACACGTGATGAACTCCTCACCAAATAATTCATTCAACTGGTTTTAGCTGATACTACAACATTCCACCCACTCCTCTGGGTGCTGGGGACTGCAGTGAATAAAAGGGACACATCCCTGCACTCAGGGAGCAAAGCAATGAAGGAGCTGTTTGTCTTTCTTATAAATGGTGATATAGCTGATCTGCTGCTCACAGTAGCTGCGACCACCCTGAAGACTAAGACCCTAAAACCAGCGCACCCAGATTGACAGTGAGAAAAACAAAAAGAAAGAATGGAAAGAATGTGAGTCCTCCATGATAATTAACATCCAAACAAACCTGGAGTCACCCTTCTGGACAAAATATCAACATAGGGGTTGCATTGCCTTCCCCCCAAAATCTATCTAAGTCCTAAACCCTGACTGTGAGCTTACTTGGAAATAGGATCTTTGCAGATGTAACAAAGTTAAGGCTCTTGAGATGAGATCATTCTGGGTTTAGGGTAGGTCTTAGACCCAATGACTGGTGTCCTTATAAAAGAAAATGGAGATTTGAAACAGAGAGGAAGGCCATGAGAAAACACCCAGAAGGTGCGTGAAAATGAAGGCAGAGATCAGTGATGCTTCTATAAGCCAAGGAAAGCCCAAGCCTTCCTGCAGCCCCAGGAATTCAGGAGAGGCCTGGGACTGGGGCTCCCGCAGTGCCTCTAGCGGGGACAGCCCTGTGACACTTTGATTTCAGTCTCCTGAGCTGAACAGTGTGACTTCCACTGTGAACGTATAACCCCTATGACAGCAGGAACCTTCATATAAAAACTCACATACCTAGAGCAACGCTTGGCCCTTAGAAGAGGCTCCGTAAATAATTGCTGAATGAAATAAATGAACTTTTCTTTAGTTTTAGCCTAAACCATCACTTAAATGATTCTGACATTCATAGGCATTGCAGCCCTTATGAATGTGAATGAGTGCTTCCCTCTCCTAAAATTCTGCTCTCCAATCTCTCCTCACTTGTTCCCAGAAACACTTTATGTGCCTGCATGAAGCTATGCTGACTAAGGTCTGTCTA
>SJYF01000322.1:23035542-23052195 GCA_006410515.1 Procapra przewalskii | reverse complement strand
GTTGGAGAAGACTCTTGAGAGTCCCTTGGACTGCAAGGAGATCCAACCAGTCCATTCTGAAGGAGATCAGCCCTGGGATTTCTTTGGAAGGAATGATGCTCAAGCTGAAACTCCTGTACTTTGGCCACCTCATGCGAAGAGTTGACTCACTGGAAAAAACTCTGATGCTGGGAGGGACTGGGGGCAGGAGGAGAAGGGGACGACCGAGGATGAGATGGCTGGATGGCATCATGGACTCGATGGACGTGAATCTGAGTGAACTCCGGGAGATGGTGATGAACAAGGAGGCCTGGTGTGCTGTGATTCATGGGGTCGCAAAGAGTTGGACACGACTGAGCGACTGAACTGAACTGAATATATATATGTATGGGGGCCTTGGTAGAGCAGGAGCATACACTAAAGGAAATGGATGCATTTTTAAAAGAAACAGTTGTGACAGAAAAAAAAAAAAAAAAACTTTGGTTACAGTGTTATGGTTTACACTGTTTTCCTCCATCCTACATTCATGGCTGATATTTTTAAATACACAAGCATACTCATGGACTCTGTCTTCTTTCCCAAGGTCATATAAGTATCTAAGCTTAGCCTGTGAAGAACCTCTTTATTTCCAGCGCCAAGTTTGCCTACAGTAGCATTGATTATGGTCTCTCAGTTTATATCTAATGATAGATCTACTTATCTTTACAAAAATGCTTCCACCAAGTATATTTGACTGTGTGTGTGTGCACGCATGCTTCTCCATACAAATATATAGAGAGAACTAGGGAAAATTAAATAAAATAATAAGTTTAGACAGAGGAATATGACTGGAAGGATACATAGGCCATTATTGGCCTATGTGTGCTATATAGCACACATTCTCGATAGGGCTTTAAGAAATTTTGGCATGTAAAAAGAAACTTTCTCTTTTTCTGTATAAAGCACATATATATTTATACAGTACATAAAGAGATACACGTTTTATCACTGGTCTTAAAATTTCATGGAAGGGGGCCTAATTAGATGATTAGAAACAAATATTCCTTAAAAAGCTCCTTTGGGAGGCAATGAAGGGGGAATGGTTGCAAAACATTGGTGAACAGTGACTGAGGTTAGGTTGCAAAATCCGTACTAAAAGATTCCTGTCAAGCAAAGCAAAACAGGAAATTCTATGAATGTCAAAATCCACAGAGTTCGTGACCATACTTAATTCTATGGGAAAGAAAAGCTTTTTCTAATTTTGTATGGCAGAGGGTTCTTTTATGTGTCTTTATGGATTGAGAGTAGACTTTGGGTGAGTTAGATTTTCAGTAGATTTTCTGTGTTTGCTTCGTTTAATACAAGGTCAAAATGCCAACTGGTGGAGGTATGTGGCCAGGGAAGATGAAAACGGGGCAAGACAGTACAAGGACATAGCTCTGGGCTGTTCAGGCTGAACACAAGACCTCAGAAGCGAATGAACTGCACATCCTTCAGATGATTATGGTTAAGTTCTGTTTCTTTGGACTGAGCAGTTAAAAACCTCTGGTAGCAGGCAATCAGAGTGTGTATTTGGCAAGAATTTGGAATGCAGGGATTCCTTCTTCACAATGAAATCAGCTTTGTTTTTGTTTGAATTACATAAAGAGCACATACTTGCTTTAAAACGCTCCAATAACACGGAAAGAAAATGTCACCGAAAGTCCCACACTCAGGAGATAATCATCTTTTGGTACTCATCCTTTCGTTAATCTATTTCTCAATAAAAGTATGTGCACTGTATCTTTACATAGACATACATTAATCTTTTCATTTCATAAATCATTAAACTCTCCATAGGTATTTATATGTATATGTATACTATGTGTATATATGTGCATATATGTATGTATATACATACATATACATGTGTGTGTATACACACACACATACATATACACACATTAATGAATTTGCAGCCTTCGTTTTATTTTAAACCACAGATGCTCTTTTGATTCTACTCTATTCTCATTAAGATAAATACCAAGCAGAGTAGGAGTGAAACTTTTTCATGAAATTACATTTCTTCTTTCACCAGTGATATACCACCTACAGTGGTATATCAGTGGCTGCAGGACAGGAAAAAGGTCAGTTTTCACTCCAATCCCAAAGAAAGGCAATGTCAAACAATGTTCAAACTACCGCATAATTGCACTCATCTCACAGGTAGCGAAGTAATGCTCAAAATTCTCCAAGCCAGGCTTCAACAGTCTGTGAACCGTGAACTTCCAGATGTTCAAGTTGGATTTAGAAAAGCCAGAGGAATGAGAGATCAAATCCATCTGATGATAGAAAAAGCAAGAGAGTTCCAGGAAAAAAACATCTACTTCTGCTTTATTGACTATGCCAAAGCCTTTGACTGTGTGGATCACAACAAACTGTGGAAAATTCCTAGAGAGATGGGAATACCAGACCACCTGACCTGCCTCTTGAGAAATCTGTATGCAGGTCAGAAAGCAACAGTTAGAACCAGACATGGAAAAACAGACTGGATCCAAATCGGGAAAGGAGTACGTCAAGGCTGTATATTGTCATCCTGCTAATTTAACTTATATGCAGAGTACATCATGAGAAATGCTGGACTGGATGAAGCACAAGCTGAAATCAAGACTGCCAGGGAAAACTAAGATCGTGGGATCTGGTCCCATCACTTCATGGCAAATAGATGGGGAAACAATGTAAACAGTGAGAGACTTCATTTTTTTAGGCTCCAAAATCACTGCAGATGGTGACTGCAGCCATGAAATTATAAGATGTTTGCTCCTTGGAAGAAAAGCTATGACCAACCTAGGCAGCCTATTAAAAAGCAGAGACATTACTTCGCCAACAAGCGTCAAAGCTGTTGCTTTTCCAGTAGTCATGTACGTATATAAGAGTTGGACTATGAAGAAAGCTGAGCACCAAAGAATGATGCTT
Organism: Procapra przewalskii; assembly: GCA_006410515.1. Classification (NCBI taxonomy): domain Eukaryota; kingdom Metazoa; phylum Chordata; class Mammalia; order Artiodactyla; family Bovidae; genus Procapra; species Procapra przewalskii. Next base: position 23,049,282 of record SJYF01000322.1, on the reverse strand, counting down.
TTGAACTGTGGTGTTGGAGAAGACTCTTGAGAGTACCTTGGACTGCAAGGAGATCCAACCAGTCCATCCTAAAGGAAATCAGTCCTGAATATTCATTGGCAGGACTCATGCTAAAGCTGAAGCTCCAATACTTTGGCCACCTGATGCGAAGAGCTGACTCATCTGAAAAGACCCTGATGCAGGAAAGATTGAAGGTGGGAGGAGAAGGAGACAACAGAGGATGAGATGGTTGGATGGCATCATCAACTCAATGGACATGAGTTTGAGTAAACTCCGGGAGTTGGTGATGGACAGGGAGGCCTAATGCGCTGCAGTCCATGGGGTCGCAGAGAGTGGGACACAACTGAGCGACTGAACTGATATCACCTACACATGGAAATGGAACCACCTCATGCCACAGCTCGGATTCCCAGAATTAATATAGTAAGGAATCATTTCTCCCTTGCCTCCTGCTGTGCAGAGCAACACTGTAAACCTGACGAGCAGATCCATTCTCACAGGGATTGTTAAGGGTCTCGCTTGACATGGAAACCCTGTCTTGTGCATCTGAGTATACCCAGTAGCACCATCTGACACACTGGAGGTGCTCAGTAAAGGCAGGAAGTGAGAAAGCTGTGTAAAGCCACTCGGAGAGGGCGTAGATCTACATTAATTATGACGCTGAATGTTGATAGCCGTTTCAAAGTACTATGTCTCCCATATTTGTCAAGGTCATGAAATCCACAAAGGCAAGCTTATTCCCATACAGAGAGATTTTTCTCTCTTGATTTTACAAATCATAGTTGGGTAGCTCGGCAGATGGAGCTCTGAGAACAGAACCTATGACTGTATCATCCACTGGTCCCCAAATAAACCCTGTGCTATACACGAGCAGCACAGAGCTCATCCATGAATCCCATGTCATAAAGATGTCCTTGATCAGGGGCTCATGACCAGGTCCAGCCGAACCAGATGAGTTCAACTATCTATCGATTTTTCATCAATATGGGGTAGCCATTATACGCAAAAACATAGAAATACTAGAAGAGACCATTCAGATAAATCTTCATATCAGATTGTCATTGTAGTTTTCCTGTAGTAGACACATTTGGATATTTAGAATTACATTTAATGATATAATTAAATCTATTTAATGAAACCTGTCTTTTCATTTGGATATGTAGGTATAGCATGTATGAGTTTTTTCTTTTATATTTGTGTTGTTTTCATGTTTATCTTTTTAGGTTTATATCTTGATTATATAAGACAACTCAAAAAAAAAAAAACTTCAAACATATAACTGAGAAAGCATTTCATTTTCATGTCTACTTCTAAAAGAATGCAGCCAAAGGTTACCATGATTATGTGTGCTGAATTCTTCCCAAAGTTTAGTCACACGTTTCTGAGGTTTAACAAGACAAGTTACTTCTCATCCAATATAAGAACTATACGAAAGGGATTTTCTAACAGGTCATCTTCAAAGAATTATAAAAAGTTGGGGAAATATAAACTGGATAGGTACTTTGAGGTCAATTTCAATCCAGTAACAGCAAAGCTTATATAACTGTGCCACATAATATGCCGTAGTTTTGATTTCAAATATGTTCTTCTTTTATTTAGGCACGACTCTGGCCTATCTCCTCTTTTCTCTGGTAAAAGGAAATGCTTTGATGTAGGTAATGATTTCTCAGACAGAGAAGTCTCCTTACAGATCTTATTCCCGTGAAAGACATTGAGCTAGCTGAATTCTGGGAAGCAAGTTGCCTTCTGAAAAGACCCTGAGGCAGCAGCAGAATAGTTTTGTTACCTTTTACCATTTTCAATCATTGTTTTTTTTCTTTGAGGGATTAGCTAGTTCCTAGAAAACAAACAGTATTTCTGAAGGTACTATTAGGGAAGACTAATACCTCTTTGCAATTTCTTTGAACCTAACACAACTGTTCAGAGACCCTAGGAACTGTAGAGAAATGCTGTTCTATTTCTATTCCAGAAAAAAAAAATTGCCTTCTCCATATTTCCTGCCAGCCCTCACCCGCCTGACAGCAGAGCTCCTCTCCCAGCTTCAAAGCCTCGGGACAGACCTACTTCATGCTCTTCCAGCCACATTCCTTGTTTATTTTTTTAATTTACAATATTTTATTGGCTTTGCCAGACATTGACATGAATCTGCCACGGGTGTACACGTGTTCCCCATCCTGAAACCCCTTCCCACCTCCCTCCCCATACCATCCCTCTGGGTCATCCCAGTGCACCAGCCCCAAGCATCCTGTATCATGCATCGAACCTGGACTGGCGATTCATTTCACATACGATATTATACATGTTTCAATGCCACTCTCCCAAATCATGCCACCCTTGCCCTCTCCCACAGAGTCCAAAAGACTGTTCCATACATCTGCGTCTCTTTTGCTGTCTCGCATACAAGGTTATCTTTACCATCTTTCTAAATTCCATATATATATATACATTAGTATACTGTTTTGGTGTTTTTCTTTCTGGCTTACTTCAATCTGTATAATAGACTCCCATTTCATCCACCTCATTAGAACAGATTTAAATGTATTCTTTTTAATGGCTGAGTAATACTCCATTGCGTAAATGTACCACAGCTTTCTTATCTATTCATCTGCTGATGGACATCTAGGTTGTTTCCATGTCCTGGCTATTATAAACAGTACTGTGATGAACATTGGGGTACACGTGTCTCTTTCAATTCTGGTTTCCTCAGTGTGTATGCCCATAAGTGGGATTGTTTAGCAGACTACCCATGCTGGACAATAACATTTCATGATAACATAGCCAGGCATGTTGGCTTACATCTTTTTGATGGTTGTTTCACCCTACAGAGCTGAGAAGTTGTGCCAAAGCCAGAAATAGTTACCAAGTAGCCTGTTAAAGAAAACACATACAACTTCACTTTAAACTCAGATCTCCTCACACATCCACGAAGAGATTTTTCAGAAATTCAGTCTGCTAACTCTCTAGAGTATCAGCAGTATTTTCTTTCCATTTAAAGCTTTATAGATTTTATTAATAAAGTTTATTTTACAGCATTTTCAGGTTCACAGTGCAGTAGAAAGCATAGAGTTCCTATATAACCCCTGTCCCCACTCATGAACAGCCTCTGCCATTATCAACGCAAGAATGACAGATCTGTTACAATGGAACTTTCACTGATACATCACCATCATCCAAAGTAAGTTCCATTAGGGTTCACTCCTGGTGTTGTATATTCTATGGGTTACAATGAGTGTATAATGACATGTATCTTCCATGATAATTTCATACAGAATAGCTCCACTGTCTTAAATATCCCCTATACTTTGTTTATTCATCTGTTTTCCCTGGAAACCATGAATCTTTTCACTGCCTCCATAGTTTTGCCTTTTCTAGAAAGTCACATAAGGAATCACACACACAGCTTTTCAGATTGGCTTCTTCCATTTAGTAATAGGTACTGAGGGTTTGTCCATGTCTTTTCAAGACCTGGTAACACCTTTCATTGTATCACTGGATAATACATCATGGTCTGAATGTACCACTCACCAACTGAGGTATATGCTGGTTGGTTCCTGGTCTGGAAAATTATGAATAAAGTTGTTATAAACATCAGCATGGAGGATTTTGTGTGCAGATAAGTTTCAGCTCACTTAGGTGAATACCAAGAAGAACTATTGCTAGATTGCATGGTACAAGTATGTTTAGTTTTATTAAAAAAAAAAAAAAAAAACAAAAAACCCTGCCGAACTCTCTTCCAAGGTGGCTGAACCATTCTGCATTCCCATCAGCAATGAAGGAGACTCCCTTTTGTGCCACATCTTCACCACCATTTGGTGTTGTCAGTTCTAGATTTTGGCTTTTGAATGATGCTAAAGCTGAAACTCCAGTACTTTGGCCACCCCATGCAAAGAGTTGACTCACTGGAAAAGACTGATGCTGGGAGCGATTGAGGGCAGGAGGAGAAGAGGATGACAGAGGATGAGATGGCTGGATGGCATCACGGACTCGATGGACGTTGGTCTGAGTGAACTTCGGGAGTTGATGATGGACAGGGAGGCCTGGCATGCTGCGATTCATGGGGTCGCAAAGAGTCGGACACGACTGAGTGACTGAACTGAACTGAACTGAACAGGTATATATGGGCTTTCCTGGTGGCTCAGACTGAGGTGAATCTTCCTGAAATGCAGGAGACCCAAGTTTGATCCCTGGGTCAGGAAGATCTCCTGGAGAAGGGAATGGCAATGTTGTTTCTCTCTATTATTCTAATTTGTAGTTCTCTAATGATATACACTTTGCCAGCAAACATTCATCTAGTCAAAGCTATGGTTTTTCCAGTAGTCATGTATGGATGTGAAAGTTGGACTACAAAGAAAGCTGACTGCCAAAGAATAGATGCTTTTGAACTGTAGTGTTGGAAAAGACTCTTGAGAGTCCCTTGGACTACAAGGAGATCCAACCAGTCCATCCTAAAGGAAGTCAGTCCTGAATGTTCATTGGAAGGGCTGATGCTGAAGCTGAAAATCCAATACTTTGGCCACGTGATGTGAAGAACTGACTCATTGGAAAAGACCCTGATGCTGGGAAAGATTGAAGGCATAAGAAGGGGATGACAGAGGATGAGATGGTTGGATGGCATCACTGACTCAATGAACATGAGTTTGAGTAAACTCCAGGAGTTGGTAATGGACTTGGAAGCCTGGTGTGCTGCAATCCATGGACGAAGAGTCAGATACGACTGAGTGACTGAACTGAATGATACATGATATTGAACATCTTTTCATGTGCCTCCTTGCCATCTGTATATATTCTTTAGTGAGAAGTCTATTTAGGTCCTTTGCTCATTGAATCAGGTTGTTCATTTTCTTATTGCTAAGGTTTATGAGTTCTATGCACATTTTGGACTAACAGGCCTGTATCAGATGTATCCTTTGCAAATATTTTCTCGAAGTCTGTGAAGGCTGTATTTTTGAATAAGGCTATGCTAAATTTCCATTAATGAAATCAAGTGATTAACCTACTATAATTTAGAAAGTATAAGTATATACTAAATTGAGCACTTTTAAAAATAGGTTTTAAAATATCCTCATTACAAAATTGTTATTATATACTATAAGAAATTTGTGGAGAAAACATATCAAAAAAACCCAGTCAAAAATCACTGATACCTTTTCATATACACAATATACATATCATATGTACATAGAATAATACATCAAATATAACTATACTTAAAATATTTTTAAAATATTTATCAATATGTTATGAATATTTATTGAAGAATTACATATCATTCTATAACAATGTTTTAAATAAAGGTTTCAGTATTCTATCTTAGATTTATTTGGAGAAATAATCAATAGTAATTTCATTATTTCCCCATGTTAAACTTGGGATTCCCAGGTGGTGCCAATGGTAAAGAACCCACCTGCCAAAGCAGGATACACAAGAGACACGGGTTCAATCCCTGGGTTGGGAAGATTCTCTGAAGGAAGAAATGGAAAACCACTCCAGTATTCCTACCTGGAAAATCCCATGGAGAGAGGATCCTGGGGTTGCAAAGAGTCGGACACAACTGAGCACGCATGCCCATATTAGATGTATTAATTCTTGTATCTTTTAAAAACACATTGATGAGTGTCCCAGAAAAAAATCCTAATATACATTTTTGATTACAGCTTTGGTGTAAGTTTTTAGAAGTGAAACTGTTTGACCAAAATAGTAAATTGTAGAGCTCTTGATACATACTGCCAAAATATTCTCCAAGAACATTTTCTCTTCTCACTAACACCCTTAGGAACCATTATGACAGTGTTATAAATACTCAAACATTTCATTTTATGAGGTGCACTAACTCATATCCATTTACTGTAGGATCAATTCTTTTTAGACACAAAAATGACATTAAATCACTTGAACTGTTCACTAACACTAAACTTGACCCCAAATTAACATGGTTTGTTATCAAACACCAAGTACACTTTTAGAGGATAAAAACTTAGGGAAAAATAGTTAACATTACAAACAAGTAAGCAAGCAGGCAAAGAGGCAAGTGCTTATGACTCCAGATCTGAAGGAGGTCTTAGAAGACGCCCCAAAGATGCTTTCAACATAGTCAGGATCCTTACACTACTAGAAACATAACCTTCCCCTATTCACAAGCAAGAAGCTAGCTCCTATGTGAAAGCAACGCTGCAACAGTTGCCTGAAAACTACTTGCCCCCTTACTTCAGGTTTACAGCTGTATACACACAGTCAGTGCTAACTGAGTCCCTTTGAACATTTGAATTTCTTTCCCTCCTGTGGAAGAGGCTGAACCTCTAGGAGCTCCCTTTGAGAAGCCTGCGGTAGATGGGCCTAGGATCAGGGGTCAAATTCTAACTCTCTAGGAAATCATTAAACTTAGATATGCCTCAACCTCTTTCTAACAAAAGCAAACTACCTACCCCATTAAGATTGCTGTGCTGTGTGTGTGTATGCTTTGTCCAACTCCTTAAGAACCCATAGACTGTAGCCCGCCAAGCTCCTCTGTCCATGGGATTTCCCAGGCAAGAATACTGGAGTAGGTTGCCATTTCCTCCTTTTCCAGGGGACCGTCACAACTCAGGGATCGAACCCACGTCTCCTGCACCGGCAGGCAGATTCTTTATCTCTGAGACACTCCGGAAGCCATCAAGATTGTTAAGAAGTTTAAATAACATGAAGTCTGCAGAGCAGCTGGTAGCTGACCTCATTTTGCGGTAACTCCTAGTTCTTCAATGCAGAGCAACTCTTTTAGAGAACCTGCAAACGATGAATGTGCCTATTCCCAACAGAAATTCATGGTACTCGATGGAAACCAGGTCTAGGCCAAGCACATCTTTCAAAACTTCAGCTCTGCCCAGTGCTAACAGATAGCTTGTGGGGGAAAAAAAATCATATTATTGAGGATATAACACTAGAATGAGAATGGAATTCAAGTATTTCAGTTGCGACAATAAGAAAAAAGAATATGGAGAGGTAAAAAGCCACAGTGAAGCATTGTATTTTGCCACTAAATGTCAAGGCCACTTTTGGATATTCTGATTTTTGCCCCTAAGATTTTCCCCAAGATTAGATGGCATTGTAATGCCACCAAATAAATAATGCCTACATTCTGGTTCCACAGCTGAGTGATGGCTTCTGACTAGAAATTGAATGAACAGTTAAATGGTAGTTCAAATAGTAGCAAATAGTTGTTTGCCGTTTTACAATCACTTATTCTCATTCGCTCTCTGTCATTTTCTGAGCTATGTTGCAGTTAAGAAAGCTGTCATACAAAATGAAAGTGGCTTTTTCAAGCAGAAAACAAATGTACTCTGGCTGGCAGACTGGCATTTAATCATTCAGTCTCTTAGCATCATTACTTTGCTGCTAGCATAAAACACCTCGCCTTGTTTATGGAGGAGAAGATAGACTGTGAACACCGGGCCCCTACCAACCTCTGCAGTGGGTGCCACGGAGGTCTCTGCTGTCATTCAGGAGAGTGATCTTTCTTGGTGTGACATCCGGGCTTATCAGTAGTGGCAGAGTTAGAACGAGACTGGGGCTGTGACTCCTAGGTTCACATCTTCTGGTTTGGAGCAAGAGCATGTTTAGGCACATCTCCGTCTTTGGGTTGTGGTCATGTTTTCTCAGCCACATCCTATGGCTCAGGGATTGGAAGCGATTTAAAAGACAAGTCTTGTCTGACCATCTCCAGTCTCTCATCTGATGATACAAACTAGTTAACACGTGAAAACTCTGGGGTCTTCTGGTAAGACTGAACATAAACATTCCCCTTTGTTTTAGAAAATCTTAGGCTTTGCCAAGTGATTTGTGTACCCCCAGAGACCTCTCCTTTTCCTTCTCCCCTCATTTAGTGGGTTGGTGCCTTCAGGGAGGAGGAGAGTACTGATTAACGTCACCGTTAGGAAGCAGAGTCGAGGCAAACACGCCATGCTGACAGGTGGGTGCCATGCTTCAGGGCACCGGCCCCAGATGGCTCAGAAGCAGGTAGCCCTATTGCAGTTCAACAAGAGCAAAACTTCCTCTGAACCCCAGCTGGACCCTCCCGCTAGAGGGTAAAACAGAGAGGCCCCAGTACTGAGGGAGCAGTACTAGATTCCTGTCTCTCCTGGTTGTGCACACAATGTCCCAGGTGTGAGGTTTCTCCTGAAATCACGGTCTAGTTACTTCGAGCAAAAAGAACATTTTGATGGGTATTGTTAACGGAGCAACTTCAAGAAGCAAACAAATTTCGGCATCCTCTCCAAGCACCATGCATGCATATTCACACTCAGACTTTCCATACATATGCCTTGTAGAATAATTCCTTAGAATATAATCGTTTGCTGTTTTAATTACTTCTCAGTAGAGGGCTATCAATACTGCACTAGACTTATCTAATAGAATACATTTTAAAAACGCTCTTTTTGCGTCTAGTCTACAGTATTCAAATTCTTCATTTTCCAGTGGTGTGTGTGTGTGTTAGTCGCTCAGTCGTGTCTCTTTGCAACCCAATGGACTGTAGCCCGCCAGGCTCTTCTGCCCATAGAATTCTCTAGGCAAGAACACTGGAACAAGTTGCGATTTGTTTCTCCAGTGGATCTTCCCAAGCCAAGGACTGAACCTGGATCTCCTGCATTGCAGGCAGGAGCCACCAGGGAAGCCCTTTTCCAATAGTACATTCAAATATTTTTCCAGTGAATCCTATAATATCCATTTATTGTAGAGGATAAGACTGAAGATAAAACTGAATTCTCTTCTTCTATGCCTTGGCATTTGTAATTTCTTTGGGAGTAACCCAGGGTACAATTATCAGAGGTGCAGACATCATGGTTCCCATCCAATCTATCATTTGGCTCTTGATGGTTATAAGATGTCCTCTATTTCTTGAAAAATATAAATTTATATTCAAAAGACAAGATATATAGCATGGAGGATTACCAGAGATGAAAAGAGACTAAACTGGCAAACTTAATTTGGAAGAAAACATAAAAACACTGAGTTTCTTCCAAGAAAAGTTATTGAGAAAGTATCAAATTAGTGATCTATAATGTTTCCATTTATATGTCAGAAACACTGAAATAGTCTAAGAGCTGGCAGTGGCTTAAGAGTCTTTGGAAATAGAGTGAGTTATAGGTAAATAAACATCAGCTGCCCTCAAGCCTCTGTGCTCCTTTCATTTTTCCCCAAACAACCTTCATCCAACCTTATAAACCCAGTTAGACTATCCACCAGAGATGTTAGGAGTCAAACTCTTATGGAGAAGTCTGTACTGCAAAAACAACCTCCATTTTCACCTTGCAAGAAACATCAAGATTAATCAATGCCAAGTTTGCAAGTACATTTGTATCTTGACTGCAATTCAGCACCCTACTGAGCTCTCTAAGGCATAGGAAATAAGAGAAATACCAAGAATGTTTTTACAACAGAATGTAAAGAGAAAAGTTGTCTTATTCACCAGCTCCCACAACTCAGCTTCAGGAGCTCAAGTTAAAACCATTATATATATCAAGAGTTGATAATAGGTTGTTTGCTTCCCCTAAGAAATAGAAACAGAAAGGCCAGGGGGGAAAAATAAGCTAAAACCAGTTACGATGAGATATTTCTGTTGTTCGAGGGTCAGGCAGAAACTTACATCCATGTAGGATTTTGTGAATTGCATGGCACCTCTATGTGTCAAGGCCATCCTTTCTGCAATGGTAGCATCCTTCATCTTCCCACTGTGCAACCACGTATGGGCCCCTGTTATTAGATCTCATTTTATTCCCACTCCTTGTGGGAAATTATTTAATGTCATCGTCAGAGGCAACGGCGCTTGGAATGTTTTAATTTTGTAAAATGTTTTCCTCACTTACACAGGGGAGTTGCTTTTGAGTTTCCACTGTGGTCATGAAGGATAAGGGGATCGCATGCACACTTCTTTCCAATTTGTTATATAAAAACCCTAACATCTCAGATAATTTTAACTTATTGCCATATATCAAGTGCCTCTCACAATTAGCATCTATGTTCTAAAGTTACCTCCGTAACCACATCCATTTTACTCTTGGTATGAAAGAGCCATTTGAGTGCTGGGGTGGGCAGCGGCTGGGATAAGCTATGGACAAGTCATGCTGCTAAGCAGAATACCAGCCGGGATGGAAGACACAACTATAACAGAAAGGGGATTAGACTGACAGGAAGCGGAAGGGTGGGAGACAGAAATGAAATGATTCCCAAGATGTGGGCTTGGGCACACGGGAAAGTTGTTAGAGATAAGTTTCCTGGAAGTTATTTGAAAGAATTACTCATCATACCAGTTAATTAGATGGCAGATTTTTCACAGATGACCCAAGGCAAAATATTGTTCATTCCATTCATTCATTCATCAGGGCACTCATTCTGACCTGTATTGCATATCTACTAGATTCTTAACAATTTATGAAAATAGAAAGAGACGGAAGGCATGATCTCTGCTTTCAAGGCTCTCACAGTCTGGGGAGGGATAACAGAAAGACACTCAGAATCTCTTAACCCAGTGTGAGGCCCGTGCCGGCAGAGGGCTGTGTGCACGCAACTGCCTCAGCCCAGAGGGTGTAGCTGTCACCCTGACTGGGCTGAGGGAAGAGGGGGAAAGGCAGAGGACAACGGGACAATAAAGATGACTCTCCTAAAGAGATTAACACTGAAGCTGGACCGTGAAGACTAAGAACCTATGAGAAAGAAAAAATGAAAGTGCCATTTCAGGCAGAGGACACAGAGGCATAGAAAATTCCAAAGAGAACCTTTCTCCTTCTCTTGGAATTTCATCACTTCCTCCTGTTCCTTGATGCTGCCAGGTTTTGCTGCTTTCGATGCCAAGATCTTTCAGCATAGTCTCCGCAAAATGGTACCCATTCTAGAGACTAAGTCCCCATTCAAGACCATGATTACTGCTCACTGACAAATGGCAAAGAGTTTAGGACTTTTTCACTGCAGTGCATTTTGCAGTGGGGTCAGATCAAATGAGGTTACAGTCTTTCAACTTGGGATACCAAGGTAGAACAATTTCTTTCTTGAGTTGAAGGTTGTTTTTTCAAAAGAATGGTACCCAAAGCATAAACTGTGGTCATGTAACCAAAGAGAAAGGGAGGCTTAGTTTGTTTGATGCAATTAATTTGGGTCAATTAACAGATATAGATGAGCAGACTGCAAGGGGGAAAGGAAAAGTAGAGACAATGTTCTGCTCCAGGGAATGTATAGTTTTCCTAGGACATTAAAAAAGTAAAAAGGAAAAAAGAGCAAAAAAAAAAAAAAAAAGAGTAACCTTAGGCAGGAGTGGCTGGCAACAGGCTACGTAATGATAGCTCCTTCTCAGCGTCCTTCTCAGATCCATGTCTTTAGGGACCACATGCTTGATGTAGGAAGTATGAGTTAAGATTAGTCTTGTGCACATAGAGTTGCTTTGTATTTTCCTACCATGCTGATACCCTTGATGACATTCTTCAGTATGCTCTTCCTTTTCCAGCCCTCGGAAGAAGAAAAGAGCTCTGTCCAATGTCCTGATTTGACTCTCCAGCAATTAAAAAAAAAATTCCTCCTTTCAGCAATGCTCTGGAGAGAAAACTGTTTATATGCTTCCGAAGACATAATTGGCGTTATAATTCTGGGGTGACTTCTCTTCTCAGCAGGTATCATTTTACTTATATTGATAATATACCACAAGCATTGAACTGGTAAGGAAACACTGTGAATGCTTGTTATGATTCTCCAGCACTCCCAGTTCCTGGGATCAGTGACTTCCAATGGAAACATTTTATTTGTTTCTATAATAAAAAGTACATAATTGTTATTAGTCCCATGATTCCTTCTGCTGAATACAATGGTGCCTGTCTTTACCCCAGACTTCATTGCTTTTTATTCTGCATCATGTGCTTTATTGATTTTCCTGCTACTATTATTTCCTTCAATAAGCCATTTTCAAACAATATGAATTTCCTTCTTTAATTTCGTTGGCTTCATTCCTACCCACAGCCCTCCACGGAGCCGAGTACAGCAGGACTGGGCTGTAGCTTCAGCGCTGCTCCTCTCTTTTTGCCTCCTCATGTATCTCCCCAACGATGCCGTGTCAAGATTTTAGGGGGCAAATAAATTTCTCCCCTTTCTCCTCCTCTTGATTTTAGGACCAATTGAAAAATAAAAAAAAGAAAACATAGGCAACAAGCAAACGGAGATCAAAATGTCAGCCTTTATTACTGATAAAACTGGTGGCAGAGAGCAGTTTCTGGCTGGTAACAGTCCCTCCCTGAATTACAAAGACAGGGCTAGATAATGACAGAGCCCTGGAATGCTGCAGGCCACCAGCTGAGCCGACTGTCTGTGTGTCCTTGAAACAGGATGGCTCTACAGGCTGAACAGGGCAGTAGAGCCAGGTATTCTGAGATCCAGTACAGTCAGAGCTACATTTTTGTTTGCAAATCCATCACTGAAGTCAGTTTCATCCTGTATCACTTATCTGTTAAAGAGTATGTGATAGTGTGGAGAGGGTTCCTCAAGTGGAAAACCCTTGAGTGAAACAGGAGGCAGAGGGAAATTATGTGGTAGGTACTGGAAGCTTCAGTTCCCAAGAAAATATGCAGAAAATGTTCCCTGGCCTTATAGCTCGTGAAGAAGGAACTAAAGCCCCCACCTTTTCTCTTTTTTCTCTCTCTTTTCTATTCACACTTACATGTGCCACCTAAGTGAGATATCGAGGTTATTCCTCAACATGTCAGATATTGTGGTCTGAGTTTTCTGCTCTTCACAACAGCTAAACAGTTCCAAAGTCAGCAGTTCAAGATGCCAGTGATTATTGTTATTCTGATAAATGAAAGATGAATCTTTGTTGAATGGGGGCTGAAATGAGCCATGTGGTCATGAAAAGCAGAGGAAGATCAGTTACACTGCTCATATACTCGACCTGCACTTCTCATACCAAGAAACAAACTGGGTTTTCCTACTACTTAGTCACTATTTTATCTTAATTTCTGGACAAGTGATATTTCTCAGGTTAATGGATTTAAGAGTTAAAGGTGCAACTTCCTTTAGATGGAGGCCCAGGATTTTGTGATCCGGTCAACAACAATTTCTTTGCCCTGTTTTACAACCTAGTCTTCAGCATGTATGAAGAAAACCTTTTATGGAGAGAAAGGAGGCTGGGTAATGGAACTGAGATTAAAGAACATTCATGCAGTTCAAGGAATGTAAGAGGCTCAGAAAAATCAGGCATCAGCTTGTGTGAGAAGCCCCCAGATTTTGACTGTGTATTTCTCTCTACAGTTGAACACATCTAACTTTTTTGGGGGCTCCAAAATCACCGCAGATGGTGACTGCAGTCATGAAATAAAAAGATGCTTACTTACTCCTTGGAAGAAAAGTTATGACCAACCTAGATAGCATATTGAAAAGCAGAGACATTACTTTGCCATCAAAGGTCCGTCTAGTCAAGGCTATGGTTTTTCCATTGGTCATGTATGGATGTGAGAGTTGGACTGTAAAGAAGGCTGAGCACTGAAGAATTGATGCTTTTGAACTGTGGTGTTGGAGAAGATTCTTGAGAGTCCCTTGGACGGCAAGGAGATCCAACCAGTCCATTCTGAAGATCAGCCCTGGGATTTCTTTGGAAGGAATGATGCTAAAGCTGAAACCCCAGTACTTTGTCCACCTCATGCGAAGAGTTGACTCATTGGAAAAGACTCTGATGCTGGGAGGGATTGGGGGCAGGAGGAGAAGGGGACGACAGAGGATGAGATGGCTGGATGG
>SJYF01000322.1:22996390-23017762 GCA_006410515.1 Procapra przewalskii | reverse complement strand
CAGAGAAAATCAGGGAAAAATTGTCCACTTGCTGCTTTTCAGCTCATCCTGAAATTTACACATATTCCTTGCACTTACAGTCCATTTATACAAATTTCTTTCTTCCTTCCCTTCTCTCCTTCTTTCTTTCATCATTTGTATTTTTTTATTTTTCAGCCACACCACACAGCTTGCAGGATCCTAGTTCCCCAATCAGGTACTGAACCCAGATGCACGGGCAAAGAGAGCACCAAGTCCTAACAAATAGACTGCCAGGAAACTCACCTGTTATTAATTTATTTAGCAAGGAAGGAGGCTGGGAAATTTCCAGAGTAACAGCTCTTTAAGATGGAGGTGGTAGGCTCACTGGTGGCAATTCCAACCTAACAGCTTTAGGAAACATAACCACATTGGGATATCCAAGTTCAGCTCCAATCATATTAATTTCTAGTCATACTATGTCAGACATGTGGCTGTCTCAAGCATTCAGTTCAAATCACAAGCAAAAATATTTTATAATGATAATTTAACAAGGAGCTATTACTAAATTATGAATACAGATATTGTAGTTACAGGATGCTCTGGGAAAAAGTAGGAAATCTTTATGAATCCCTTGACTGGTGAACTAACTATCACATGTTTTCAGGTATATCAATACTGTCTTTAAATAAAGCCTGCTGCTGCTGCTTAGTCACTTCAGTCATGTTCAAGGCTTTGCAACCCCATGGACTGCAGACTTCCAGGCTCCTCTGTCCATTGAATTCTCCAGGCAAGAGTACTGGATTGGGTTGCCATGCTCTCCTCCAGGATATCTTCCCAACCCAGGGATTAAACCCTGGTCTTCTGCATTACAGGCAGATTTTTTTTTACACTGAGCTACCAGGGAAGGCCCAAATAAAGCCTACTGTCATATCTTCTCTTACACATAATGAATGGAATGCCAGTCTTAGTGGATCTTAAAGCAGACAAGATACAGAGAATTGTCAGGGAGTAAAGAGCAAAGGTGTGTATGTAATCTTCATAAGAACTTTTTTGAGTGCTCAATAACTACCAGGAAAAACACTTAACACCTTACATCCATAATCCTCTTTAATGTTTGCTCCATTTCTGAGATAGTTACTAACTCTCTCTTTGTTTTACGAAGGAAAAAACTGAAGCTTAGAGAGGCAAAATCCTATGCCAAGGCCTGGCAGGGCCAAGCTGTAGGCAGAAGCAAGGTGGCTCTTAAAGCTTATATTCTAGAATATAAGACAGAGCCACTGATACTGCCAAGAGAGCCAACATATACAATGTGAATTTGACACTCCCCACTCTGAAAGCATCTACCTTTTATTAAATAGAAAAACACAAACCCCAAACACCTTCAGTTCAGTTCAGTCGCTCAGTCATGTCTGACTCCACGCCAGGCCTCCCTGTCCATCACCAGCTCCCGGAGTTCACTCAGACTCACATCCATCGAGTCAGTGATGCCATCCAGCCACCTCATCCTCTGTCGCCCCCTTCTCCTCCTGCCCCCAATCCCTCCCAGCATCAGAGTCTTTTCCAATGAGTCAACTCTTCACATGAGGTGGCCAAAGTATTGGAGCTGCAGCTTCAGCATCAGTCCTTCCAATGAACACCCAGGACTGATTTTCTTTAGGATGGACTGGTTGGATCTCCTTGCAGTCCAAAGGACTCTCAACAGTCTTCTCCAACAGCACAGTTCAAAACCATCAACTCTTTGGCGCTCAGCTTTCTTCACAGTCCAACTCTCACATCCATACATGACCAATGGAAAAACCATAGCCTTGACTAGATGGGCCTTTGTTGGCAAAGTAATATCTCTGCTTTTCAATATGCTGTCTAGGTT
Organism: Procapra przewalskii; assembly: GCA_006410515.1. NCBI lineage: Eukaryota > Metazoa > Chordata > Mammalia > Artiodactyla > Bovidae > Procapra > Procapra przewalskii. Next base: position 23,015,934 of record SJYF01000322.1, on the reverse strand, counting down.
GGTCATAACTTTCCTTCCAAGGAGTAAGCATCTTTTAATTTCATGGCTGCAATCACCATCTGCAGTGATTTTTGAGCCCCCAAAAATAAAGTCTGACACTGTTTCCACTATTTCCCCATCTATTTCTGATAAAGTGATGGGACCAGATGCCATGATCTTCGTTTTCTGAATGCTGAGCTTTAAGCCAACTTTTCGCTCTCCTCTTTCACTTTCATCAAGAGGCTTTTTAGTTCCTCTTCACTTTCTGCCATAAGGGTGGTGTCATCTGCATATCTGAGGTTATTGATATGTGGCTAAATAATTTGAGATTTTATTTGTAAACTTTCCTTGCACTATAGGTAATACAGGTGTTTTTTAAATAAAAGAAACAAGCCATTAGAGATCAAAATCTCCAATATAGATGACTGGCTCTGTGCTGAGGTCCTAAAGTCCGGTGATGACAGCATCAATCAGCCTTATATTTTCAGCCACTGGATGGACCCCAGGCAAACTCAGCCAGGCACAGAGGAAAGGAAAACATACTTTGGTCCCACTTTCAGTAACTCCCAAGGAGCAACACACTTGTGCAAGAGAAGGAGTGATTTCAAACCGGTTTCTTCCCCATCCTGCCTGTTCAGGGTTCTGATGATTCTCTCTTCTGGCCTTTGTATCATGTTTCTATCATGAGAGCATCTATGTCTTGGGAGGGGTTTGGAGGCAGTGATTTTGCACTTTCTACTTTTGGATGTCCCACTGACTCAGGAAAAGGAGACAAACAGGGGACTAATATGAATGAAATTTCTATTATATGAATCATTTTGGTTGGGGGAGAAACAATTTTTCTATTTGAATAATATGGGGGCCTTTAAGCCTTGAAGAAGATATTTAATTATGTTGGAAATAACAGTAACTGAAGGACACTTCTACATATGTAATATTTTATTATTTTTCCTTAATTTCACCTTAAAGCTAATTAAATTTACATATATATATATGCAAATATAGCACACATATATTTATATATATAGTTGTATATACAAATTTCCTGTGGACATGTTTTATTTATAAAAAATGCATCTGATACTTTGAACCAAGATTGCTAGTGATTCGTTGAAATGTTTTCAGACTTTCTCATTTTCTAAAGCAAAACAATTTCCCTGAAAGGTTGAAAATCATTTAAATGAACCTATAAAATAGGTGGTAAAATGGTTTTTAGTTCAGCTGAGGAGGTGTTGCGCTGGTCTTAATGAGGCACCCAAGATGGTTTTATCCTGCTCACACAAACCATTTGTTTCAGTGACATTTGAAACTGCTATTAATGCAAAACCTTTACATCAGTAAGCCCCACTTTACCGTTTTTACCACATCTTCAAGACTTTTGACAAGCTTCACTACCCACTGTAAGCCTTCCCCTTCCTAATATAAACAATTCACTTAATTTGAGCACAAGAATTATTGAGACTCAGAAGATTTTAAGCCAACAGTACTGAGTCTCTTCATTTTACCTTATTCCTTAAGACAAATTATCTGAGTTTGGATACATTTAAAACTTTTCCTTTCATATGAATTTTTTTCTAATTGTTAGCAGGATTAGGACATACAATTCCACAAATTAACAAGCAAAGTGATCAGAGCTTATATTTAGAAACTGATTCAGCTATGTAATATATACAAAAGAAGATGGGATTTCTGTTACTGAGAGATTACATGAAACCTAAGTGCAAACAAAGATAGGAACGAACCTGGTCTGTTACAAAGAAAGCAACAAATGTTTCTTTGGATATACCACACTCAGGGTACTGGGCACCTGAGAAGGAAAACTGTCCATCTGAAGCTGGAGACCTTAAATGGGAACTCAAGGTGGGCTGTGTTCCAAGCTAGGAACACGGCAGCGGGCTACCTTAAGCTCTCAAGAGTGTGTTATTACAAAGACTCTGGTCTTCCATATGGCTATCTATGATCCCCTGTTTCCAAATGTTAGTTGTTCAATCACATCTGACTCTTTGCAACCCCATGGACTATAGCCCTCCAGGCTCCTCTCTCCATGGGATTTTCCAGGCAAGAATGTTGGAGTGGGTAGCCATTCCCTTCTCCAGGGCATCTTCCCGATCCTGGGAGTAAACCTGGGTCTCCAGCATTGCAGGCAGATTCTTCACTGTTTGAGCCACCAGAAAAGCCTCTGTTTGCAAAGAGAATCTTATTTTTCTTCCGGGTCTCTGTGATTGAATATACACTTCCATTTGATTTGTAAATAGTCAAGAACTCCCTTTGTAAGGAACATGAGACCAACTGGCAACTAGTTACGGGAGGCTGAAATTTCAACTCTGAATCTTTCCTAGTCTGTAAGAAATGAATCAGATCATTGCAAACTGCAGTACTTTAACTAGAAGGAAGTGATATGCCATTGACCTCAGCTTTTCTCTGCACATGTGCGTACCTCCTCCAGAGCACAAGACAACCTTCAAGGGTTGTTCAAATATTCACGTCCTATGACATGATGATTCTCAATGTTTAAAATCCGGTATGACAAAAAATACAGTCCTACTCACTTTGTGTTAGTATTGACATCCGAAATATCTGATTCCCTTGGACTTAAGTAGACACAACACAGAGGTATAATATTCAAAACTGCAGTGATTTTACAATTTTCAGGAGGTTTTGGTTTGAATTACTTTTCTTTCATATAGGTAGAAACAACCAAACAGGAAACAATTCTTCACTGACAATTCTTACAACTGAAATGCAGATATACTGCCTATATACATGGAAGCTGCAAAGCTGCAGTGAAGCAGTTTTTGTTCATTGGATCACATTCTTTGGGGCAGCTTGTCATCTGACATATGTCTAAAAAGATGCCATTACTCACTCTCATATCCCATGTCTGCTGGCCTCATTTTCTCTAATTCACATAGGCATTCCCTATACACCAGTAAGAGTGTTTGCTGATATCATAAGGCTTATATATATTTTGGCTCAAGTCCCAAGAGGAAATTGAGAGTTATCTTTCATCCTCCAAGGCAGAAAATTCTAGGGGAGGATTCTGACTCAGCCTGCATCTCATATCTCTTTGTGGGTGATGGGTGAACCCATATTAGTTTATTATTAGCCTAGCTTAGTTCACGCAACTATGATTGTGACTAAAGGTAAGGCCAGACCACTGGGTTTGATCATCTACAGTAACATGGGGAATATGGTATATGTTCCAAAGGAAACCACATACCATTTTCCAGGAGGAAGAAGTAAGAGTACGCTAGGCAGACAAAATCCCATTTGTCTGAATTGATTGGTGTCCCAGTGTATCAAAATGTTGTCTGAGTTCATAAGGAGATAGATACATTGTCCTTGTTTAGTCTTCCTTTCCAAATTCTAATTCTTTTCTTTAGAGTGCCTCATAGTGAAAAATATCCTCTCTAGTTTTATGTAAAAATTTGCTAATAACTGATGTCTGTGATCTATGAAACATTCAACAGGCTCACACACAAACATGACACAAACACCAGTATAAATTGAATTTACTGAATTTCCTTTATTTAAGCTATCTTCCTCCCTTCTATTTAAAGCAATAATTGATTTAAAATTTTATGTGTTTAGTTTTGTCTTAAACACGTTCTTTAGGCTTGTCAAGAATGAAATTACCTAGAAAAACACATTACCTATTTTAATAAAACCTGAGCCAATCATAGTCCAGATGACATTTGCTAGTTACCAGGAAAAAAAGTAAATGCACATCTCAAGGTTGACCTCTAAATGACATTATATATCCTTTTATGAAAGCACCAGGGAAGGACCAGCTAGACCTGTGAAGTTGCCTAAGGATGCTTTCTGAATAGCCTACCGCCTTAATGACATGATGGAACATCAGGACAGCTCTCTACCCTTGGTCATATATTCTAGGAGGATGTTCAACCTTCTCTGCACTTTCAACTCACCTTGGGAGTTAAAAAATGCTTTGGGCCTAAGTCCAGACCCAATTCCTGGAGAACAGCTTGGACCTTACTGACTATCAGTAAATCCAGGGTTCCAGTGTATGAGAAACACTAGTCTAGTGTTAAGGACTTGAAATCACCAGCTCAAATGCAAACGTGTTACCTGAGATGGTTAGTACAGAAAGCTAATGTGTGCCAAGATCACTTGTCACCTTCAACTAGGGGCAACCGTCCTCCCATAAGAGACATTTGGCAATGCCTGGGAACATTCTTTGGTTGTCACAGCTTGGGGATGCAACTGGCATATAGTTAACAGAGACTGGTAATGTTGCTAAACTCCTAAACTGCACAGGATAACCCTGCACAGAAAAGAGTTATCCACTCAAAATGTCAATAGTACTGAGCTTGAGAAACACCTGAGTCAGAAATAATCTTTGGGACAGAAGACAGAAATTGAGGAGAATAAATTGCTTCCCTAGACAAGAAGAAGCCCATAATGTGTTGGGTGTCCTTGCAAGCCAACAGACAGCATGCAGCACTGCAGATTTCCTTCAAGACACATTGGAGAGGGACTGAAAGGGGGAAAAGAAAAGAAAACTCTGCCCATGAACTCTGGGGTGAGTAGAAGGCACCCAGATTTATGTAACAGCTGTCCTGGTTCTCAAGCAAACTCTCAATATTGCTGATGCAAATGATCTATCAACATGCATAATATGTGCATTATAAATTTCAGTTCCCAAATAAATCCAGAAATTTTAAGTTGTTAAGCAGAAGGCAATTATGTCAAACTAATGACAATTGCTTTGTAAACTTAGATTACTGTAATGGTGGACTTTATTAGCTCTTTCCTTTGTAAGGAGGAGAGCCCTCACACACACAGACACACAGCTGACTGCACACACACACACCACCTGACCGCTTTAGAGACAGAAACCATGATGGGGGCAATGGATCTAGCATCTTAGATCTAATTGAAAGCTCCTTGCCATTTCTTCAATTGGAGCAAAACTGAGAAACTATTTTCTTTTTGTTCTTTGATCTGGGAAAGTAAGCAAAGCTTCACAGACTAAATTACTGGTGAAGACAAAACTTAGACCACAGAAGTTGAAAGCTAAGTGGAGATCAAAGTGGACACCAAAAAAGTGTCAATGGTCTGACGTCACTGAGTCAGTTTCTCTGCATTTATTCAGTTCACACACAGAAAGCGTCAGCTGTGTTCCTCATTGTTTGCTACCATCAGGAGACTGGTATGTAGAAAAGGAAATCTAAGTTCTGCCTTTGCAAAATAGCCCAAAAGGACACCAAATGTTTAAGACGATTATTTCAGGTGACAGAATTGCAGATGACTCAATTCTTATAATTTTCTATGCTCTCCTAATTTATTATAAGGAACACAATTTAGCTTTCTAAGAATTTAATTAAGGGAAACACTAAGACTCTCATAATTTTCTCATGAAATAAATTTTTGTGGGACTATAGCTTAACTATGGTACAACCTAGGTTTAAACAAATCGTATATACATCATGTAAAGTAGACTCACTATAGGAGCATCCCCAAAGATGGACAACTGGACTACTGCTTTCAAAGATGACCCAAACCCATTTCAAATATTTGAGACCAGTAGGTCTCAGGTTCATCCTGCTGCCTGCAGAGCTCCCTCCCAGGGGCTGGGAGGCATATTTATCATGTCCTTCCTTCCCAGCCCCTCTTTGCTTGCTTCCCCCATTTCACATACTCCACTCACATGGAATTTTCCCAACCTGCAATTCCATCCATGGTTCTCACTTCTTTAAAAATTCAGCTTGAGTCCTCCTTCAGAGGAAACCTGAAATATGTAGCCATTATATGGTAGAGCCCAACTGGGAGAAATTTTAAGACAAGATCTATGTTTTTAAGTAGACCAGTCATGCTTCCAAGAATGACTCATTGAGAACAACAACCACCACACACACACACACACACACACACACGGAAGTCACAAATTCAGCAAAGATTTACCCAAGCTTCAATTTCCTGGAAGACTGAATGAAAAGCTCCATCTATTTCTATACATAGGTTCTTTTACTTTGGCCAACTCACTACATATGTGTTAACTCTGGGCAGGTCTCATTCTTATTTAGTGGGGTACTTATAAATATGAGCACACTCATACTCATGCCTATACTTTATTGCCCCAATTACCAGCCATTCATAATCCAGGTTGCACACAAAAGTAATCTAGAAAAAAATGAAAATATCAATGTGTCAACCCCACTGTAAATAATTTAATCAGACTTGATGGGAGAGGGACCTGGGCAAACTACTCCAGGTGATGCTGATTTGTAGCCAGTGTCCAGAACCACAGAATTAGGGTATAAAATATTTGGGCCAAAAAGTTACCCTCTGTGGGACTTCCCTGGTGGTCCAGTGGTTAAGACTCTATGCTCCCTGCTAAGATTCCTGGGTTTGATCCCTGGTTAGGGAACTAGATCCCACACGCAGCAACTAAGAGTTTGCATGCCACAACCAAAGATCCAGAGTGCCACAGCAAAGACCCTGTGCAGCCAAATAAATTTTTTTTTTAAAAAAGAAGCTACCCTCTTTTCATCCACTACTAATTTTATCCCACATCTCACTACACAGCTTACAAATCAAGATAAGTATGAAACATAGACTTTATACATAGACTTATTGACACGGTACAACTATAACAGCATGTGTCATAAGTTATTTTTCAAGGCCACATGCCTAAGAAATAGGGAAAATTATGGCTGAGAAGAATCCATCTTCTCAGAATGGAGGAGGGGGTGCTGCTGAAGCCCTAGGATGGAGGTGGTGAAAGAAAACAATGGAAGAATGCTTCTGCTGCAAAAGAAACCCTTATTTATTTCTGACCTCCAGAACTAACAAGCATCCAAACCATTCTGGAGGGGCTCTTAACTTTATGACATATGCTGTTGCTGCTGAGTTGCTTCAGTTGTGTCTGACTCTGTGTGACCCCATAGATGGCAGCCCACCAGGCTCTTGTCCCTGGGATTCTCCAGGCAAGAACACTGGAGTGGGTTGCCATTTCCTTCTCCAATGCATGAAAGTGAAAAGTGAAAGTGAAGTCGCTCAGTCATGTCCAACCCTCAAGTGACCCCATGGACTGCAGCCCTCCAGGCTCCTCTGTCCATGGGATTTCCCAAGTAAGAGTATTGGAGTGGGGTGCCATTGTCTTCTCCACTATGATATATGAAACATCAGTTATTCTTGACTCTAGGTCCGCTATGATAGATGAGAAAGAGCCTTTGAATTCTGAAAGCCCTTTCTTGTGCTTTAAGCAAAGGAAAATCATGCTATACGCCCAGAAAGCACATGGGCGTGGGCCAATGCATCCCAAGCATGCTCTGTTTTTTAAAATCTTCCACTAAGCATGTCAGGACGTGACAGCAGGAGGTAAGGCAAAATAATTTGTTGTTATCCAGTCTGAATAATGGGTTGCAATGGAGCCTCATCTCTAGGAAATCCAATATAATAATAATAATTAAAAAAAAACAAACAAGTGCTGCTACCACTATGGGATGAGTTAATTTATTGAGAGTTGAGCTCATAAACTTTAGTAAGTAATCTCTTAAGGAATCCTGGTCCTTAAAATGTTTTACCTAGTGGCTCAGACAGTAAAGCATCTGCCTACAATCTGGAAGACCCAGGTTCAGTCCCTGGCTCAGGAAGATCTCCTGGAGAAGGAAATGGCAACCCACTCCAGTATTCTTGCCTGGAAAATGCCATGGACAGAGGCGCCTGGTGGGCTACAGTCCATGGGGGTCACAAAGAGTCGGACACGACTGAGTGACTTCATTTCACTTCACTTCAACTAAATATTCTACATGATGTGTGAGTAATCTGAAGGCTCCTTGAATCAATTTAGCACACATGCTTCTTCTTTAGTATGAACAAAAACCCACAGAGCGTTTCTTAGAGATTCTGACCCCAGAAATTTAAGTAGATTATTTTTTCAAATTGACTAGCAAAGCCCTCGTGATCATTCCCATATGAGGAAATGTTTTCATTTTATAGAGATTTAATTCTAACAAAGAAAGTAATAAGTTAGAGACTGTACTCTACTGAACAAAATAAGCATTTGGGAAAAAATCACCCCTTGGGAGTATTCGGTAAATATTTACCTCATAGCTGACTTTTTTACTTTAATCATGAGCATAAAGACCATCCATGCATCTTCTAGGTTAGGAGCTGGCAGAGGTAACTAGGGGAAAAAAAAAAACAAAAAACAGGACAGAAGGTATGACAGAGTGCCAGGACAAGGGGACAACAGAGGATGAGATGGTTGGGTGGCATCACCAACTCAATGGGCATGAGTCTGAGCAAGCTCCAAAGGACACAGAAACTGTGTGCTGCAGCCCATGGGGCCACAGAGTGGAGCATGACCGAGCAACTGAACAACAGCGACAAAGGGCCATATGAATGCTCCTCCCACTTCCTGCCCTTCAGTTGTACCAATATCACATGGAATTCATTCTTGCTGGAAACAGTCCTTACCGGACTTTCCACCTGCGGGCGGTCCCCTGCAACGGCCTCCCCATTCCTATGTCACCTGGGCGTTTGGAGACCTATGTCTTTTCCCTGTGCCATCACAGAGCCCTCCCTCTATCTGTGTCCTGATCCCCTCCTTCTATTAGGACACCAGTCTTATTGAATTTGAATCCCGCCTAACAACCTCATTTTAACTGAATTGTTGCTTTAAAGACCCCTTCTTTAAATATAGTCACAGTCTGAAGTCCCAGGGTTTAAGGACTTCAATGTAGGGATTTAGTGTGGACACGGTGAGGCTCACAATGATACTCACTGGGTTTAGCTCCACTCTATTATTTTTAGAGTAAGACACAAACAAATGAAAAAATCTTGGAACAATGAGGTGCATTTTCCATCTTGGATTAGTCTCCTCTTTCTTTTCTTCACACATACCCTCCCCTCAAATCCCAAGTTTATCAGAACATTCTAAGTAACCTTGGCCAGTTTCAGTTTGGGTTAAAATTTGTTTTAAAGATTAATTCTCCTCTCACGGCTTTAGGGTTCTGGATTTTAGCCTCTGGACAGCTTATTATTGAGGCTTTTATTTGACTTTTGACATTTATCTAGCATGATACACCTTTAACTGTCAGCTTACTGAGCATCAAACCAAAGGTTATATTTGCCCTTATAAATTCCCTGCTCAAGCCTTCACTTCCTTTCTCCTGCAGCAAAGCAGAGAGGAAAAAGAAAAAAGAAAATCCTGTCCATGTCAGACCATGAGCAGCATGGGTTTCAAGGGTAGTTTTCCCTCAGCAAAGAGATCTCAAGCTCTAAGTAGTCTTTTCTTGGAAAAGGTGCTCCGTCCACCGCTCTTCACACTGGTCCATGGCTAGATGTCTGTGGAATATGTTACCTTGATCTTTAAACTGCATCACATTTAATAACTGGACATCTGGTTTTAACTTGGATTCTTTAAAATAGTTTGACGTTGCTACATTTCCAGCCCATAAGTGAGTATAAGTTAAATGTTCAGATTAGGGGATTGGGTTGTCTGGGAACATTTCCTAGGATAGGAAAAGGACCAGCAGCAGATGGAGATTTGGTAGATCACGATGCACAGTTGACAAAGACCAACAAGGAGCTCTGGGGTAAAACTTATCTGTCAGAGGAGTCCTGTGCCCGATGGGAGTGTCTTTTGCCATCAGCACACCGAGTTTCCCATGAGGACCAGCCTGAGAAGATGTGGCTTCAGCTACAAACACCTTGCTCAGTCACTGAGGGCTTCTCAAAACATGATAGCAACTCGGGAGGAGGATCCTGACAGAGAGAGTTTGTCAGGTGAAATATACACAGCTGGCCAGCAAATCCCTTCTTAAAGGGAATCTGAGCTGCACAACTCTGTCTGCCACATATGCTTTGAAAAAAAACTTCAGTGATGTCTACTTTCGAGTGTATGCTTACAACTGGTGAGCATATTATTTATTGTCCAATGTATACCCTTTTGAGAGTAAAAGGAGTGGATATGAATAATTACACTGGGACAACAGGCATGTATAATCGCTCATTACGTATCTGTCTTCCTTTATTACTCACGAACATGTATCTTCACTCCTAGGAGACTCATCTATGCATCCGTCACAATTAATTTCCTCCATATTTACTGTGTGCTTAGTCGCTCAGTCGTGTCCTGCTCTTTGTGATCCCATGGACTGTAGCCTGCCAAAGCTCCTGTCTATGGGGATTCTCCAGGCAAGAATACTGGATGGGTTGCCATGCCCTCCTCCAGGGGATCTTTCCAACTCAGGGACTGAAGCCAGATCTCCCACACTGCAGGCAGATTCTTTACCAACTGAGCCACCAGGAAAGCCCAAGAATACTGGAGCAAATAGCCTATCCCTTCACCAAAGGATCTTCCTGACCCAGGAATCGAACCAGGATCTCCTGCATTGCAGACGCTTCTTTACCAGCTGAGCTACCAGGGAAGCCCCTCATATTTACTAAACACTTCCTACTTATGGAAAAGGCAAACCTGGATGTGCTTTGCAGACTGTGTTAAAGGAGAACACGTGAAACAGCAGACATGTTAGCATGCCCCTTTTCTCGCTTCCTCTGCTTTCAGAACTTGCTCACACAGTCCACCTCACTGTTTCTCAACCTCGAATCTGTACACTGTGGTTCTGTGAAACAGACCACTAAAGGCCCATACAACTTGTATTATTTCTTAATTTTCTGTTTTTATTTTCATGTGTGTAGGTGGGAGTGGTGATACCTTATTTCTCCGCAGTCTATGGTATAGAATCACTTGGAAAAGCCATCAGTTTCAGACTCCTGAAGTGTTGATGTATATAATTTTAGTCTAAATTAGACTCATTTTTTTCAAGACTCACTAGCAAAGTTACAAATCTTAATCTTACCAGGGCATGGTGCTCAGTGTACTTGTCTGTCTATGGGAGGCCAGTCCATATTTCCAACCCATTCCCATTTCGGACAATGAGAAGGGGCAGAGAAAAAAGGGGCACATGCCTCTTCAGATCTATTTTCTGATCCAGGGGACTTCCTTTTCTCTTGGATCTAAGAACGGGGATGCCATTTTTTAGCCAGTCTTTTCAGGCCAGGAAAGGGATCAGACAAGATAGTGGTATTCTCCAATCCCTCTCCTGCCCTGGATCTCTGAAGCCTCCTTGGGAAGAGTGGAGAGCCTTCTCAGCAGTGCCTTCTCACCATGCACAGTCATTTCCTTGCCTATCAACTGTGCTATGAACTGCAGGAAACTCCACTTGAAAGTCCAAGTTCCAACTCTATGACTTCATCAGTTCTGTGATATTACGTACCTGTTCAACCTCCCAGAAATTCAATTTCAATTATGCGGAATCTCTTTAAGGCATTTTATGGCCATTAAATGATATAAAACTATGTGTTTTGTTAGTACTACTGTCAGATGTACCCAAGAGAAAACTATATGGCAGTGCTTTAAAACACAGCGATTTGGGACTTCACCAGTGATCCAGTGGTTAAAACTCCAATGAAAGGAACCCTGGTTTGATCCCTAATCACTAGAACTAGACGCCACACACCGTGAAAAGATCAAAATCTGGCATGCCACGACAAAGATCAAAGATCCTGCATGCCACAACCAAGACCTGGTACAGCGAAATGCATAAATACTAAAAAATAAAACTGAAAAACATAGATATATTTGCTTCACACAGATAGCTCGGAGGGCAAGATAGTTAAGCGTGCTACCTCTGATCATCGGCCCTTCTGGGTTCTTGCACTACCATCCTTGCTGTTGGCTTCTGTTGCCTTGACATCAAGATGGTTCTTTCACTTCAAGCCTCGATTCATTGTTCTGGCTTAAAAAAAGAGAAAATCAAAATGTCACAGGGGAAAATAACAAAAGTACATGTTTGCTGAGTCTCTCTCTTTTGAAAAACCGTCTGAGAAGCCTAACCTAGCAGCTTCTATTTATATTTCATTAGCCTCATCGGGACATTTGGCTCCTTATGGACCCAGAGCAGTTTGAGGAAAAGGATGCTTTAACCCAGCACATGGACACCTTGAGCAAAAGGAGGGACCTACTAGTACAGAAGAGGAGAATGGATGTCCAGGATTCATCTTCCATATTGTATAAAACACGCTGGACAATGCCTGCTCAGACACAGCTCATCCAAACCCATTCCACTATGGAAAGTATCATCCTACCATATCCAGGATTCATCTTCCGTATTGTATAAAACACACTGGACAATGCCTGCTCAGACACAGCTCATCCAAACCCATTCCATGCGGAAAGTATAATCCTACCACTCTATTACTTTGCCAACAAAGGTCCATCTAGTCAAGGCTATGGTTTTTCCAGTAGTCATGTATGGATGTGAGAGTTGGACTATAAAGAAAGCTGAGTGAAGAAGAATTGATGCTTTTGAACTGTGGTGCTGCAGAAGACTCTTGAGAGTCCCTTGGACTGCAAGGAGATCCAACCAGTCCATCCTAAAAGAAATCAGTCCTGAATATTCACTGGATGCTAAGGCTGAAACACTGATACTTTGGCTACCTGATGCAAAGAACTGGCTCATTGGAAAAGGCCCTGATGTGGGAAAGATTAAAAGCAGGAGGAGAAGGGGAAGATAGAGGATGAGATGGTTGGATGCATCATTGACTCAATGGACAGGAGTTTGAGTGAACTCTGGGAGCTGGTGATGGACAGGGAGGCCTGGTGTGCTGCAGTCCATGGGGTTGCAGAGAGTCGGACACAACTGAGCACCTGAGCTGAACTGAAACACCCCATCCTTGAACTTCTCTTATATTTTTTACTTATAGGAATGTTCTCTCATTCTCTTTTCTCCCAAACAACATATTCATGGACTTTTCAAAGTTGAAAAGCATCAGAAATCATGTGGCCCCACTTTCATAAGAAGTCTGAGACCCAGCTTGTGCATCATAACTGATTCCTGGTGACCTTTCTAAATCCAGTACAGTACACACTGTTGCAACTATTACTTGCGGGCCAACTCATCCTCTAAATATAATTTCTCCTTCTGAATGCTGAACTTAAAAGTGATCCTTTCTCATCTATTGCAGACTCAAAATATTAATTTAAAAAGCATATTGTTATTCTTTAACCCCGTGGGCAGCCACAGTGAAGACAGTACCTCTCCAAAGCAACTCTTGCTCCAAACACCCAGCCCTACCCTACCCAGCAGGTGGCTCTGGCCAGCAATGACACCCCTACAAATGGTCTCGCGCTCTGGGTAAGGGTCGCACTATCCACTAGTCTGCCTACAAGAGTCACAGCCAAGCCTCACAGCCAGCTGGTCTGAGGGTCAGCCTCACTCACCACTGCAACCACAGCCACGATGGCCCGTCTGCCCATCACGCGGTCCACTCACTGGAACACCCGGCTCAGGTGACCAAGGGATTGTGCCACTGGGCCCCAGAGGACATCTTCATCATAAGACCACTCTCTCAAGACTGAGACACAGCTGATATACTGAATACACAGAAAAAAGGAAAAAAAAAAAAAAACACAGCGAGTGAGGCAAAATGAGGAGACAAAGGAATACCTTCCAAACAAGAGAACAAGACAAAACCTCAGGAAAGAAGTAAACAGACACAAGCAATTTAGAAGATAAAGTGTTCAAGGTGAGATTCATATGTTCACTAACTTAGAAGGGCAGAAGAACTTAGTGAGAACGTCACCAAAGAGAAAATATTGAGGGGAAAAAAAAGCAATCAGAACTGAAGAATATAACAACTGAAATGAAAAATACACTAGAATGAATTCAGAAGGTGCAGGAAGATGCAGAAAAACAGAAAATGCAGAAGGATAGATTGGCAATCTGGAGACAGTATATTGGAAGTCATCCAATCAGAACAGGGAAAAAGAAAAAAGAATTTTTAAAAATCAAGTTAAACTAAGAGACCTCTAGGACAACGTTAAGCACACTAACATTCACATTATAAAGATTCCGTAAGGAGGACAGATGAAAAAAGAGAAAGAAAATCTATTTGAAGAAATAATGTCTGAAAGTCTCTTTAACCTGATGAAGGAAACATTCATCCAAGTCCAGAAAACACAGAGAATCCCAACAAAGATGAACCTGAAGAGACTAACACCAAGACACATTATGATTAAAATGTCAACAGTTGAAGAGAGATTCCCAAGATCAGGAAGAGAAAAGCAACTAGATAAGTACAAGAAAACCCCTTTCCCCACTAGGAGAGTCGGCTGATTTTTCAGCAGAATCTTTATAGGTCAAATGAGATTGACATAATATATTCAAACCATTAAAACAAAAAATTTACAGATGGAACACTCTAGCCAGCAAGGTTTGCATTCAAAATTGAGGGCGAGATAGTTTCTCAGGTAAGTGAAAGCTATAGGAGTTAATCACCATGACTTCCCTAGTGGCTCAGACGGTAAAGCGTCTGTCTATAATGCGGGAGACCTGGGTTCGATCCCTGAGTCGGGAAGATCCCCTGGAGAAGGAAATGGCAATCCACTCCAGTACTATTGCCTGGAAAATCCCATTAACAGAGATGCCTGGTAGGCTACAGTCCATGGGGTTGCAAAGAGTTGGACACAACTGAGTGATTTCACTTCACTTCACTTCAAGCTAGCCTTTTAAGAAATGTGGAAAGGACTTCTTTCAGTGGAAAAGAAATGACCATAACTAGAAACACACAAAAAGAATATGAAATAAAAAACTCTCCAGTGATAAAGGTAAGCATACAGTATAGGCAGTGGACCAAACACCTGTAAAGTTAGTGTGAAGGGTAAAAGACAAACGTAGTATAAGCAATTATACACAAAGTAGTTAAATGTTACACAAAACACAAAGACAACAAGACAATAAGCATGACATCAAAAACATAAAATGTGGAGAGGGACTAAAAATGTGGTGTTCTAGAAAGCACTTGAACTTCAGCAACCATCAATTTAAAATAAACACTTATACACACAGGTAGTTATATATGAACCTCAAGGCAACCATAAACCAAAAACCTATGACAGATACAAAAAACAAGACAGAAATAAAATGTAGCACTAAAGAAATTCATCAACTCACCAGAGAACAAGAAAAGAAAGGAGCAGACAAGAGCTCCAAAAACAGTTAACAAATGGTAGAAAGTGTATGTGTTTCAATAATTACTTTAAATGTAAATGAACTAAATGTTCTAACCAAAAGACATAGGATGGACTGAGCAATACCAGTATCACTGTCACATGAGACACTGTCTTTAATTCTGCCGTTCAAATCCATAACCAGTAAAAACATCCACATCTCAACAAAGGCTCCTCTGTCCCGCACACCAGGACACCACCGAGAGCCACATCTCCGTACACCTGCAGGTGGATGGACCAGAATACACAGAGGAGGGAGACTGGGGAAGCAGCGGAGGTGGTGCCCAGAGGGTGATACCGACCCCCTCGGCATGCTGGCTTAGCCAGCTGCCCGGAGAGCTCAGAACAGCAGGGGAAACAGCACGCTCAGCTCCAGCTTCCTGGAGCAGCATCCACGGCCACAGGATGCAAGCAGCAGCAGCAGCAGTGGGACCCGTGCCTTTCTCCCTCCAGCTGGAGAGGCACATGGTAATTGGCCAACACCAGAAGCAGCAGAGGCACCTGCAACCCCAGCTTACCCCTTAACCTCACCCAACAATGGCAGTGCCTGCACCCAGGAATCTCCAGGTGCAGTGGAGGTGTCCCTCATTTGAGGTCCCTGATAGCCTCACCGGTGGCACCAGCAGCGCTACCAAGGCGCCTTCTAGGAGCAGAGCAGTGCCAGTGAGGGCCTTTGGCTGAGGCCATCAAGGGGGAAAGCACCGGTCCTCGCACAGAGCCAGAGGCAGCGCAGGCAAAGCAAGCTAAAACTTGTGCTATACCGCCACCTACTGAAAAACAAA
The DNA here is from genome assembly GCA_006410515.1 of Procapra przewalskii. NCBI lineage: Eukaryota > Metazoa > Chordata > Mammalia > Artiodactyla > Bovidae > Procapra > Procapra przewalskii. Next base: position 23,000,130 of record SJYF01000322.1, on the reverse strand, counting down.
AGAAATGTTTCCAATTACCAATCTGTTGAATTGTTGGAGTCAAATAATAAAAGGTTTACCTAAAGAAAGGTATTCACTATTTCAAACGTGTCAGCAGAGAAACAAGTCATAAAACACCAGGAAAAACCACAGGAAAACACCATCACAGAAAGAAAATGACAATTCTTTAGAAATCAAACATAGAGTCACAAAATATTGTGATCTGATTGATAGAGAATTCAAAATAGTTGCCATGAATAAACTCAACAAGCTACAAGAAGGCTCAGGAAAGAAGTTAAATGAGCTCAGAAATAAAATTAATGAACAGAAGGAAAATTTCACCAAAGAGACGGGAAGTCTAAAGAAGAACCAAATAGAAATTCTGGAGCTGACGAACTCAATAAATGAGATGAAGGATGCATTAGAAAGCATTGGAAATAGAGCAGGCCATATAGAAGAAAGAATTAGTGAGCTCAAAGATAGAATTATAGAAATTATATAGACAGAGGAGAGAGAAATAGGATATAAAGAGTGAAGAAATTCATGAGAACTATGCAACTCCAGAAGAAAGGGCAATGTGAGGATAATGGACATGTCAGGAGAAGTGAGGGCAAGGGGATCAGAGACTTTATTCAAGAAGTAAGAGTTGCGGATTTCCCAAACCTGGGGAAGAAAATGGAGAGAGAAGTCAATGAGGCTAAAGATACACCTTATCATGTCAACAAAAAAAAAGACCTTCTCCAAGACATATTAAAACTGTCAAAAGTCAACAGCAAAGAATTTTAAAGGCAGCCAGGGGGGAAAAGATGGTAAAGTTCAAAGGAAATACCATTATGCTATCATCAGATTTCTTAGCAGAAAACTTAACAAGCTAGGAGTGGAACGAAATACTCAAAACATTGAAAACTGAAAACTGTCAGACAAGAATACTCTGTCCAGCAAAGCTGTGCTTCACATATGAAGGAAAAACAAAGGCTTTCTGAGACAATCAAAAGTTGAAGGAGTTAATCACCTATAGACTAGCCTTAAAAGAAATCCTGAAAGGAGCACTTCTACCTAAAATGAAAACACGAAAGTACACAAAACTTTGAGTTATATAATATGAAGACACACAGAATCAGAAAATGCAGCTCTGTATCAGAATCTATTGTTAAACAGTTGAGTATAGCATAAAGGCTAAAGAGGAAAACACAGTAAAAAGTTTAACAGTTGCTACTTCAAGTTTGAAATAAACTCACAACATGGAAAGAGATGATTTGTGACAACAAAAAAATGTAAAAGGAGAAGAAGAGAAGGACAGAATTATCATAGGCAAATGAAGATAAAATGGCATCAGCAGGAAAAAGACCATTTTATTTATGAGACATTTTACAAAATCCTCATGGCAACCACAAAACATAAATCTAGAGCAGAGACATAAAACATAAAAAAGAGGAAAATGAGCAAAACATCATACAAAATCACCAACACAAGGAAAAAGAAACAACGGAAATGTGAAGCAAACAAAAAGACCAAGATAAAATGGCAGTGCTAAGCGCTCATCTACCAGTAAATGCCCTAAATGTAAATTGACTGATTTCACCAATCAAAAGATAGAGAGTGATTGGTTGGATTAAACCAACCATATGCTTTCTCCAGGAGACTCAGCTCTAAAGACAAAAAAGAAAGTAAAGAGATGAAAAATGATACTGTAAGAATATTTCAGTCAAAAGAAAATAGATATACTGATGATCATAGCAGTAAAACAGACTTCAAACCATAAATGGTAACAAGAGACCAAAATGGATATTGTATACTGATAAAAGAATCAATTCAACAAGAAAATGTAATAGTTATTAATATATATGCACCTAACCCAGGAGTATCAAAATACATAAAGCAACTATTAACACTCATAAAGGTAGAAACTGACAGCAACGCAATAATAGCAGGGGAGTTTAAAGCCCTACTTACATCAATGCATAGATTTTCCAGACAGAAAGCCAACAAGAAAATGCTGACTTTAATGAAAAATCAGACCTGGTGGACTTAATAGATGCATATAAAACATTCCATTCAAACATAGCAAAATACCCTTTTTTCACATGCACATGGGTTGGTCTCAAGGACAGACTACATATTACAGCCCAAAACAATGTGCAATAAATTTAAGAAGATTAAATCATACTAAGCATCATTTCTAATCAGAATGGTATGAAACAAAACAAAAAAAAAGAATTTCGAAAAGGTTGGAAAAATTACAAATATGTGAAAGACAGAACAACATGTGACTGAACTACTGAAGCAATAAATATATCGAAGAAGGAAATGTTTTAAAAGCTGAAGATAAGTGAAAATGAACATATGACATACAAAAACCTATAGGATTCAGCCAAAGCAGAAAGTTAAGTGCAGATCCCCAGTGCAGTTTAAGATGCACGTTTAACTTTACAGTCAGTCCATCGCATCTATGGCTCCACGTTCACAGACTCAACCAACTGTGGATCATGTAGTGTGCTAGCACTCAATTAAAAAAAAAATGTGTGAATAAGTGGGCCCATGAAGTTCAAACCTCTGTTGTTCGGTGGTCAATTGTAGATAGCAATACAGGCATAACTCAAGAAACAAACATAAAATCTCAAATAAATAATCTAAACTTATAATCAAAGAAATTAGAAAAAGAAGAACAAAACCTAAAGTCAATAGAAGGAAGGAAATAATAAAGATCAGAGTCAAAATACATGAAATAGACCACAAAGACCGTATGAGATTACAAAAAAGCCCACAAAAACTTAAGAGCTTGTTTTGTGAGAAGATAAACAAAACTAACAAATCCGTAGCCAGATTCAGGAAGAAAAAAATAGCGAAGTCTCAGATAAGCAGTATCGGAAATGAAATAAGAGAAACTGCAATGAATACCACAGAAATACAGAGGATTTTCAGAGGATACTATGAAGAGCTATGCACCAGACTGAACAATCTAAAAGAAAGAGATAAATTCGTAGAATCACACCACCCATCCAAGACTGAATTATGAAAAAACAGAAAATCTGAACAGATCAATCACTAGTAAGGAAACTGAAACACTAATCAAAAATTTCCCCCAAAACAAGAGTCTGGGACTTCACAGGTAAGTCTGTCTTCAGTCTTCACAAGTAAATTCTGTCCAACATTCAAAGAAAAGTTAATACATACCTTTCCTAAACTTTTCCAAATAATCGAATAAGAGAGAACACTCTGTAACTCATTTTACAAGGGCAACGTTACCCTGATACCAAGACTAAACAAGGACAGCACAAAAGAAAAAAGGTATGGGCCAATATCTCTCAGAAATATAGATACAAAAATTCTAAGCAAAATATTAGCAAACTTAATTCAACAGTACATTAAAAGGATCACACACCATGCTCTTATGAGTTTTCTTGCAGGGTATGCAGGAATGGTTCACCATCCACAAATCAATCAATGCAACACACTACAGTAACAAATTAACTAAAAATCCTATGATCATCTTAATAGATGCAGAAAAGTATCCAACAAGACTCAACATCCATTTATGGAAAGAAACTCAATATGCAGTACATATGTGACAAATCCATAACTCATATCATATTCAATGGTGAAAAACTAAAAGCAACCCAAGGTGAGAAAGAAAGATGCTCAGTCTCACCACTTGCATTCAACATATTGTAACGTAATAATAATCTTAGGACTCTGAACCAGGAAAATTAGGCAAAAAAAAAAAAAAAGAAATAAAAAGCATCCAAATTGGAAAGGAGAAA
>SJYF01000322.1:22945744-22955779 GCA_006410515.1 Procapra przewalskii | reverse complement strand
GAGTTCCTCACGCTGGCCCCCAACAGTCAGGAGCTACAGATAAACAACTAATAAGACACAGAACTTGGACATCATCAGATGACCAGTGATGCTCAGTTATTAACCTTCCTTTCCTGCAAATACTTCCACTCCTATAGTCTCACCTCAACAAAAGAGACTGCTGGAGTTTCTTAACTCCTGCTCTTATTGGGAAACTCAGAATCCCCATTCCTTCACCCAAAAGATGTTTAAGGCTTGGGGAAGGGATCCTCCCAGCTGAGCTGTGGTTGCCATGGAGACTTCCTCTCCTTCCTTCTCTGTTTCGGCCACTGCTACCACTGGACCTCCGGTGACCCCCTACCCCCCAGTTTAGCTCAGCGCAAGGGGGAGAAATTATACTGGGAACAGGTATGTGCATGGTATGTAAAACTAGAAAATGCAAATGTATTCTACAGAGAAGTAGCTTGTGAATGAGAAAACAGGGTTTTAAAAATAGATTTAATATTCATCTATATTCTCTAAAGAAATAAAATACAGTAGTCTAAATTAATAACCTGTCTATGCTTTATTTTTCTAGGGGAAAATAAATTTCAGATTCCTAACAGCCAACTTCAAGATAAAATAAATGAGCTCCTTCATTAATTGTGGGCTGGCTACTCATATTATACTTTTTAAAATTTATTTATCCTGGGGCAGTACACAAATATCTGGAAGTGGTATAAATAGCCAATTACAGAATCTAATAGAAAATGGAAGACAAAATTCAATGAGAGTAAGCATGTTGTCTTAGATTATCTTGTGAGTCTGTCAAGAATGCTCATAAAAAAATAAAGTTAGCTTTTCCAGTGAAAGAATGCTTTGGCGCAACCTTCCACTCTGCAAAAGGAAACCCGAGTATGCACAGCATATGTATAAAGGCCACTAAAAGGGTAAAATGAGCAAACTCTTGAGGTTGTTTCTGGAACATTCTCTCTTATTTTCAACATACACAACTACTGAGGCAGATATATTAGTTTGAGACTATTATGCAGATATCCAAGAGAAATACTTTTCTCTGCATCTTGATTTCTACTCAAACGCCTGTCAAAAAGTAACAAAAATATTTGGTTAGAAGGCTTTGGACACAGGGTAGGGGGTGGGATGAACTGAGAGATGGAAATTAACGTATGTGAACTTCCATGTGTGAAATTAACGTATGTGAACTGCCATGTGTGAAATGGATAGCTAGTAAGAACCTACTATACAGCGAAGGCAGCTCAGCTTGGTGCTCTGTGATGTCTCGGAGGGGTGGAATTTGAACGCTGGGTGGTCTAAGACTGGATATACATATACTCACAGTTGATTCACTTTGTTGTACAGCAAAAACTAACATAACATTGTAAAGCAACTTGTACTGTTTATGTTCAGTGGTTAAACCATGTCCGACTCTGCAACCCCATGGAATGCAGCATGCCAGGATCCTCTGTCCTTCACTATCTCCCAGAGTTTGCCCAAATTCATGTCCATTAGTCAGTGATGCCATCCAATCATCTCATCTTCTGCCACACCCTTCTCTTTTTTATTTCAGATCTTTCTCAGCATCAGGGTATTTCCCAATGGGATGGTTCTTAGCATCAAGCAGGCAAAGTATTGAGGCTTCAGCTTTAGCCTCAGTCCTTCCAATGAGTATTCAGGGTTGATTTCCACTCTTTTGATCCCCTTGCAGTCCAAGGGACTCTCAAGAGTCTTCTCCAGCGTCACAATTCGAAAGCATTAATTATTTGGCACTCAGCCTTCTTTATGGTCCAACTCTCACACCAGTACGTGACTACAGGAAAAACCACAGCTTTGGCCATATGAAACTCTGTCAGCAAAGTGATGTCTTCTATATTTAATATGCTGTCTAGGTTTGTTACAGCTTTCTATCCAATGAGCAAGCATCTTTTAATTGTACGGCTGCCGTCACTGTCTGCAGTGATTTTGTGTTAGTTGCTCTGTTGTGTCTGACTCTTGCAACTCCATGGACTGTAGCCTGCCAGGCTCCTCTGTCCATGGAATTCTCCAAGTAGGAGTACTGCCATGAAATGTTCATAACAGTATCTCACACATCATGACTAGGGCCAGTCCTATGTAAGAGGATTTATAGAAAAGAAATCAAAGATGTTTCTTCTAAGTCAAGGCTGCCAATTACAGATTTTTCTGAAACACAGTCCTGGCAAAAAGAAAGACTCAGGCTGGTCAACCAACTCTTTCTGACTCTTGGCCTGAAATGACACCTATTTTATCTGACACCTTACTGCTAAGTTGCTTCAGTCGTGTCCGACTCTGTGCAACCCCATAGATGGCAGCCCACCAGGCTCCCCTGTCCCTGACACCTTAAGGGGGGCATAAAAGCCAGAAAGGAGAAAGGTCCCAGTATAATCATGATCGGTCATTGGTATGAACTTACTTTTAGGTGATATAAGGGAAACTATTTCTTGTCTTAGGGAAAATTCACCTAAGACAGGCAGCAGGAAACCAATCTCATCTGTATATATATCTTTATAAATTTTTTACCCTCAGGCTTTGTTTTAAAAACTTGAAAATCAGCTAGCTTACCTTGATTTCCTTTTCTGTCTTCCTTCCATTTTGTGTGAATATGATCTTGAGTTGTGTATTTAGGACTTTTTCCTATTGACTGCCTTCTGAATGCTTTTATGAAGAAATGGCATTGCCACCATGATAAAAATCTATATCACCTCTTTCTCAAAGATTGTCTTACCCTCTAGCTTTCTATGTTCAAGACTCCTTCCCTGTGTTTGTTGATATATGTCTGCCTTTTAAACCTGTACAAGTAGGTTCATATTGAGACCTGTCTTGGTAAGAGGCTCCTCAGATAAGCTCCTTCTTGCTTGGGGTCTAGGTACTACCCAAACAAATGCCATTTTACAGTGAAAGGTTTTATCTTTAGTCATGATGAAACTGAGTAGAACCCCGTGGGGTCCCTCAACCGCTGCCCAATACAAGGGCCCCTTCCATGCCCCTGCCTCTTGTCGGTAGAAAAGCTGAAGTGTCTCAGGCCTCCCTGAGTCACAAAGGAGCAGGTTCAAACAATTAACTGTTAGAACAATGGAGTCCCAGAATCTTCCAGTGTCTTACGCATAGCCTTGAGCTGTTTTATAGACACTCTACCACAAGAAGGAAAAAGCTAACTGCATCACGATCAGACTGTAGCCGTGATGTAAAGTGCTCCATCTTGAGCAGTACTGAATTTATGGTTAGCACAATTCCAAGAACTGGCCTCAAGAGAATGGGATTAACACTATTGCTCATAATAATCTGTACCTTTGTAAGCATCAAAATAATTATAGCTTGTTCTGTCCATATATAGAAGTGGCAATTAGAATTGTCGGCAAAAAGATGTTACAGGCCCATGTCGACATCTTCCACTCTAAGAATATGGTGCCCTATGTCAGCATGAAGAAATTACAGAAGAGGGACCTTCGCCCCTGAACCCATACAAATGGGATAATGTCTGATGGTAGAGACTGGTAAGCAGCTTATTGCAGGAAAGAGTTTTCTGCAGGAGTCCCCTTTTGTCTCGTCTTAGCAAAGCTATGGGTTGGCCAGAAAGTTCATTTGGATCATACCGTCTTACAGAAAAACCTAAATGAAACTTTTGGCCAACTCTATAAATTGTAACTAACTTTGAACCAGGCACCCTCATAATCTACTCATCTCCAGTCCAAGCACACCTCTCACATTTTTTGATCACATGATACTTGGCCTAAACTGTTGGTTCTTTCCTCAGGGTAAACAAACAGAAAGGAAGAATAAGTAATTAACAGATAACCAGACATTTCCCCGGCTTCCCTTCAGCAATCTCCTGAATGAACTCTGTGAACAGATGGTATCTAAAGAAAGAGCACAAGGAACTGACAAGTCTGCACACAGTGGGTGGTGTTGATGAATCTGATCTGCTGCCTCAGTGATTAACTAAGATTACTTCCCCTTCTTCCCTTTAAAAACTTTCACGGTCAAGTAGAATCTTCGGAGTTGGTTCTGGGACACAGGCGTGCCTTCTCCCCAGATTGTCAACCTTCTGATTAAACTGATTGTTCCCTTCCCACCAGCACTTGTCCTTTCGGTAATATTTTTCTGAGTAGTGAGCAGCCAGACCTGAGTTTAGTAACAAAGAGATTATCCTTATAAATAGTGGAAGCCTTTAAAGCCATCTGAAGCAACTTGATAATATTACACCAGTTTGAATTTAAACTCCAACATTATATTCAAAATAGGAACATGTGCTTGGGTTTTTCAAATGTCTCAAAAGAACATTTTTGCTCAGGAAGATGGAGAAGCCCTAATATAACTATTAAATCTTGATGTGATAAGAAACCTCGCCTTGAGCTTGAGCATCCCCAATAAAAGGCTAAATTCAGCTTGTCCTCTAAAATAGAAGACTTGGGAATCATCTTGCAGGAGAGCCAAAGGTAACAGTTGCTCACTAAGCCTGATTTCAAAATTGATTTTCTATCACTTGTGGAGACCAATTGACTTACTGGCCATTTCTCATCTCATAGTCCATAGAAGACCCAGGTTCCCTGAAGAACTTGTAGATTGTTTGGTTATATCTGCTTGCCCATCTTTTGCCGTTAGAATAAGCACAAAACCCTGCTTGGGGTGGGGAAAAAAGGTAACTCCTCCTTGTCAAAGAATCCTGTTTTTCCTCCCCCATCACTGGCTCTCTGGAGGGCAAGTGATGACAATAAATTTTGCTTGTACCTACACGTTTTCTGTACAGCTAATTGATTGTATTACGTTCCATTCAAATAGTCGGGGGGGTGGGGGACTCCCTATGACTTTATCCTTGGAAATGAAAACGTGATCCCCCTTAATCACACTAAGAAAGGACACTTACATGAATTATATGTCCCATGTTAGCTCTTTCTGGCCTAATTGACCTACTCTATCAAGTAATGGCTTACAAACTTAATAGAGTCAATAGAATAGTTATAAAAGAAAGATTTTGATGGAAAAAAATTTAAAGACTAAGTGATAGATTTAACCAGAAGTTGGATATTTGACTGTTTGGAGACTGGCTTAGAATTCTTAATCTCTTTCCTATCTTGGTTATAACTTTGTGTCTCATTCTATGCCCTTCCCATTTTATTTATAATTTGGTAGCTTTTTTTTTTTTAATCTTGTATGTGTGTGTGTTTATCCTCTTTTATTTAAATGTAATCAGGAGCACATTACACTGTTTTGCATCTTGCCTTTATACCTAGTCTTTTTCTGAATCGGGATACAGTATTTTATAGCATTGTGTTAGTCTCTGCTTTTGATGAAGAACTTTGTATGTTCTTAGCACATACCTCGGAGAAGCCAATGGCAACCCACTCCAGTACTCTTGCCTGGAAAATCCCATGGATGGAGGAGCCTGGTGGGCTGCAGTCCATGAAGTTGCTGAGGGTTGGACACGACTGAGCGACTTCACTTTTCACTTTCATGCATTGGAGAAGGAAATGGCAACCCACTCCAGTGTTCTTGCCTGGAGAATCTCAGGGATGGCGGAGCCTGGTGAGCTGCCATCTGTGGGGTCGCACAGAATCAGACACGACTGAAGCGACTTAGCAGCAACAGCAGCAGCAGTACATACCTATGAGGAGTACATAAGTCAGGCAATTTCCTAGACAGCTGACTGGCTGAAACTCCCTACCCTCCGGGAAGAGGAAGAGGTATTCCTCTCCTGCCTCCTTTAATAAAGATCCCATGAATTATAAAATGGGTGTAGTGCTGAATCTGGAGGAATTATAAATCGGCTTATATTGTGGAAAAAAAAAATTCGACTATATAAATCTTGTGATGGCCTCTTCCTCTGAGTGGTTTCTCAGATATTTCATTAGCTATTCCTGGATCTGATGTCATAGAATTCAGAATCTCTTGTCAATCTATAAGCCAAGAGGGTATCTATTTCACAATGATGGACCTAGGAAAACCAGGCTTACTAAAAGCGTGATTCTAATCCCTACAAATCATGGCACTATACTATTGTTGCTATGTGGTAAGCTGGGAAAGCTAAATCTAATCAAAGCTATGGTTTTTCCAGTAGTCATGTATGGAGGTGAGAGTTGGACTATAAAGAAAGCTGAGCACTGAAGAACTGATGCTTTTGAACTGTGGTGTTGGAGAAGACTCTTGAGACTCCCTTGGACTGCAAAGAGATCCAACCAGTCCTTCCTAAAGGAGATTAGTCCTGAATATTCATTGGAAGGACTGATGCTGAAGCTGAAACTCCAATACTTTGGCCACCTGTTGCCAAGAACTGACTAACTGGAAAAGACCCTGAAGCTAAGCAAGATTGAAGGCGGGAGGAGAAGGGGACTACAGAGGATGAGATGGCTGGATGGCATCACCAGCTCGATGGACTTGAGTCTGAGTGAACTCTGGGAGTTGGTGATGGACAGGGAAGCCTTGTGTGACTTAACCTGTGACTTGTGGACATGACTGAGTGACTGAACTGAACTGAAGCTGGGAAAGGAAGAAAAAAAGAGCTGTGTGATTGGGAGTTATTTTCCTTGCATCTGTTTTCAGTATTTCCATTCACCATTATTCTTATGCAGTGGATATTGACAAGACATGAAGATCTTTGCACAGATGATGGCCATCTGCTCCAGCACCTTATATCCCACCTGAAGCTCTAATCTCCTGACAGTGACATCATAGGCTTTTCTGCCCAGAGTCATTTATAATTAGGGCTCCAGGTAAAAAATTAACAGCAGGAACAGATGGGCCCATAAGAGGCAAAGAGTCTGTTCACATGTAAATTTCATCAGTACTTGAAGACTGAAGAAAACCAGAGCACAGGAAAGCTCTGCCCAAAATAACTCTTCTGCAGGATGGGGAGAGTTTGCCGTGGTCCTGTTCCCTTCTTCAGCCCATCAGGGAACACTTTTTCTTTCTACTCACAAGGGAGGACGGGCTGGGGGAAAGCACAGCACCCAGGCCATGACAACTGAGAGCTTTTCAGCTGTTAGCACAAGGATCCAGGTAGATGTAGCACAGGCTAGGCATAAGGAAATGGGGGTGGGCTTGCTTGCCTCAGAGGGAAGAGATGCAACCCAGGAGCTGTCAATCCCGATTAACTGCTTTAAAGAACTTTTGTGTGTAACACAAAATAAAAATAATGCAGCCATGTGAAGTGGAAGGCAGTAATTGCAGATTCTTCTCAAAGGGTGTTTTATGTTACTGGGACTCTATATTACTGAAATCGCTGCATTCCTAGTTAAGTGTAAAAAATATGTGGTCTTTTATTTGTTAATTTACATGGTTACAGGAAGCCTGAAGGATCAGTTCAGGACCTGTAGGGATGGGAAATAAGGGGGAAAGATAGAGTTGCATATAAGTAGGCCCTGAGGTTTTTCTGCATTGGCACAGCGTATCTGAATTCATCATCTTCCCACTCAAACTTCCATGCGAACTGTAATAACTTTTTTCTCCCTCACAGAGGTTTAGCAGATTATACCAACATGCAGTGGCTCATATCCATACCTCTTCCTTTATTCCATTTAACATACAGTAAGTTCCCTAGATACGAACCTTCAAGTTGTGAACTTGCAAAGACGTGAACGTGTGTTCACACGTGCAATCAGACGTTAGTTCACGTGCCTGGTGTACGTTGCCACTTGTGTGCATCCTCTACAAGTAGTTGTGCTTTTGTATACTTTACTGTATACACAGAAGATATATATATATGTATATACACACATGCATAGAAGATACATATATATATATATATACTGTATACATAGAAGATAGTGGTACAGTATCTTTATTTCAAGCCATGGATGTCTGGAAACAAGCGTAAAAACAGTGGTATATAGCCCACTGTATGTTAGTTGGGTACCTAGACTGACTTCATTGGACTTTGGAACAAACTGGAATTATGAACCTGCTCTTGGAATAGAACCCAGTCATATGTAGAGCACTTACTATATTCTGATCTTTTATTCTATCATAGTTAAATTAGTCTTTATTTCTGTTGTTTCCTTCCTTTAATCTACTCTAACAAAGAAATCCCAGAACTAGTTTCCTAAAAGACAGTGTTGGTTACAGCTTTTCCCTACCCAGATCATACTCATAGTACCAAGTGAAAGTTCAACTGGAAGTACCATGTCTTCGGAAAAAAATTTAATAGTATCTATTGAAGCTGAATAGATGTTCAACTGTCAACTCAGTAATTCCATCCCAAGTTAAGTATATACCCAAGAAAGATACATACATTCATTTGTTAAGGAATATATACTAGAATATTATAACATCACTATTTATTATAGTCCCAAAGGATATATAAATGCTTACAATCAGTAGAACAAAGAAATTGTGATATAGTTACACAGAAATGAGAACAAATTTATTCACAGCACTTATCATTATCATAATGAGTGTAATGTTGAGCAAAAGAAGATAGACTGAAAAAGTGTATATTGTAATCATTCCATCCACATAATGAATAAAAAACATGCAAAACTAGTCTATACTGTTAGAAGTCAGGAGAGTGGTTACTCTTATGCTGTTACAAGCCAGAGGGTACAGAAAGGGAAGGACAAAAGGAAAGCTAATGCAGTCAATGCAGACAGTGGTTACACATATTTGTTCAATTTCTGAAAACTAATGAGCTGTACAATTAAGAAATATGAACTTTTCTATATATATTATACTTCAAAATGAATTTAAATTAAAAAAAATGCCTCAGCATTCAAAGCTCTTTCTCAATTTTACACTAGTTCCTCAATATAGGGAACAGCATCTTATTCACTTCTATACTTTGATATTTACATAATGGTAGTTGTCAAACAACTCTTTTTAATGAAACAAGATAGGTGAATTCCAGAAAGATGATGGCTGTTTTGGTCACACAGTCTCTGCTCTTTAGGAATCCCTGCATGACAATAAAGAAATGAGAGAGGAACACTAAAAAGCTACGTACAACACTTTCAACAAAGCTGGGTGACAAGGTATCCTTGAGAACCCATGTAGGAGCAAAAGAAAGAGGGCACAAAACCTATCTCGTCATCTATGTGGGAGAAGGTAGAAGGAACTAAACGGGTTATGTGATGAAATGGGGAGTGAAAAGAAACAGCTCACGGAAGGAGAATGGCTTCACTCAACCTTTAGGGGAACTTTTAAGGACTCCAATAGTAGTAAGTACAAGACACAAAGAACTGAGAAGACTGGGGTGGTTGAGTGCTTATGAACTCATGAAACTGACCAGCCCCACTTGAGGGTAAACGACTGTGAGAGGAAGGAAGACTGAGCAGAGCCAGACAGAGACAGCAAAGGGAATCTCCAAATAAACGTGCAGGGAGACGCCAGAACCATGAAACCTCAGAGTGACAACCATTGTATTTTCAAACTTTCGACAAAGCAGCAGAAGGCATTTTTTGAAGAATAGCTAATTTGAATGTATTATACTTCTAAAATTTCAAGAAAACTCAAAGTCATTAAACAGGAGGATCAGAAAAGCTTGAGATCAAATTTCACGCAAAGTTACTTTAAAAGCAAGAAGAGACAGGAAAAAAAAAAAGGAACAGAATAATATTCCTATAAACAATAAGAATATCATCAAAGCATGTTCAAATAAAGAAGAAAGGTGTAAAATTGCATTAAAAAACCTGTAAAAATTCATATAAAAATAATAAAGAACAACACAATAAGAAAATTCAAAAATGAGGTATAAATTCAAAAATTAGAAATACAGGAAAATATGTTATAGAAGAGAAAATTAAGCTATAAGAGAAACAAGAGAATGATCACAATAAATTCTGCATTAAAAGAAATAGAAGATAAAAAGCAAATTTTACACCATAATTTGAGAGAAATGGATATTTAAGTTAAGCAAAGAAGCTTCAAAATATAAATAACAGCATTTTCTCAAGAAAACAAATATAAAGCTAACAACTACTAAAACTTTAATTTGAAAATAATTTTGTGAAGAAAAGACAAAATAGTCAAAGAGCTCACCTATATCTGGGACTCAGCTGTCACCAAGACATAGCCTGATAAATTCCCTTGACTTTTGAAGAAAAAATCTTCGGT
>SJYF01000322.1:22855339-22876778 GCA_006410515.1 Procapra przewalskii | reverse complement strand
CTCGTATTTGATAACAGAGGTACCATCCAATTACAAAGACAGGGCTTTTACAGGCTTAATTTCAAACTAATATCTGCTCCTTAATTAAAACAATCTCATAAGTATTTCTCTCTTAAAAGAGTAACATTAAATATTAATTACTTGCATTGGAAGTAAACAACTAAAAGCTAATAAATTTACAAATTCAATTATCACAAAAACTATCAAATGCCCTTTTGTTTAATTGCTATAGATTCCCCTTTAGACATCATAATGGAATTAATAGAACATTCTCATAATCAATGGAAACTGATTGATTGATCAATCAGCAGAACATGGTTAGACTCTTTAACCTCCAGACATTATTATTTATGCCTAAGCAGTACCAGAGCAAGCACCTAGCAAACAGGCGCGAGAGCATACAAGCAGCACAGAAGGAGGGCATTTGGACATTATCCAAGGTTCAGTGTGGGGTGAGGTGGCTTTTGCATATATATGAAGCATGTCACCCTTGAAGGGTAAGCATTATGCTTCTCATTAATATATTATCAAGGTCTCCTCATAAGTGAAGGAAACACAGTCAACCTTCACGGATGAGCTATTTGCATTTATTCCTGAGGATTTATTAAAAATTAACACTCCATCCCTTTCCACTTTTGGTACCTGCCAGCACCTTTAAAACAGAAGGATAGATTTTGGCCCAAAACTTTTAAACAAATGTCCTGGTATATAAATATAAAGATCTCTAAAATAAACATGACCCCTGCCTCCACCTTAAAACTCCGCCCCACCCCCCTCCTGGGTTTCTACTGCTTTATCCTTATCACCAGAATATTTTCTGTATCACATATGGGACTGATGAGCTCTTAGAAAGCAGGATCTATTTTGGAGGCCGCTGCTGCTGCTGCTAAGTTGCTTCAGTCCTATCTGACTGTGTGACCCCATAGACGGCAGCCCACCAGGCTCCTCTGTCCCTGGGATTCTCCAGGCAAGAACACTGGAGGGGGTTGCCATTTCCTTCTCCAATGCATCAAAGTGAAAAGTGAAAGTGAAGTCAGTTAGTCGTATCTGACTCTTTGCGAACCCGTGGACTGTAGCCTACCAGGCTCCTCCGTCCATGGGATTTTCCAGGCAAGAGTACTGGAGTGGGTTGCCATTGCCTTCAGGAAAGTGTTAATGTCATCATCACAGATAGTCTACACCGCTAGTTTACAAAGCAACGGATCTGTTCTGTCCTGGTATGTACTCACATCCTTCCGCAGATCAGGGCATGAGGCTGGAACTGACGCTATGGAAGAAGGCAAGCAGCTCCAGGACAAGGATCTGGTCATGGGTCCACAGGTCTCTGTCTGATCCACTGTCCATCTGGCGCAGGATCATGGCTCTGGCAGGAACCCTGGACATCTCTAGTTGAGGGTTTCAAAGAAAAGACGTTTATCTTCCCCACTAGACTGTGAGCTTTAGTTAGTGCAGAGTTGATGCTCCCCCGACAGGCTCTGCTCTCCTTATAATCTACAATGTATCTCATATTCATTAGTCATCTAAACCTCTCAGAAGCAATCTTCAGTTTCATCCTGGAACTCTGAGCAAAGTAAAATGCACAATCCCTGTCATATTAACAGTATTAGCTACTGTTACTGAACCCACACTAAGTGCCAGTTATTCAACAGGTCCTTTACATACATCATGGGTCCACACTCCTCCTTAGTCACTTAATGCCAGCCAGGCTGACTCTCTGCTTCAGTCTTTAAGGGACTACATGCATCCGCTGTCTCTAACTGGAACACCCTAATGCCCTCGAAGCCAACATTTCCCTCTTATTTAGATCTTAGATGAAATAGCACATCTTCAGGGAAGACTTCCCATAAAAATACATTCAGTTACTACCACTTACATTCTTGTATTACTCCTACATTTTCTTCAAAGTGCTTATTATTGAAAAGAAGTAATTTTGGCAGTGAAAAAAATCTTGGAATATTGTCTCTTTTCTGGGATAAGCTTTATGAGGGCAGGGAAATTTTTCACTTGCCATTGTATCTCCACCATTGGGTATTTTACTGAGCACAATAATGTTTATAAGAATATGCTTTTTTCATCAAATTTGCACAAAATGTAGGTAACACAGAATCTCTAATAACCAATCTTGACCTAACCAACTGTATCAGTGATGCTTTCAGCTTCAAGTGATAGAAAATATCAATTCAAAACAGTATAAATAATTAAAAAATTACTTTCCCCATATGGCAAGCAATTCAAAGGTCTGGGCATCTCCAAGGGTGGCTGACTGCAGCACAAGGCCATCATCAAGGACTCTCCTTCAGAGCATCACTCACACTGTCACGCTCTGTATGTCAGCCACTGGGCTGGCTCCAATCAGTGTCTCACACTTGCTCCCCCCATTTTCAGGAGTCACATCTAAACAGGACCATTTTGGAGACAACTGTTCAGATAGACCACCAAGGATAAGGAGAAAGTAGTGGGGGCTTCTTTATCAGTAGGCAGGAAATCACTGATTATCAAGCCTTTAGCAAATTAATCAGCTCCTATACCTACCGGTGTCCCAGAGAAGAAGCCTGACTTAAGTCATTTTAGGCCTATTACAAAAATATTATAGACAGGGCAGTTCAGCAGAATTTTATTTCTTGCAGTTCTGTAGGCTGAGAAGTCCAACATCGAGGTGCTGGCCTACTTGGTTCCTGGTCTAGTTTCTTGGTTTGCAAGGTGAGGGCTCTCTTCATGGTTTGGTGAGGGCAACCCTCTTACTATATCCTCACACGGCAAAGTAAAAGAGCTCTGGCCACTTATCCCCCTTTACAAGGGTACTCAGTGTCATCATGGGCAAGGGAGTCGGCTCTTTCGTGACCTCATCCAAACCCAATTATCTCCCAAAGGTCTTACTTCCAAATGGCATCTTATTCTTCTCTCCAAGTGGTGATTAGGGCTTCACTATAAAGTTTGAGAAGATGCAAATATTCAGTCCATAACAGCCCAACGCAGGTCACCTGAATCATTAGGATTCTCAAATAAGACTATATCCTTTTTCTTGCCTCTTTATTAATGACATGGGCTTCCCAGGAAGCTCAATGGTAAAGAAAATACCTGCACTTCAGTAGACATGGGTTCAGTCCCTGGGTCAGGAAGATCCCCTGGAGATGAAAATGGCAACCCACTCCAGTATTCTTGCCTGGGAAATTCCATAGACAGAGGAGCCTGACAGGCTACAGTCCATGGGGTTGGAAGAGTCAGACATGACTTAGCAACTAAAGCACCATCACATTAATAGCATAAGACTACAGAGAACTTAAAAACAGCACTTCTTCAGGAAGGGATGAGATGCCCCTGACGTAGGAGGGAACGGCCAGCTGCTTAGTGGGAGACTAGAGCCAGACTTAGGAGACTGGAGCCAGGAAGGACGGTGAAAGCTCTAGGGAAAGCAGCACTGAGAGCGGGCTGCTGATTGAAGTAACTTGCTTAGACCAGAACTGCAGGGTTGCCGGACAGGGAGGCAGAGCGGGAGGCAGCGGTGGACTGTACCCCAAGGGCCAGGCTTGCGAGAAGTCTATTAAAGCAGCAGCCTCCAACCCTGTTGGTGAAAGAAATTCCGCCCCACCCCCACCACGGGCCAGGGTTGGGGGGTGGTGGTGATTGTGGTTTGGTGATGATTCAAGTGTATTACATTTATTGTGCACTTTATTTCTATCATTATTACATGAGCTCCATCTAAGATCATCAAGCATTAGACCCTGGAGGTTAGGGGCCCCTGCATCAAAGGCGCTCTGCAGAGGCTCACTTATTAGTGAGCATGTCTTCCCCTCTCTCCTCATCACGGGGGAAGTGAATGCCAGGTGCCGAGAAAAGCAGCTGCTGGATATATTGATTTCTTTTGGAAGAGCTGAGATTATTGGATCTTCCACAGTTGCTTATATTCCCATTAAAACTAACCAAAGCCAATAAGGTTGGCAGAAGTACAATATTTCATGGAGTCAAAAGTGACAGTTATGCTCTGTTTCAAACAACCATGAAAATGTCGTCGGTCAAAAGGACAGGACCTCTGGCCAAGCTAGAGAAAGCATATTTCTTTTCTGAATGGCAACAAATGAGCATTTTGAGTATCTAGTACTATCTGTACCTATGCCAGGGTTGGGAGATAGCCAAGCATTTTCCTTCAGGGAACAAGCAATCTAAGTGCTTACAGGGCACACACTGATGGCTTATACTATAATGCGGGCTGTGGAAGATGCAGAAGAAACATCAGGCTTCCAATACCAAGGAAAACAAGTTTAACTCCTGAAAAACAATTCTTATTTATTTCTTAAGGGTTTTTATTGATGTCTTTATTGTGTTTTTTACAATATTGCTTCTGTCGCGTGTTTTGTTTTTTTGGCTGGAGGCATACAGGATCTTAGCTCTCCAATCAGAGATCTGACTCACACCTCCAGCAGTGGAAGGGGAAGTCTTAACGACTGGATTTCCAGAGAAGTCGCCTAAAATCAGTTTTTAAATAGCTTACCTTAAAACAGTGTAAGACAGTATCAGTTGCAGAGTCCTGATCACTAGTACTGCATATCTCTAATGTAAGCTGGTTGCACCAGAAAAGCTTCATGTAAAAGGAGATGCTTAAAGAGTGACTATAGTTCAAATCAAAGAAGCACCTTAATGTTCTGACCACCTCTTCTCCCCACTACTGTCCATTTTTCTTATCTGATGGGATACTTAACCGAGTTCAGAGTATGTTCACTTAGGAAACAGGAAATAAATATGTGTCCTTCTCTCCCAATCAGAATGTCTTAACAGCCCTCAAATTAAGTATTCTTTGGATGGGAAAACATAACCAGAAAACTGCTTTAAGTTAATGGAAACAATCTCATCTGCAGCCTAATAACACATGTAAACCAGCATGCACTAGGCCGTAGAAAGGATGAGCCCCTAAGAGGGCAGAAGAGAGGAAACAGTGCTCTCCACTTTCTTTAACTGCAAAGAGTCAGCAGACCTTGTTGCAAACTATTTGCTGTGTTTAATAAGTGTGCCAGCACAAATGTGCTAAACACATAAACACAGCAAAGTTATAATCACTAGGTTCAATGTCAAGCATCATTTAAATCCACTGATTAAATCAACTGATGATAGTAAACCTGTTTTATTAGAAGTACTGTCTGAAAGAGAAAGCAAAATTTAGGGGAAACTGTACTTTTACTCTTTCCTTGCAGGAAAGGAAATCTATTAACTACATGAATTCCGTGAATGGCTTAACTACTTTTCTTTGCTAGGGGTCTGGTGCAAGCTAACCTCTTCTCATTTAGAGAAAAACAATCTATTTTGTTCTGTAGACTAAGGGTAGTGAGTTTGTCTGTGGATGGAATGATGTTTCTGTATGAAGTCTGGGTGATAAGAGGAAGGACATGTTCTTTGACGGTGCAGAGTCCATGCCAGATACCTTAGCTGTGTTGATGATGAAAGTTCAGAAGCCTGGTGCTACCGAGGAAGTTTCTGACACCATTTGGTCAGATTCTGAGCCAATGTGAGGTCGCCTCAATGTTGTCTTATTATATAACAACAACCTCTCACCTTCAGCAAAACCAAGTTCCCTGCCAACTTGGAAATGAGGGCACCAGGGCCCTCACAGAGCAGCAGCTATGATGTGACATCAATCCCACCCTTCAGGGGCATCAGCAGAATGGGGATGCTGAGAAGGGGTCACAAAAAAGCATGACAACTATTCAGTTCAGTTCTTATCATTCATGGGTTTTTGATATATTTACAAGAAAAAAACATATTTATTGGGTTGGCTAACAAGTTCACCTGGTTTTAAGTAAAAATAAAAGGCACATTTTTAATTTCACCAAGAATTTTATCACACAATGTATTCACTAACCAAATGAACTTATGGCCAACCCGATACTTTCCAGAGTACATCGTACAAGGTCTTATACAACTCATTTCAACATCAGAATGCAATTTATCAGTATCCAAATAAAAGGAAATCCAGCTGAGGTAGAAGTTAGGAGCTCTGCAAAGCAAAGGAAATCATCAACAAAATGAAAAGGAATATATTAATAACATACTGAATAGGAGAAAATATTTGAAAATTACATATGTGATAAGGGGTCAGTTTCTAAAATATAGAAAGAACATATACAACACAAAGGAAAAAGTACTCAGTTAAATAATGGGCAAAAGCCCTGAAAAAAGTTTTGTCCAACTTTTTGTGACCCCCATGGACAGTAAGTAGGCCACCAGGCTCCTCTGTCCATGGAATTCTCCAGGCAAGAATACTGGAGTGGGTTGCAATTGCCCCTCCAGGGGATCTTCCAGACTCAGGGATTGAACCCAGGTCTTCTGCATTGCAGGCAGAATCTTTACTGACTGACCCACCAGGGGATCCCGAAGGAAATCATCAACAAAATGAAAAGGTATTAATGGGAGAAAATATTTACAAATTGCATATCTGATAAGGGGTCAATTTCTAAAATACAGAAAGAACATACACATACACACAACACATACAACACAACAGGAAAAAAAATCAGTTAAATAGTGGGCAAAAGATCTGAACAGACATTTTTTTCCAAGAAAAAAATAGAGATGGTCAATAGGCACACAAAAAGGTGTTCAGCATCATTCATCATCAGGGAAATGTGAATCAAAACCACAATGAGATATTACCTCACATTTGTTAGAATGGCAGCTGTAAAAAGATAAATGATAAGAGACAGTGGTAAGGAAGTAGAGAAAAGAGAACTCTTGTGCACACTTAGGGAGAATGTAAACCATTATGTAATGCAGTATCACAGTTTCTAAAAAAAAAATTAAAAATAAAACTAAACTGTGAGAGTAGGACTATAAAGAAAGCTGAGTGCCAAAGAATTGATGCTTTTGAACTGTGGTGTTGGAGAAGACTCTTGAGAGTTCCTTGGACTGCAAGGAGATCCAACCAGTCCATCTTAAATGAAATCAGTCCTGAATATTCATTGGAAGAACTGATGCTGAAGCTTCAATACTTTGACCACCTGATGTGAAGAACTGACTCATTGGAAAAGACCCTGATGCTGGGAATGATTGAAGGCGGGAGGAGAAGGGGATGACAGAGGATGAGATGGTTGGGTGGCATCACTGACTTTATGGATGTGAGTTTGAGCAAGCTCTGGGAGTTGGTGATGGACAGGGAACCCTGGCATGCTGCTGTCCATGGGGTCACAAAGAGTCAAACACGACTGAGCGACTGAACTGATGATTCAGCAGTCTCATTTCCAGGTATTTATCCAAAGGAAACAGAAACACTGCCTTAAAGAGATATATGTGCTCCCATGTTCACTGCTGGAGAAGGCAATGGCACCCCACTCCAGTCCTCTTGCCTGGAAAATCCCATGGATGGAGGAGCCTGGTGGGCTGCAGTCCATGGGGTCGCTAGGAGTCGGACACGACTGAGCGACTTCACTTTCACGCACCAGAGAAGCAAATGGCATCCCAGGGATGGGGGAGCCTGGTGGGCTACCATCTATGGGGTCACACAGAGTCAGACATGACTGAAACGACTTAGCAGTAGCAGCATGTTCACTGCAGGACTATGCATGACTGCCAAGACAGGGAGGCAAGCTCAGGGCCCACTAACAGAGGAGAAGACAGAGAAAATTTGATACACACATACACATAAAAAGAATGTGATTTACCATAAACAGAAGAAATATTATTTGTGAAAATACGGATGGACCTTGAGGGTGTTGGAGGCTTCCCTGGTGGCTCAAAGAGTAAAGAATCTGCCTGCAGTGTCGGAGACACGGGTTCAATCACTGGGTAAGGAAGATCCCCTGGAGGAGGGCATGGCAATCCACTGCAGTGTCCTTGCCTGGAGAATCCCATGGACAGAGGAGCCTGGTGGGCTACAGCCTATGGAGTCGAAAACAGCTGGACAAGACTGAGTGACTAACACTTTCTTTCACTAAGGGTATTACTTTCAGTGAAATAATTCAGAAAAAAAAAGACAAATGCTATATGATCACACTTAAAATGGGAATTCAAAAATTTTTTTTAAAAAAGCCATCCAAACTCATGGATTCAGGGAACACACTGGTGGTTGTCAGAGGCAGGGATCAGGAGTGAATAAAGTGGGCAAGGTGGGGGTTAAA
The DNA here is from genome assembly GCA_006410515.1 of Procapra przewalskii. Classification (NCBI taxonomy): domain Eukaryota; kingdom Metazoa; phylum Chordata; class Mammalia; order Artiodactyla; family Bovidae; genus Procapra; species Procapra przewalskii. The sequence continues at coordinate 22,868,676 of SJYF01000322.1, read as the reverse complement.
AGATACAAACTTCCATCGCAAGATAAATAAGTCCTGGGGATGTAATATGCTTGATGACTACAGTTAATAATACTGTATTGTATATTTGAAAGCTGCTAAGAGAATAGATCTTAAAAGTTCTCAAGAAAGAATAATTGTAATTATCTGAGGTGACAGATGCTAACTAGGCTTATTGTAGTAATCATTTCACAACATATACAAGTACTGAATCATTATTTTGTACACCTGAAACTAATATTCTATGACAATTATATCTCAATTAAAAAAAAAATAGGTAATTAGTTCCAGTGTCTGAACTCTTACCATCTGGACCATAACATTCCTACATCTTCAGAAAAAGCCAATCAGTAAAGGTAATTTAGAAAAATAGTGAGGTGGAGAGGTTATGGAAAGCTTTTTGGAAAAGAACGTTTTATCTGAACCTTAATGAGTAGGGTTTCCCTAGTGGCTCAGTGGTAAAGAACCCGCCTGCCAGTGCAGAAGATATCTGTAGGACATGCAAGTTCACTTCCTGAGTCAAGAAGATGCCCTGGAGGCGGAAATGGCAACCCACTCCAGGATTCTTGTCCAGAGAATCCCCACGGACAGAGGAGCCTGGGGGCTACAGTCCGCCGTGTCATGAAGAGTCAGACACGACTGAAGTGACTTAGGACACACACACGCACGCACAAGAGAGTCCTGACCTCTTTACGCTGGTTTAAAGGGAAAATCTTTGCACAAGAAATCTGCCAACTGTAACTGTGCAGATCCCGGCTTTCAGCCGTACTCTGTCTCAGCTGGATTACTATTAGGCATGCTCTTTCTTTAGCTCGCCAAGTCACACATACTCTGCAATGCTGGCTTTTCTTACTAACAAAGAGAACAATTTACAGCATCCAGCCTTTACCCCAAAAAAGCATTTTTAGGTCTGAATGACTTACTTCAGAGTTCACTTTTAATTAAAATTGATTCCGTGCTTAAACAGAGACATATTTTTCTTACTTCACTTAATGCTTGAACAGAATGAGGGCTTGTATTATCTTGCTTTCACATCAGTTATTGAAGTTACATGACTTGTAGCAAAAATGTATACTTTTATTCCCAAAGATTAACAAACAGAATGTAAATATGATATGATCAAGTACTGACATGTATGTGTGGGGAAATGAGTATTTTTATGCTCTTCAGTGTAACGCTGCTATTTCCATATGAAAGCAGCTTTCTTATTTTCTATTGATAACCCACCTTTATGATCCCAGGTGGGCTTCCCCTGTGGCTCAGCAGTAAAGAATCCACCTGCAATGCAGGAGATCAACCCAAACGTGGGTTCGATCCGTGGGTTGGAAGATCCCCTGGAGGAGGGCATGGCAACCTATTCCACTGCTCTTGCCAAGAAAATCCCATGGACAGAGCAGTCTGGCAGCCTACCATCCACAGTGGTGCAAAGAGTCAGACACGACTGAAACGACTGAGCACCTTATGATTCCAGATAACTTGAGGCAAAGAGAATAGAGTAAGAACAAGCCACTAGATGAGAAAAATGTCAACTCCCACTCTAACTCTGAGTTTTGGAATTGCATGATCCTAGGCAAGAAAATAAAACATGTCTGATGTTTCTCACCTCCCAGAGGAATATCTCAAGGGTGTGCTGACTTGTACAGGCTCACGAGAGGCAATGGTTAATATTCGGGGCATTTGAGAGATGACTGTTAAAATGCTAGAAGTAGGAAGTCAGCCAGGGTGGAAACAGTTATTCTCCAAATATTAGCAAGTGACACAAATCAGGGTTCATTTGGATTTTGTAGAGAGCAAGGTTAACAGCATGCCATTTGAGGATATCACAAGGAATGATATTCCACACATTGTAAAAATGGCATTAGATTGTCTGAAAAGGTCAAACTCAGAGTTAGTAAGGTAAATTAAAATAAGACAAATAATTTTATATTATTTACTGTTTGAATTATTACATCTTTCCTCCTATATTAAGAAGTAATATAAACTGCATTTATGGAGAATTTAACCAAGTAGAGCCATTGTTCTCCAGGTTTTTAATGCCTTTTGAAAAGGTAATTCTCCTAAACACTTATGAGATAGTTATTAATATTATACATGTGATAGCTAAGAACTGAGACTCTAAGAAGGAGAATTGGTCACAACCACATGTGAGTAAAGCCAGGACAGTACCTGGGGCCATTCAAGCCTGAGGCCCTGGCTCTTTTAACCAGGTCACTCCATTTCTGCTACTAAGACAATGGAGGACCAGTTTAACCATCTACCAAGATTCAGTAACACTGTGCTGTGCTGCACTGAAGCTCAGCCATGTCTGACTCTTTGTGACCCATGGACTGTAGCCCGCCAGGCTCCTCTGTCCCTGGGATTCTCCATGCCAGAATACTGCAGTGGGTTGCCATGCCCTCCTCCAGGGGATCTTTCCAACCCAGGGATCGAACCCAGGTCTCCTGCATTACAGGCAGATTCTTTACTGTCTGAACCACCAGGGAAGCTAATGTTTCCTAACAAGGCCAGGATAAACACTGTAATGTCAAAGCCAAATTCACACCTTTCACTGCCACATTCTCTTTCCCATCTAAGTTATCATTAGCAACACCAGCTTGTTGTGATATAAAATAAATGAGGTGGAAAAAGCCTCCACTCCCTTCCTCCCTTTCCCAACTTCTGGAAGAGTGGGCTGACTCCAGCTATGGGAAATGAGTTCTCAGTTTCAGACAGGAATGGGTAATTACCCCTTGACTGCCCCACTCTGTAACCACAAAGAAAGCTCCCATCATTTCACTCATATTTGCAAATGCAATCATCCTCTTTGTACCATACATTCCCATTATCCTTTTTCAGGATCATAGCTTTAGAAGGATGTGTAACATTTTCCGAAACAAATATTTACATCCAGCAAAGCAGCACAACCTTGGCTGCCACACTTGAGCCGTGTGGTAATGTTTCAGGGAGGAGTTCTGGAAAGCCAGAGCACAGACTGATGGGAGGAGCCCTTGCGTGGCTCTCTTTAACCCGCCTTCCAGAGACTATCTGCAGAACATCACCGGACACAGTACATGAATGCACGTTAGCCAAGGCCTCCTTGTTCTCACGTGAATTTGAAATTCACCTTGACAACTAAGAATGGCCCCTGGCAGGTTGGGCAGGAAACAGGGAAGACTCCCTTGCAGCAGTGAAGTGTCCAGGCAGATATGATGTCCAGTTATCATATCTGGAAAATTCCAACAGTGGCAGGAGTTCTTTTTCTTAGGAAATTAATCAGGATTGTGAGCCTGTGTTGACGGATCTATCCAAGATGCCCCCTCTGCTTGGGGCAAAGGACCTTCCTTTCCTCGGAGCTTCTCAGTGTCGGCCAAAGCCTTCGGAGGCGGCGACAGGCAGAGTTCCTGAGGACCAGTGCTTTTGCCTCTTTAAGATGCAGTGAGTATTTTCATAGCTTTAAATGCTTCCAATAAGTATATCACACTTGAAAAGAGTGAAATTAAGTTCACATAGAAAGGTTGGGTGGAGGGGGTGAGGAGTAAGATGTAGTTCTGGCAACGTTCAAAAATAACACAAAAATAATAATCACGTGACCACAATACACTCAACTCTTTTAACACTTCTAGAAATACCAGATTTAAAACATCACACTTTAAAATAGTAGGCCCAATTTTTGGACCCACGATGAGCTATTCAGATCATCACCAGAGGAGGCACAGCACTGTTTTCCTTTAGGGGCCACAGGTGTGTGTGTGTGTGCCAAGTCTCGTCAGGCATATCTGACTCTGGGACCCTGTAGACTGTAGCACGCCTGGTCCCTCTGTCCACACTGAGGAGAACACTGGAGTGGTTTGCCATGCCCTCCTTCAGCGGATCTTCTCGAGCCTGGAATAGAACCCATGTCTCCTACGTCTGCTACATTGCAGGTGGATCCTTTACCAGCTGGGCCGTCAGGGAAGCCTGGGGGCCAGAGGTAGGCAAGCAGTTGACAAAACCACATTTGAACAAAAAGATGGCTTCTTCCCTTTTATGCTTAGGCTTGTATATGCCGAAAAGTCCTGTCTTTGAGTGAATGAGTGAAAGTAGCTCAGTCGTGTCCGACTCTCTGTGACCCCATGGACTGTACAATCCGTGGAGTTCTGCAGGCCAGATTGCCGGAGTGGGGAGCCTTTCTGTTCTCCAGGGGATCTTCCCAACCCAGGGATCGAATCCAGGTCTCCCACACTGCAGGCAGATTCTTTATTGTCTGAGCCGCCAGGGAAGCGCCAAAAGTACATATTTATAGGCAAAAATACTTTTATCCTTATTTACCATGGGCTTCCTTTGTGGCTCAGCTGGTAAAGAATCTGCCTGCGGTGTGGGAGACCTGGGTTCGATCCCTGGGTAGGGAAGATGCCCTGGAGAAGGAAATGGCAACCCACTCCAGTATTCTTGCCTGGAGAATCCCGTGGATGGAGGAGCCTGGCGGGCTACAGTCCAGGGGATTGCAAAGAGCAGGATGCGACCAAGCACGCACAGCACGCACTTTTTAAAATGTGCCTTAGCTTTACTTGTCTGCTCAGAATAAATCACACAGGCATAAATGGGCACCCAGGAGAAAGATCTGGCATCTGTTCATTCCAGCTCCTCACCCTGATCCTAATATCACCCCGAGGCTGGGGATTATTCAAAAAAAGTGATGCGCCCATGATGGACTTTTAATAAATAGCAAGTGAATGATAAAACAAAGGGAATGGCAGAATTTCCTGAATAATTGCTTAAATTCAAAAGAAGAGAAATTTTCCTCCAGATACAAATTTATCTTCTCCAGGCATAAAACTAGATGCTATTTGTCTTGATAGACGGGGAAACTGTGCTCATTTTGGTGATGCTTGGCAAAATTCTGTTTTCGATTACTGTTGTCCATAAGAACAATTCAACACATTTAACTGATACTCAGTAGAAATACAGATGAATAATACCCTCATAAAGCCTTAGGAATACCTACCGTACAGCACCCAGAGTCACAGGAATACATGAGATGAGGCATGATTTGTAAATGGGCCAAACACTTCTTCATTCATTCTTTATTTAGTCAGCAAGTATCTATTGAGTTTTGTTTGCCAGGAAATGTTCCAGGTGCTTGGGGTGCATCAGCAAATAAGAAAGTGGTAGTATCTGCTAGCCTGGAGTCTACATTGTCAGCAAACAGGAGAGAGATAATAAATGATAAACAAAGTAAATAAATTACGTAATGTATTGGACAGTGGTGTGTGCTATGGAAAAGGAATGAGTCCAGCAAGAGGAGGAGTATTTGCTTTGGAGGGGTGACGGTGATGTAAAGAGGAATGTTCTGGCAGGCCAGGGAAAGGCGACATTTAAGCCCCGACTTAAAGGAAGGGAAAGGCCAAGGAGGAAGGGAGAGATATACCCAACTTAATGCAGAGTTCCAGAGAACAGCAAGGAGAGATATGAAGGCCTTCTGAAATGAACAGTGCAGAGAAACAGAGGAAAACAACAGAGTGGGAAAGACTAGAGATCTCGTCAAGAAAACTGGAGATATCAAGGGAACATTTCATGGAAGGAGGGGCACAACAAAGGACAGATGCAGTAAGGACCTAACAGAAGCAGAAGAGATTAAGAGATGGCATGAATACACAAATGAATTACACAGAAAAAGGTCTTAATGACCCAGATATCCACGATGGTGTTGTAGATAGGAGGGACAAAGTGGAAGCAATGACATTTTATTTTCTCGGGCTCCAAAATTACTGTGGAAAATAACTGCAGCCATAAAATTAAAAGACCCTTGTTCCTTGGAAGAAAAGCTATAAAAAACCTAGACAACATATTAAAAGCAGAGCCATCACTTTGCTGACAAAGGACCATATAGTCATAGCTATGATTTTTCCAGTAGTCATGTATGGATGTGAGAGTTGGACCATAAGGAAGTATGAGCACCAAAGAATTGTTTATTTTACATTGTGATGCTGCAGAAGACTTGTGAGAGTTTGCTGGACTGCAAGGAGATCAAACCAGTCAGTCCTAGAGGAAATCAACCCTGGATATTCACTGGAAGGACTGATGCTGAAGCTGAAGCTCTGATACTTTGGCCATCTGATGTGAGGAGCCAACTCACTGGAAAAGAGCCTGACGCTGGGAGGGTGATGGTGAAAGTAGAAGGGGGAGGCAGAGGATGACATGGTTAGATAGCATCACCGCCTCCGTGGACGTGAATCTGAGCAAACTCCTGGAGACGGTGGAGCACAGAGCACACCTGGTGTGCGTAGTCTGAGGCTGCAGAGAGATCAGATTCAGAGACTGAACAGCAGCTAAGAGAGGAGAGTGAAGAGGGACCTGGGCAGTGGAGAAAAGTGCAGGAGCCTAGGAGAGAAGTGCTTCTGCCAAGGTCAAGGGACAGTAAGGAGGTTAAAGGTGGCTTTATTAGAGGAAAACAAGGAGATCTGAGGTCAGGGGGCTCGTGGGCGGGCGGAGATTGGGCAAGCAGGTTAAACAGGGTTTACTGGTCACTGTAAAGACTTTGGCTTACTGTCTCACTGAAATGTCACTGTAAGTGTTTGCATAGAGAATGATATAATTTTAGTCTGTTTTAGATAGATCACCCATGTTGAGAACAGACTGTCAGCAAGTATAGAAACAGGTAGACTATCTAGGAAGCGAGACCAGATACCCAGGTTAGGTGGGGAGAAGCTGGAACCCAAGTGGTCTCGAAAGGTGGTGAAAACAGGCCAGACCTCAGATGTTTTGAAGAAAGAGCTGACAGGAATCCCTAGGGAGAGAGGGACGGGGAAGAATAAAGGGTGAGTCAGGTGTTTGGAAGGAGAGGGTTTTACTGGCAGAGACAGAAGCGTTCCCAAGTGGGGATCAGGAGAGGAGGATAAGGAGTGTTAGGATGGGGTCTCCGGGGAGGAGAAGGCACTCCTCGGATTTCCAAGTACAGGGAGCGTAACTGCCCAGAGAACAGGGGCCCAGCTGCCCAAGACGGGCTCCCGCTCAGGGACCGAGGACACCAGAGCCAGCCAGCCAGACCCAGATCTCCTAACAGGCAGCTCTGCCTCTGAGACCCCCCGTCAGGTCTGCTAATGTTTTCTTAGGCCTCCACTGTGGTCTAAGACCTGTCCTAGCCTCGCTGCATCTCCTCCCTCCTCCACAGGGGCCCGCGCTGCACACTGAAGACGCTCCCACCATCCCCCAGTTCCCTCTTTCTTCTTTCATTTTGTTTTCTCAGTAAGCCTTCTGACTTTCTACTTCCACCTAACTCTCTGCTTCTCCGGAAACCAAAACTAACTCAGGGTATTACAGTGAGTAGGCTGGGAAGGTAGAAGGCTGGGATTGGAAAGAACAGAAAGCTCTGAGTTCATGGAGCTGCAAGTTCCGGTCACTATAGTGCCTAGGATGTGTCCGCAGAAGGAAAAGCTGAGTGAGGGTGAAGGACAAGATCACTGTTGACGAAGCCAAGATACTAAAGGCCAGCGGACAGGAATAATCATGTTTGTATGTTCCGAGCTTGCAAATAGCACAGTGAGCCAGGAGCAATCAAAAATGAGGGGGGAAGTGATATAAGATCCAGAGATGAAACCGCAGTGCGGAATAGAGGCTGGTGTAATCTAATGACACGGTAGTCCCAGCTAAGACGCCTAGGGGGGTGGGGGCAAAGGAAGAAGAATGGACTGATGAGACGGGAAGTAGCGAAGAACCCACCTCGGCTCGAATCACAGGAGAGCCAAGCCAGGGGACGGGTAGGGAAACGCAGCAGCTCCACCCTGAGAGTGTTCCCAAAGAGGCAGCGCAGGGGATGATTTTACATCACCCGGATTCCCTCCCCCAGGGGCGGCTGCAAGGTCTGGAGGTGGGGAACTTTATCCACCTGCACTCAGTGGATGAAAGCCAGGTATGCTATGAAATATTCCACCACTCACAGGACAGCCTCCCCCTGCGAAGAACTGTCTGGGCCAAATGTCCTCAGCATTGAGGTTGGGAAACCCGTTATTGGAAGAAATAAGGTGCGAGGAAGTTCAGAGAAGGGGTTGTGGAGACAGAGGATTTTCGCTAGGCCTGTATCCTGAGTTACTGAGGGCACAGAGGGAGGGGTTTAAGAGTTGGGCAGAATGGAAAAAAAGAGAGAATAGGCCAGGTGCAAACCCTTATGGAAATCAGAGTTTGGAGATAAGAAGCCCTGGATTCCATGTGCTTATCAATATCCATGAGACGATGTGTGTGCTGGTGAGGGCTGCAGAGATGAGTTTCTGCGGGTCCCTCTTCCTCCTTGATGATGATGGTGAGAGGCGAAGACCATGTGGACTGGGGTCTCCCTGGCAGGGCACTGAACTAACCTGAACCCTTCCCTGGAAAGGACAAGCACACTTAATGTGTGTGCGGTGTCCTGGCTCATGCTGATAGTTCATCTCTTCTCTCCTCTCTGCATCTTCCTTTTTTTTTAAATTATTATAGTCCTCACTAGCAGTCAGCCTCAAGTCCTCATTTGCTCAGAAGCCTTACCAGAATCTATGATAGTAGCACCCCTGATAAGAACCATTACTTTTCCCCCCTAATTTCTCCCTACATGCACATGTTCGTGCACACACACAGACACACACACACACACACATGACTACCAAGATATGCCTGCTAGCCATTCCATTACCTCAGGGGTTTGATAAATCAAATTAGTGGCTGCATTAACTACTACTCCTATATTAATATGTTGAACATACCAGAATGTAATGAATCTGAACAAAGGATTTCAATATTTTAAGGTATCGTTATCATTCGAATTTCAGACATGGAGGCAGAACTACCCTTAGAGACATTTTCCAATCAGTCTACCCAGGCGGCCAATTCTGTTCAAAAAGTGAACGTGTTAGTCACTCTAGCGAGTCTGACTCTGTGACACTGTGGACTATGGTCCACCAGGCTCCTCTGTCCATGGAATTCTCCAGACAAGGATATTGGAGCGGGTAGCCATTCCCTTCTCCAGGGGATCTTCCTGACCTACGGATTGAACCTGGTCTTCCTCATTGCAGGTAGATTCTTCACTGTCTGAGCCACTGGCCTTAGAGAAGGCACAGATCTTTATTAATGTAGTTACTTTCCCATGGCTGAAAGATTCTGCAAAGGCAAATCCAAGAAAACACTCAGATACACCCTGAGAAGAGATGCAGACTTGCAACAATGTATGTAACACAGATACTTGCTAAATTAGTGAATAAATGGCAGGACGGATGAGCAGATGAGTAAATCTAGCTTTTATAAAAAGTTTACAGGTCTCTAACACTGAGGCCTTTCTGTGAATGATTCTGAATTACTGGAGTTTTGAACCGTCATCTTGTATTACTTTTTTCCCATCTTTTACTGTCATGCAGTCAACTCTTGCCATTGACTGTCTTGCCTGTTTCTAAAACAGTGCTGCCTACAGTTTCACTATCTTGTTTATTTCTATTCTGCTGTGAGACTGGTCAGTTTATTAAAGTTACGTGCAAGCAGACAGACTCTAAGGACTCTGAAAATACTTCATGAAACTAGTATATGATTTTTAAAAGTCAGTCTTGTCTCTCAGAAGCCCTTTTACTTCTTGTGTGGTGTTATCTGTGCTCCTGATGGCTGAGGTCACGGGATGAAAGACACAGTATCACACTCTCAGCCATGTTGGTTAGAGGCTGAGATGCTATTGTCTTGGCAGAGAGGTGTCACCTCAAAGGTGAGAATGCTGTTCACTGCATACTCTTCAGTGTCTCATATATTCCTTTCACATATCTTAAGAATTCAATAAAAACCCTCGTCGGCAAGTATTTTAAAACACTGCGTCCACTCAGTCACAACAACTTAATATACAGGGAAAATTCCTTGATGCCTTCTAACCTGTTTTCCTTTGCTTTCACCATAAGGCAAGACAAATGGTTAAAACACAACTTTTAAAGGAAAGGCTATAATTCAACATCCAACTCTACCACTTACCTAGGTAAACAGATACTGGGGTAAAATCTTTTCGCTTTTGAGACTCAACTTTCTACAGAAATGGGGATAATGGTAAAACTTGATTCCCAGGATTTAGATATGAACCGAGTGTCCTACTCTATTAAGACAACCATGGTTAAGGTCTAGTGGTTAAGACTCCGCACTTTCAACCCAGGGGGCACAAATTCAATCCCCAGTGGGAGAACTAAGATCCCATATGCTGCACAGTGCAGCAAAACCAAAACAGAACAGAAAACCATGGAAAGCTACGAAACACTGCAAGCTAAGCATTTCTAAATTAGAAGCGAAGGAGAAGACAAAGAGGCTAGGGAGGTACCTCAGTGCAGAGATTTGGAAAGAGCTGATGTGTGGGGGATATGAGGAAGCAGAAGACATATTTGCTAAACCCAAGGATTATACAACCTATTTGCAGAAACAAGAGTTCTATGTAAGAAACAATTAGTGAACACTACCAGATAATATACACAATCAACCGAGAGACTGTGTGGCACAGAATATTAACCACTTTAGGACTTCAGAGAAGGGAAGCATGTGTGAGCTGAATAGATTAAGGACAACATCTTAGAGATATTACACTCTATTTTTAAACCTTATAGGAATCCTAAGCCATCTCTAGTGCCAACTTCGTTTTTTAAGAGATGAAGAACCCAAGAGTTCATCTTACTTCTAGAAGAATCCAATCCTCAAGAGTTACAGGATTTGATCAATAGCCAAAGAAAGGTTCCATGCCCTTCATCATCCAGGCCTCCTACCTCTCCCCACTTGGAGGAGAACAAAAGTACGGATGGGACGTATAGGTAATAAGACACTTGTGATAAGCCAGTGAGTGGACCAGGGCGTGAGCACAGAGGAGCTGGGACGGACAGGGAAGCTGTAGCCAAACTCCACCGGGCCAGTGATCAGCTCTAGAGGCCAAGTTCAGGAGAAACAGCACATGATTCTCACCGAGCTGTCTGGGCCTATAAAGTGTCACCTCAGCCTTCTCTTGGAAAGAGACCAGCTGTCTTGGTCCTGCTTCCGTGGGGCAGTGACAGAGGTTTGGGCTCAAAGTCTCTCTTGCAGTGTTCTTTGGGGCCATGACTTTTTATCTGTCTCCATCTCTTTCTCCTCCTCCTTCCTTCCTCGTCTTCTCCTTCTTTCTTTCCTCTTTCTGTGTATCTCTCAGGTCACTGTTTATTCTGCCTATTCAATGTGCCAGACTTGGACCGTCCCTCACATAACCACACACTTGACACGACCCTCCCCACAGCTCCACACACCATGTAACCTGAAAGAAAATTATGATGCGGTTTAGGTCAAAACCAAAGCCATTGCTTTATCCAGCGAGATGTCCCTCAGCACAAAATCCCTCAAGCCTCATGGGAAGGTACTCAGTCTTCATCTCTTTTTCCCTAAGTATTCAAATGTATAACACTCTACATGGAGAAAGGCATTTTCCCTGACTTCTTCATGGGAATCACTTTGTGTGCGGAAGCATGAGATTTAATTATCCATATCATTGTCTGCATGGCTACAACTATTGTTAATGATCATAAAATTACCTACTTCTTTGATATAAATTCAATCACACTTATGCAGTTCCAATCACGCATCAACCAAGTACACTAAAATATACTTTTTTCCTAACAAAATTCACATCCTACTTAAGACCAATTTAAAAAAAAAAAACACACAGACACACTTCTGAAATGTAAATGACTGAACATCCTAGCTATTATCCAAATTAAGAAAATGCTTCAAAGAGGAAATAAGGTGACTCTAAATAAATGATGTGTTTATTTTCTTTACTGTGTATTTTGATCTAGGTCTCTAATTTGGGGTGATGTGTGTGCTCTTTTTAAGATACAAACTGAACTAGTCATGGATCTTTCCCTTAACAGGTGGGAGAATGGCCTTGAGACAGAGGACACAGGACTCATCACAACCAAGCCAGCACAGGAGGGCTGAGTCTTGCCTACTGGTGTGAGAGTGAAAATGCAGGCTACACCTGAGGAGCCTAAAGTCAGAGTGAGTGAAAGTCAAAGTCGCTCAGTTGTGTCCGATACTTTGTGACCCCATGGACTATACAGTCCGTGGAACTCTCCAGGCCAGAATATTGGAGTGGGTAACCTTTCCCTTCTCCAGGGAATCATCCCAACCCAGCGATTAAACCGGGTCTCCTGCATTGCAGGTGGATTCTTTACCAGCTGAGCCACAAGGGAAGCCCAAGAACACTGGAGTGGGTAGCCTACCCCTTCTCCAAGGGATCTTCCTGACCCAGGAATCGAACGGGGGTCTCCAGCTTTTCAGGCGATTCGTTACCAACTGAGCTATGAGGAGCCTATGAAGTCCTTAAACCTCAGAAAAGGAAGCTTCCTACTAAAATCTCTTAAAAATCAATGCCACTTTGCACTAACTTTCCATGATATTCTGGAATTGCTCAGGATAGTGGCAGCCCATTGATTTTAAATTTCAGAAATCAAACTTTTAAACATGTCACCTTTCAGTATACATGCCTTTAAAGATTTTTTAAATATGGACCATTTTTAAAGTCTTTATTGAATTTGTTAAAATATTGCTTCTGCTATTTATGTTCTGATTTTTTGGCCAGTAGGCATGTGTGATCATAGCTTCCCAACTAGGGATCGAGCCTGGACCCCCTGCATTGGAATTTAAAATCTTAACTACTGGACTGCCAGTGAAGTTCTTTCAGTATACATTTCTAAAAGATAAGGATTCCTTTTTCTTCATTTTTTAACATGGCTACAATATCTTTGTCATACAGAATAAATTTTAAAAAATGTGTTAATATCAAATACCTTGTAAAATATTTAAATTTCTAATTATGCATTAAATATCAATTCCCATTTAATGTTTATTTCATTGAATTAAGATCCAAATAAGACCTAGTCATTGATTACCATGATTTTTCATTCTTTTAATATTTTAAACCAACTGCACAGAGGTTTAATTCACACACCATAATATCTATCTGTTGCAATTGTATGCTGATGGCTTAAGCAACTCCACTACACTGTCTCTTTTAATCTGCAGGTTTCCCCTCTTCTTCTGTTTCCTTTACTTTATTGTTGTAGAAACTAGGTCATTTGTCCCACCGTTTCCAGATTTTTTTCTTATCTTGCTGAGTTTATCCTTCTGTATAGTTTTTCCATTTTTCTGTTTTTCATTGTTTTTTAATTTACCATTTAAATTTTTATAAATTTAGTTTTATGAACTATATTAAAACAATTTGTATAGTTTTCAGTAAACTCATCATTTACTATAAATTGATAGTTGGCACCACTGGTATGAAGTGTCTGTAGCTACAACACTCAGAGATGGTGATGTATATTTCATCTGGATGTATCCTCTTGTGATGCCAGTGGTGGTTGACGTCTACCTCCATTAAT
>SJYF01000322.1:22820822-22832038 GCA_006410515.1 Procapra przewalskii | reverse complement strand
CCCATTTTCTAATTGAATTGTTTGTTTTTACTACTGAGGTTTGAGAGTCCTTTATATAGTCTATACTCATCTTGGATAGTGGTTAGCAAATATGTTTGCATCTTTTCAGCCTTTTAATAATGTAGAGCAAATTTGTTAATTTGATCAAGTATAATATACCAACTCATTTTTTTAATGGCTAGTTCCACTGGTGTCAAGAACTCTTACAGTTTTACATTTTATATGATACATTTATGACACACTTTGAATTCAATTTTTTAAAGTATGATGTTGAGGCTTTACTTTTTTTCTCTCTTGCTTATTAATGTCCAACTGCTGTAGTACCATTTGTTGAAAAAGGCTATCCCTCCCCCATTGAACTGCTTTTGCAACTCTGTCAAAATCAGTTGGTCCTGTCTGCCTCCATCTATTTTTGAATGCTTCGGTTTCACCAGTTTACTTGTTTATCCCTTCTCTAAGTTGCCTTGATCACTAAACTATTATTAATTGAGTAGACATTTTTTTACCTTTATTCTTCTTTTTCAAACCATATTTTAGCCATTCTTCTTCCTAAGCTTTCCATTTAAAGTTCATATTTTTTCTATATATCCCCCAAAATCTTGCTGGGATTTTAAAATATAGTATATTAAATCTTTATATCAGTTTGGGAAGGACTAGTATCTTTACTCTGTTGAGTTTTCCAATCTACAGACATGGTATATCTCTCCATTTAATTAGCTCTTGATTTCTTTCATCATCCTAAGGCCCTCTGGTTTCTGATGCTGAGCCAGATAATACTGTATCTTAATTTCAGGACTTACAGGGGTTTAGTTGTATTTCACATGAAGATAGGGAAGAAAATCTACCCCATGTTCCCAGAAGTGGAAGCGATCTTAATAACATAACCATACAATTAAAGAAGTTTTAACCTCTGCACAAGTGTGCCTCCCTGCTATCTCCCTCTAAACAAATGCTATTCTTATTTATATTTACCAAACATTTAATACCTGTTTATATTATAATTCACTCCTTTGCACCAGTGTAAGTCACCACCAATATTTTTCCATTTCTCCCCCAAACCATTGGAAACTTTATTATTACAGAGAAGTAGAAAGCTTGCCTCCCTTTTGCAATCTGTCCATTGCAGCACTACAGATACTTGCGAACAAGAAGCTGATTAAAGATCAATAGTAAATGAAGTTAAACAAGTTTGGAAACTCAGAAGGCAAAGAACATTTAATTTACCAATCAATCAACAAGAAAATCTACTTAACAATTTTACAGAATCCTTCATTTTTTTAAAAAAGTGAGGTCTTATTAATAATGGCCCATGAGATTAAAGACTAATAGTTAAAGAGCATATAGAAAATATATTAAACATAAAGGTAACATTTTTGGTTTAAGAGACTCCAAAATTATTTTTAGGTGACATTTCAGTTAATTTAAGATGAATCTGCTAGAAGATGCAGATTTTTTCATATTTATTTCCCTATTTACTGACTTAGTAAGATTGGTATTAATAAGGAAACAACTTTATTTTAACATGCAAAGTAACATATTCTCCTTCCAGTGGATGATGATGACATAAAACCCCAAAGAATAAAAAGTTCACAGCTAAACTTCACTAATAAGAACATTGCATGCTAAGTCGCTTCAGTCACACCCGGCTCTTTGTGACCCTATGGACAGTAGCCCCCCAGGCTCCTCTGTCCGTGGGATTCTCCAGGCAAGAAGACTAGAGTGGGTAGCCACGCCCTCCTCCAGGGGATCTTCCTGACCCTGGGATCACACCTGCATCTTCTAAGTCTCCTGCACTGGAAGGCGGGTTCTTTAACATTATATTCCTGGAATTATAAAACCTGAATCTATAAATAATTAGTAGTCAAACTTAATACTTCTAATTTCATAAATGTTCAACTGCTCCTGGAGAAAAATATGGGAGCAAAAAACATAAGGAAGAGAAAGAGAGGAAGAGCAAAGGGAAGATACTGGGTGTAGGAGTTGCCTGCAGGCAGATTTAAATGCAACTGTTTCGAGTCCCAGAAACCAAAGCACTATCCTGGAAGGAAGCGTGTGCTCAGCATATGTTTTCTGACTTTAGACAGGTTGAAAAAAAGGAGCTTGGGCTCCTCCTCTCTGAATTGTTTTTCTTCTGAGGTCTGATGAATTTCAGAGACAATAACACTGCCACCTTTAAGGCATTTTGAGATTTCCTCCAATTCTTGATTCCAAAATTATTTTCTCTTTTCTTTCTTTGTCTTTTAATTATCTCAAAGATTTCCTTACCTGGTTCAGTATGAGAATACATATCTTATCTTACCTTATCTTCTGCCAAAAGAATACATTTCTTAATGTCAAAGAGAGTCTCTAAACTTAAACAGCAAAGGGACCAATGCTTTAAATCATAATTTTCTGTAAATAAAGATGCTCATGAATGAACTATGGGCTTGGGAGAAGCAGGAGCAGGATGCTGAGGTCTGGTAAGGGAAGCCCAGTCCACATTCTGCCCCCAGTGATATCTTGTGTGCCACATCCCATGAGGAGAAAAGATGGACAGGGGAGGGATTCTACAGCGCTTCTGTACACGAGTTCAAAAAGTCCACAAGCAAAGTTCTCCTGGTTTAGAACATGCTAGTGGACAAAGTAACTTTTCCTTTACAAATCTGTTCTATGGCAAGAATGAAAGGGCTGCAAACTCCACCGAGGAGGAACAGAAAATCGGCCAGAAGCCTAGCAGAAATAACAAGAAAGCTACATTTAAGAGAGGTATCCTAATAAAACCAAGGAAACCCAGAGACAATTCTAAATGACCCATTAATATTTTTGCCCTACCACACAGCACGTTTCTCCTGTGCTTAAAACATATTTGAATGTTAACAATGGCAGCTGCATCCTAAATTTAGTGGCATCGTTTAATTTTAGGTGTGGGCATTAGCAGAGGATTCAAGCTACCCTGTCTCAAGTGAATAACCAAAAAAAGAAAGAAAAAAAAAGAAGAAAGGGGGCTCCTGCCTGGGCTTTGTGTTCACAGCAATTAGTTTTAACAGTCTGGAAGCTGACTTTAAATAATTTTATAACCTGGGCGAGATCTCTGCCATTTACCATGTGTGCCCTTCCTATTTTTATGGAAACCAGGACCTCCTTCTGAATCCCCTCCTGTCAGAGCTGCAGGTGAAGGCCAGCTGGGGCCAGCGGCACCGTGTGTGAACATTAGCATCTGAAGAGGGTTTCAGGAGGCCTTGTGTCTCTGGGGACTTAAAACGCTCTAGTCAGACGGAATAGCCTTCCTCTAAGGTGCCCTGCCAGCAAACACAAGTCTTTAGGAAAAGAGCAGTCTGAGCCTGGAAGCCGCAGTCAGAAAAGAGTCTGGTAGAGGTTTTAGGGTAAGAGGGAATGAGAGGGAAAATGGGGGGGAGGGGAGGGACAAGGCAGGATGTCAGAGGCTGCGTGCTTCTGGCAGAAGTTCATTAACAATTATTTCCAGCTCCCGGTGGCTGTGTGTGCAAGATTTCATATATGGCACATGCTGCCCGTGATTAATGGATGTAACAGTATCGCTGGGATGGGAAATGCTGGCTTGTAAAGAAAATCACAGCAAAACAGTCTGCCGAAAAGACACTTGTGAAAATCTTTCCTGTGTCAATTATTAATGCCGACTACACACACAGAAATTGAAGACTAATTAATTCCTGCACTGAAGAAAAGAGAATGAATCCAGTTTTCAGTATCCTGAAGCCTGTAATCCTTACATAGGTAAATCTTCCGGGAAGAACACCCAAAATTACACACGTGAAAAATCTTTAGTTCCAGAGGAAGTTTGTTTTAGGAAGAAAAAATTTAACCGGCTTGTATCTCTACCCACCACTAAAACAAAGAGGTGTTTCTTAATCTTTATTCCTACCATCTACCTGAAAATCAGACCCAATCTATTTGAGTCTATCCGGTTGAAGTCTTAGGATCAGAAATAAGTCATTAGCACAGACAGATTAACTGAAACCAAGACACTTCTATTTGGCAGGTTCAAACAGAGTTATAAAAGAAAAACATTTTCTTTCCGTAGGGAGCTTCAGTGGGCGTATAAAGTTTCTCCTGATTGAGCAGAGTAAAAGTGAGGCTTGCGGTGTGGAGCCAATTTTACAATGCCCAGATTGTCTGGGGATGGAACACCCAGTGATGCTTGAATAGAAAAGGGAAGAAGGTGACAGAGTACGTTTTGAGTGCTACATGCATTTAGCGGTTTTGCCTTCATAATTAATATTTTTAAAAATCAAAAATATATACATATACAGAGTTTAAACGATTAGAAGTTCATGAGTGGTCCACTCACCTTAATAAATGGTGAGAAATTTTGGAAGCTCTCCCTATGACACCTCCTAATGATACTCTTCTCTTATTTTGTCTTGTAGAAGGGGCCAAGGAACTATTTCGATTTTGTTTTCATCATTCCTCTGTTTTAATTTGGAGTTTTACAACTAACACGATCTCCAATTAGCATGCAAGATTTCATACTGTATTCATCAATAACACACTTTTTTCACTGTTTTTGAGACATCCTATTCATGTTATTCATGTGGCTACATGAATTTTCACTGCTATGAATAACATTTCACAATTGTTCATACAGTTCAAGTATATAACAAGTATATACAACACAAGTGTATAACAATGCCATACTTTGATCAATGCTCCTACTCTGTGGATAAGTGAAACTTAGCTATTTGGGGAGACAGCTAGGATGACCTCCGTCAGCATAATGTAGCTGTTTGCACAAGAAGAGCTTCATGCAGAAAGATAGGACTATAACCTGATAAATAGCATTACTATTACCTTCAGGATCATCCCAGGTGGCTCAGTGGGAAAGAATCTGTCTGCCAACGCAGGAGGCACAGGATTGAACAACATGTGGATTCAATCCCTGGGTCGGGAAGATGCCCTGGAGTAGGAAATAGCAACCCACTCCAGTATTCTTGCCTGGAAAGTTCCACGGACAGAGGAGCCTAGCCGGCCACAGTCCACTGGGGTAGCAAAGAGTCGGACACAACTAAGCAACTGAGTTATTTTCAGGCAATTTCTGCAAATCACTTTAAACACACAAATAATGTGCACATTTGGGAAAAGATAATTCTTTTAAAAGTACAACAGTCTGATCATCTGGATGCAGGGTGAGTGTATCAGAGCAAAGGCATTTAAAAAGCTATTCTGTTAACTCCAAAGAAGGCAAGGAAACAGGGAAAGGGGGTCCAGCGAAGATGGAGCAAACAGGAAGGAGCCAGCAAGACGGTGGATTTAAATCCAACCCCCTCAATAATAACATTATACGTAAGCTGTCTAAACATAAAAACACATACCAACTCTCGATGTAAAGAACAAACAAGTTAACAGTAAAAGGATGGGCAGAGATACAGTGCGAGAACACCAGGCGAAACAGAGCTGGCTCATTTAGCACAGAACACCATCTCCAGATCCTTTGCGGTTTAAGGACACGTCTGAAGAAGCCAGGAAGGAAAAAGGAGTGGTTTACAAAGAAGACGCAGCTCCAAGGAGCTGGCCACACTCACCATGAGAAGGAGGACACGTGGGCCTCAGGCTACGGGGCCCAGAACATTTAACTGAGCCCGGATATGGTCCAGGATTGTGACTGCAGCTGCCGCTCTCAGCAGCCCTGCCCCGATCTCAACACCACACCTCCCGGATGAGAGAAGCGATCCTAGAGGCCATTTTGCACCAGAAGGAGGAGTTCACCCAGCAGATGAAGGCCGACCAGAAGCAGGAGTGCCAGGAGCAGAAATAGAGGCAGTGGTCAGGGCGCAAGACCAGGGCCAGGGCTTCCTGGAGGAGATGGCCATGGCAAGCTGACCCCTCGTCCCCTTCTCGCTCGTGGCTGCCTTGGGAAATCACCAGAATGATGCCTGACCCGAGCAGGTGCTGCCCTGCAAGCAAGGACAAGGGCAAAGTGCTCCCACCTTGTGGATCACGTCACAGATACTCGGAGATCACGGCCACCACGCTGGAGAAGCTGTCGCTTACAGTGGCCTGCCCCGCATGATCGAAGCCCATGCGGAGTGCAGACCTGAGGCCCTAGCCCTTCATGTGGACTGGGAGAAGGCATGGCCCACATGGGGCTCGCCTTGCTCCCTGACCAGAACAACCGAGCAACGCCACGGCCCGCACAGTCCCTCCGCCCTCCAGGGCTGTGAGCGTGTTTAAGCACAGTGGAGAGGCAGATTCAGAGGAACGTGATGGACTGCGTGACCAGAGGAAGCTCACTATCCACACATCCTGGCTGCAGAGGGTCAGTACTGGCTTTGCACGTTGATGATGCAGGCCTGAGTGTGCCGGAGATCAAATAAATGGGCTTAGCCAAGGGGAAAAAAGTTCTGGAACCAGACTGCCTCAGTGCAAACCCTGGTTCATGCTTAGTAATTGAGTGACGGAGAAGGCGATGGCACCCACTCCAGTACCCTTGCCTGGAAAATCCCATGGACAGAGGAGCCTGGGAGGCTGCAGTCCATGGGGTCACTAAGAGTCAGACACAACTGACGGACTTCACTTTCCCTTTTCACTTTCATGCATTGGAGAAGGAAATGGCAACCCGCTCCAGTGTTCTTGCCTAGAGAATCGCAGGGACGGGGGAGCCTGGTGGGCTGCTGTCTACAGGTTCACACAGAGTCAGACACGAAGAAGCGACTTAGCAGCAGCAGCAGCACCTTGAATAAATCACCTTGATCCTGGCTGCTGGTTGGGAGAAGAGAAGTGGGGGATGGCTTTGACTGGTTACAGGACCTCTGTACCAAAATCCTCCTGAGGATGCTTGAATATCTTATTCAGAGTGGGGAAGAACTTGCATATAACCTATACATATCCTCCCATATACTTTAAATCATTTATAAATTACTTATAATGTGTAATACAATGTAAATGCTATGTAAATAGTTGTAAATATGATGTAAATAGTGGCTTGTGCTCCTCAAATTCAAGTTTTGCTTTCTGGAACTTTCTGGATTTTGCGGCGGAGGGAGAATGTTTTATATTTGAAGTAGGGTGAATCTGTAGATACAGAACCTGCTGACTGTAGTCTCTTTCTCAAAGGATTGATGTGAAGATTAAATGAGTAATTAAGTGATTAGTATAGTTCATCCTGTCCATTCCTGTTCAATCGCTTAGTCATGCATGTCTGACTCTTTGCAGCCCCATGGACAGTAGCCCACCAGGCTCCTCTGCTGATGGGATTTCCCAGGCAAGAATGCTAAAGTGGGTTGCTATTTCCTTCTACAGGTGATCTTCCTGACCCAGGGATTTTAACTGCATCTCTTTATCACGAGCGCTACCTGAGAAGCCCAGTACAGTGCATGGCTCATAGTAAATACTCAATAAATATTATTTATATTATTAGTTGAGGTGACAGTGGACGTTCTTGAAATATCTTTACAATAGGACTGTGTCAAATATCGTACTCTTAAGTATGACACAGGATGCTTGTTTACCATAAAATTATTCATCAATTAAGAATATTTGCAGCTTATAGAATTCTTCAGTTCGGCTCAGTTCACTCAGTTGTGTCTGACTCTTTGCAACCCCATGGACTGCAGCACACCAGCCTTCCCTGTCCATCACCAACTCCTAGACCTTGCTCAGACTCATGTCCATCGAGTCAGTGATGCCATCCAACCATCTCATTCTCTCTTGTCCCCTTCTCCTCCTGCCTTCAATCTTTCCCAGCATCAGGGTCTTTTCAAATGAGTCAGCTCTTCGCATCAGGTGGCAAAAGTATTGGAGTTTCAGCTTCCGCATCAGTCCTTCCAATGAGTATTCTGGACTGATTTCGTATAGGATGGACTGGTTGGATTTCTTTGCAGTCCAAGGGACTCACAAAAGTCTTCTCAAACACCAAAGTTCAAAGACATCAATCCTTTGGTGCTCAGCTTTCCTGATAGGCCGACTCTCACATCCATATATGACTACCGGAAAGACCAAAGCCTTGACTAGACAGACTTCTGTTGGCAAAGTAATGTTTCTGCTTTTTAATATGCTGTCTAGGTTGGTCATAACTTTTCTTCCAAAGGAGTAAGCATCTTTTTATTTCATGGCTGCAGTCACCATCTGCAGTGATTTTGGAGCCCCCACTCCAAAAATAAAGTCTCTTACTGTTTCCATTGCTTCTCCATCTATTTGCTGCGAACTGATGGGACCAGATGCCATGATCTTAGTTTTCCGAATGTTGAGTTTTCAGCCAACTTTTTCACTCTTCTCTTTCACTTTCATTTAGAAGCTCTTTAGTTCTTTTCTTTCTGCCATGAGGGTGGTGGCATCTGTGCATCTGAAATTACTGATATTTTTCCCAGAAATATTGACTCCAGCTTGTGCTTCATTAAGTCCAGCATTTTGCATGATGTACTCTGCGTATAAGTTAAATAAACAGAGTGGCAATATACAGCCTTGATGTACTCCTTTTCCTATTTGGAACCAGTCTATTGTTCAATGTCCAGTTCTAACTGTTGCTTCCTGACCTGCATACAGATTTCTCAGGAGGCAGATCAGATAGTCTGGTATTCCCATCTCTTTCAGAATTTTCTACAGTTTGTTGTGATCCACACAGTCAAAGACTTTGGCATAGTCAATAAAGCAGAAGTAGATGTTTCTCTGGAACTTTCTTGCTTTTTGATGATCCAATGGATGTTGGCAATTTGATCTCTGATTCCTCTGCCTTTTCTAAAACCAGCTTGAACATCAGGAAGTTCATGGTTCATGTATTGTTGAACCCTGGCTTTGAGAATTTTGAGCATTACTTTGATAGCATGTGAGATGAGTGCAATTGTGCAGTTTGAGCACTCCTTGGCATTGCCTTTCTTAGGGATTGGAATGGAAACTGACCTTCTCCAGTCCTGTGGCCACTGCTGAATTTTTAAAATTTGCTGACATATTGAGTGCAACACTTTCACAGCATCATCTGTTAGGATTTTAAACAGCTCAACTTGAATTCCATCACCTTCACTAGCTTTGTTCATAGTGATGCTTCCTAAGGCCCACTTGACTTTGCATTCCAGGATGTCTGGCTCTAGGTGGGTGATCACACCATTGTGGTTATCTGGGTCATGAAGATCTTATTTGTATAGTTCTTCTGTGTATTCTTGCCACCTCTTAATATCTTCTGCTTTGACTAGGTCCATAATATTTCTGTCCTTTATTTTGCCCAAAGAATTCTTAACATAGTGGTTTAAGCAAACAGTTTATTTGCTACTACCCACAACAGGGACTTTATTTTGGGGGGCTCCAAAATCACTGCAGATGGTGCCTGAAGCCATGAAATTAAAAGACACTTGCTCCTTGGAAGAAAAGCAATGAACACCTATACAGCATATTGAAAAGCAGAGACATTACTTTGTCAACAAAGATCCATCTAGTCAAGGCTTTGGTTTTTCCAGTGGTCATGTATGGATGTGAGAGTTGGACTATAAAGAAAGCTGAGTGCTAAAGAATTGATGCTTTTGAACTGTGGTGTTGGAGAAGACTCTTGAGAGTCCCTTGGACAGCATGGAGATCCAACCAGTCCATCCTCAAGGAGATCAGTCCTGCGTGCTCATTGGAGGGACTGATGTTGAAGCTGAAACTCTAATACTTTGGCCCACCTGATGCAAAGAGCTGATTCATTTGAAAAGACCCTGATGCTGGGAAAGATTGAGGGCAGCAGGAGAACGGGATGACAGAGGATGAGATGGTTGGAAGTATCACTGACTCAATGGACGTGAGTTCGGGTAAATTCTGGGAGTTGGTGATAGACAGGGAGGCCTGGCTTGCTGCAGTCCATGGGGTTGCAAAGAGTCAGACATGACTCTGAGCCACTGAACAGAACAACAGGGTCAGGGACTCTTACCTCGATTAACTGGCAATTGCCTTTGGATTAATCCCTGATAGCATCTCTGGCCCACTTTGGCCAATTGCTTGCCTTCTCAGCAAATAAGTGTTGCTGGTAACAATTCAAGGAGAAAAACTGGTTCTCAATATGAGATGTAAAACCTTAACCTCTGAGACTGACTTCTGAATTGCTTTCTTCCTCAAGTTTCTTCATTTTACAGTTTATTGGAAACTGAAAAGTGGGGAGCATTTTATTTGGTTCACATAGTAACCAGTGAGCTAGGTAATGCTTTGAGGGCCAAAGGACACCTCACTTGAAGATGTCATGAATTGAACACGTGAACATTCAAAATGGAGAAGACCTATATAGGGTTTTTAGTGTCTCAAGCTCAAACAAATGTCATCTAAGGGGGAGACTGTTGTGTTCACATCTTGACATTTGTAATATTATTAAGAAAGATCCATGAAACAGAGGCAGAAAGAGGGAGAATAGGAAAAGAGGTTTCAGATTGGAGATAGAATCTGATTCAATTTGTGGAGCCTTGATGAATGGCTTAGAAGTGAACTGGAAACTGATCAAACTCTTTCTTTTTGTGCTTCCTCTGTGTTGCTCAAATCCTCACTCTTTCAAATGTTCAGTCCCTACTCTATCAGATGATCCCACAAGGATCATCCAACAACAGAAAGAACAGAAATATCTAATATTTACAAAAGAAGAAATGGCCACTAACAGAAATATGATATGTGATCACAGCACCTTAATCAATGGCATGGATCTAGATTAACCATGGCCCAAGAAGGTGATGATCTATCCATCAGCTTACATTGGAGAATGACCACAATGAAAAGAAAGCAGAGACTTCTCAGTATAAACTGTTGAGATGGTCCAAGGTAATACAATTTAAGCAGCAGTTAGAACTGGACATGGAACAACAGACTGGTTCCAAATAGGAAAAGGAGTACGTCAAGGCTGTATATTGTCACCCTGCTTATTTAACTTCTATGCAGAGTACAGCATGAGAAACGCTGGGCTAGAAGAAGCACAAACTGGAATCAAGATTGCCGGGAGAAATATCAATCACCTCAGATATGCAGATGACACCACCCTTATGGCAGAAAGTGAAGAGGAACTAAAAAGCCTCTTGATGAAAATGAAAGAGGAGAGTGAAAAAGTTGGCCTAAAGCTCAATATTCAGAAAACAAAGATCATGGCATCCGGGCCCATCACTTCATGGGAAATAGATGGGGAAACAGTGGAAACAGTGTCAGACTTATTTTTCTGGGCTCCAAAATCACTGCAGATGGTAACTGCAGCCATGAAATTAAAAGACGCTTACTCTTTGGAAGAAAAGTTATGACCAACCTAGATAGTATATTCAAAAGCA
>SJYF01000322.1:22771343-22785040 GCA_006410515.1 Procapra przewalskii | reverse complement strand
TAAAACTCAACATTCAGAAAACGAAGAACATGGCATCCGGTCCCATCACTTCATGGCAAATAGATGGGGAAACAGTGGAAGCACTGAGAAATTTTATTTTGGGGGGATCCAACATCGCTACAGATGGTGACAGCAGCCATGAAATGGAAAGAAGTTTTCTCCTTGGAAGGAAAGTTATGACCAAACTAGACAGCATATTAAAAAGCAGAGATATTATGTTGCCAACAAAGGTTCATCTAGACAAAGCTATGGTTTTTCCAGTGGTCATGTATGGATGTGAGAATTGGAGTATAAAGAAAGCTGAGTGCCGAAGAATTGATGCTTTTGGACTGTGGTGTTGGAGAAGACTTTTGAGAGTCCCTTGGACTGCAAGGAGATCCAACCAGTCAATCCTCAAGGAAATCAGTCCTGAAGGTGATGGCACCCCACTCCAGTGCTCTTGCCTGGAAAATCCCATGGATGGAGGAGCCTGGTGGTCTGCAGTCCATGAGGTTGCTGAGAGTCAGACACAACTGAGCAACTTCAAACTGACTTTTCACTTTATGCATTGGAGAAGGAAATGGCAACCCACTCCAGTATTCTTGCCTGGAGAATCCCAGAGACGGGGGACCCTGGTGGGCTGCCTTCTGTGGCGTTGCACAGAATCAGACATGACTGAAGCGACTTAGCAGCAGCAGTAGCAGATGCTGAAACTGAAACAAAGTATTGGCCACCTGATGCGAAGAGCTGACTCATTAGAAAAGACCCTGATGCTGGGAAAGATTGAAGGTGGGAGGAGAAGGGTACGACAGAGGATGAGATGGTTGGATGGCATCACTGACTTGATAAGCATGAGTTTGAGCAAGCTCTGAGAGTTGGTGATGGACAGGGAAGCCTGGTGTGCTGTAGTCCATGGGGTCACAAAGAGTCAGACACAACTGAGCGAATGAACTGATCCAACTCTAGGTAATCTGTTAGGCAGTGTGGAAGTAACTGCATCTTATTTGGACTGATAGAGAAGACTATGATCTGGAAGAAGACACAGGACTGGACAAAAGTTAAGGAATTTATCCCCTTTCAGGTAGCAGTTGAGATAATGATTTTTTTAATAGATTTGAGGCAAAGGTTCAGCAAGTTCAACCACAAAGGGAAAACAATGATTAGGGTTTACTAGTGAAAGGCTAAAATATGACTCCAGAAGTGATCCCTCCAAACTCAGAGCATCATGGAAAAATTTTACTACATCAGAAGTTTATACTTTGGAGCTTTGTCTTTGATGCACTGTTAAAGGGATTCTTGTCTTGATCCAGCCAGACAGAACATTCTCTCTCGTCCTCTACTTGGACAACCAATTAAGTTGTCAGTTCCAAATTTAGACAGAGGCTTGAAATAAGCTTGATTAAAGTTAAAAGGATTGGGTTATTGATTAAAATTTCCACTCACCATCTTTTGTTTTGGGAAGTAGAGAATTCCATTATCAAGCTGGCCTGTTGTTAAATGAGGTCGAAAGCTGAGTTAGGTAGCAGTGGGAGGCCAAGCTGATGATTGTGTTGCCACCAAAATTAAAGACAGGACCAAAGCCAGCCAGGCAGCTCTGCCAAAACGACAACAACAGCAACAACAAAAATTAGAGCCTGAAAGCCTCTTCTGGTTTCTCAGTGCAGAGATTATAATAATAGGTAAATGATGTTTCCTTCTGGAGACTGTTTTAAACCTATGTTTTTAGAAGCTGTTTCATGTAGAGAAGACCACGGCCACGGGTGCCTAGTTTTCAATCCAGGCTCTTTGATGTCCTGGTTTTGTCAACTAAGGCAACTAAGGAAACCTCTCTGAGTCCTGGTTTCTTTAACTCTAAGACATGGCTAATAATACTTCCCTCTCACAGCTGTTGTAAAAGTTTTAAATAGTCTTAGTCCGTTGCTTGGTGCTATGCAGCTGAGCAATTCAGATTTCACAGCTAACGTCTCTTCAGTTCAATGGAAAGTGCAAATCAAAATGCTGGAAATTAACAGTCAAGGAGTGTCTTATTTAAAAATAAGATAAATTTGCTACAGACCATTTTATAAAGTAAATAATTCTGCTACAAAGTGGTTAGTCACTTATTGTTCAAGGTTAGATTTTTTATTAATGAGATTTTCTTAAAACAGGAGAAGGCATCAACATTTTTATTAATAAGACATGATTCAAATAAATGATGCCCTGAGTCTTTGCACCAGAGACAGTTTGACCTGAGGATCTACAGGTTAGAACTGTCTTTCACGAAGGCTGCAATAAACGGTTCCTCCACAGACAAGGGCTACTTGTTCTGATGCAGAAGGGGGAAAAAAAAATGGCATTCTCACTTTCTTTTCTCAAAAAAAAGATGTAGAAAATGCCAAATCTTCTGTGGTTTCTTTCTTGAAAATTTCTCTGCTCCAGTAAATTGCTCCTTTCTCTATATTCCCACAGCTCTTTCCTCATACTTCACTCTCCATCTTTCTAGGACAAATATTAGTAATAGCTAATGTTTAGTACATACTTACTTGTTAAACACCAGACTTGGTCTGAAGGATATGACATATAACCAACCACTTAATCATGTGTTTAAGGCTAAGAGGGCTCCTCTGATATCTCAGTTGGTAAAGAATCCACCTGCAATGTGGGAGACCTGTGTTCGATTCCTGGGCTTGGACGATCCCCTGGAGAAGGGAAAGGCTACCCACTCTAGTATTCTGGCCTGGAGAATTCCATGGACTATATAGTCCATGGGGTTGCAGAGTCAGATACAACTGAGAAACTTTCATTTTCACTTTCATAAGGCTAAGAAATAGCTGTTATTATCACTTCCTCTTATAGATGATAAAACTAAGGTACAGCGCAGCTAAGGTGTGTGCCTAAGCTTATTCAGCTGGTGGGGCTTCCCCGACGGCTCAGCAGTAAAGAATCCACCTGCAGTGCAGCAGATGCAGGAGACTCAGGTTTGACCTCTGGGTTGGGAAGATCGCTGGGAGGAAGGCATGGCAACCCACTCCAGTATTCTTGCCTGGAGAGTCCCCATGGACAGAGGAGCCTGGTGGTCTACAGTCCATAGGGTGGCAAAGAGTCAGACAAGACTGAAGTGACTTCCCATGCATGCATCCAGCTGGGAAGTGATAAAGCCAAGGTCTGAAGACAGACCTGGTTTGTTCCTAAACTCTGTGCTCTTAACCATGTCAAGCTGGCATTGATTCTCTCGGCCACATATTTGAGATTCAATCCATTACAACTATTAGAATTATTTCCTGAGCTGTTATGACTGAATCAAGATCTGAAAGAGAAGTAATCCCGGCAATGCAGAAATGATCATTAAGAGAAATGGAGGGTAGCCAGAGAAAACTTTTTTTTTTTTCTCTCTTTGAAGCTTTTTCTAAAAGCTGCGCTGGAATGAGACAAAAGTCTAGAATACCAATATGCTGATAAATTGCTTACCAATGCTGAACAAATTTGTCAACAATTCTATCTCCATATGTTATATATGAAAGAAAGTAAAATGGTCTAAAATTATCCACATGTTCTAAATGGAGGATTAGAAAGGGAACACCTACCCAGGCCCCCACCCACACCCCACTTGTGAAGGCACCTTAAGGCCCCTTGAGGACTGGTCACTGTTGACTTGTTCAGCCTCACATGTTCCCTTTTTCCTTTCAAATTCTGCCTTCCAGTTCTGTGGAAATGGATTCATTTGGCTGAAAATGCTCCAGACGTTTCACCTGCAGCTCATGGTACTTGCTGCTTCTGCTCCAGGGTCCCCCGCTGCCAGCCTAATTCCTCTTCCGGATTCAGGTGACCAAGTGGGCATCTCTGCACAGGAACTCTTCCCTTATCCTTTGCCCAGGCTTGGGACTTTGCCTCTTGTTCATATTACATGCTTTTTAGTTTCCACCAATGCCCTGCAGCTTGGTCTCCTGCCTAGAAGGTACAGGCTAAGAATACAAACTTTTGAAGTGGAATCTCAGTCCTACTACTGACCAGTCACCAAACTCTGATCAAGTTATATATATACTCTGAGCTTCAATTTTTTATTTGTGTAATGAAAATAAAAACAGCACCTATCTCATGAGCTTGTGGTGAGGATTTGCTAAATGAAAGTCAAAGCTTAAGAACAGTCCCTGATACAGAGTAAAGTACATATGGCTGCTATTATTAGGAATAGCGGTAGGCTTTCCTTAAAAGCTTGTTAGCTCAGTCTGAATAGTTGGAGACTGGGATCAGAGTACGTGGTCACCTTGGGCTATTTTACCACTTTAGGGAGATCTGGAGTCTGTGCTTCTTAGACGGCAGTTCTAATTACTAATCTCAGGGCGATGACAGAATGTGCTCCTCTTGCTGGGGACCCAGATAAAACACCATTATACCTGCTCATTTGTTTTCCAGCCCAATTGCTCTCTCCCTTGAACTCTGGGTGTCAAATATCGCATCAGCATTTTCTCTGCTGACAGCATTACAAGTTAAGGGATATTGCTCCCTGGGGCATCGTTGGCTGCTTCTGGTAAACAGTGCTCCAGCGTTTACTTTAGTTTTACAAAGAAGCTGGGGAGAAATTGAGTTTGAGGCCCTTGGGAGTTTCGTAGCTAGAGGCAGGGCTGGGAGTTGGCTTCTTCTCTTCCTTAAGAACAGGTTCCATTTGCCACCCTCTCCCTCTGTCATTCTGGATAGACCCCTCCCTCTCAGCCTGACTTTTCTTTATCATCTCTACTGCTGATATCCAGAGCCCTTTGGAATATTGCTCCCTGGAAATTCTAGACTTCTAGGTTGCTGAGGGAGGTTGGCAGGGATGGGGCAGGGTCTGTCTTCTGAACATCTCCCCCTGTTCTATGCCCCCCCAAAAGTGACCTTATATAGGCCCTCTCCTTTACACTTTTGTCCCTGTTTCCTCTGATTTGGCTGTTAGTGTGGGTGTATGTGGGTGTGTATTTGACACCTCCTTCCTAGGTAGTATAATTGCTTACTTTCAAATAAACAAAGAAGAAATCGATTTGGACCAGGAGAAAAGAAACTAAGATCTGTTTTATCCTATTTTTATATTGCCAGGCGACCCCGAGCAAATCCATTGTTTAGATTCTTGGATTCCTGATTTGTTAAATTAGCATATGGGAAATCCCTCACTGGAAGTCTGCTCTGAAGTTTTATAACTGCGTTGAAAATGTAAGACTCTTGGAAGACTGGATAGATCAGTATGCATGGACAAAGGAACTTCCTGAGACTTATCTACCATCATAGCAGCATCTCTCAATAAGCAGTTGATGTATAAATCTTGATTATATGTTGCATAGAAAGTTGCCTTGTAAGGCTGGCTGGGTCAGATCACTCTGGTGATAGCTTAACCAGGACTCCCAGCCCCTGGGATAAATGGAGAACATTTACAGCTTCCATGATCCCCTTATCCTTATCTATCAGAAGGCAGACAGAATGAAGACCACAATCCCAGAAAACTAACCAAAATGATCACATGGACCACAGCCTTGTTTAAGTCAATGAAACTATGAGCCATGCCATGTAGGGCCACCCAAAACGGACGAGTCATGATGGAGAGTTCTGACAAAACGTGGTGCACTGGAGAAGGGGATGGCAAACCACTTCAGTATTTTTGCCTTGAGAACTCCATGAACAGTATGAAAGGCAAAATGATATGACACTGAAAGATGAGCTCCCAGATTGGTAGGTGCCCAATATGCTGCTGGAGAAGAGTGGAGAAATAGCTCCAGGAAGAATGAGGAGTCGGAGCCAAAGTGAAAACAACATCCAGTTGTGGATGTGACTGGTGATGGAAGTCCGATGTTGTAAAGAACAATATTTCATAGGAACCTGGGATGTTAGGTCCATGAATCAAGGTAAATTGGAAGTGGTCAAACAGATGGCAAGAGTGAAAATTGACATTTTAGGAATCAATGAACTTAAATGGACTGGAATGGGTGAATTTAATTCAGATGACCATTATATCTACTACTGTGGACAAGAATCCCTTAAAAGAAATAGAGTATCCCTCATAGTCAACAAAAGAGTCTGAAATGCAGTGTACAGAATGATCTCTGTTCATTTCCAAAGCATACCATTCAATATCACAGTAATTCAAGTCTATGCCCTAAAAACTAATGGCAAAGAAGCTGCAGTTGAATGGTTCTATGGTGACCTATAAGACATTCTAGAACTAACACACACAAAAAGATGTCATTTTCATCATAGGGCACTGGAATGCAAATGCTGGAAGTCAAGATATACCTAGAGGAACAGGCAAGTTTGGCTTTGGAGTACAAAATGAAGTAGGGCAAAGGCTAATAGAGTTTTGCCAAGAGAATGTACTTGTCATAGGAAGCACCCTATTCCAAAAACACAACAGATGATTCTACATGTGGACATGAACCAATGGTCAATACCAAAATCAGATTGATTGTATGTTTTTCAGGCAAAGATGGAGAAGCTCTATACAGTCAGCAAAAACAAGACCAGGAGCTGACTGTGGATCAGATCATGAAATCTTTATTGCAAAATTGAGACTTAAATTGAAGAAAATAGGGGAAACCACTGGACCATTCAGGCACGACCTAAATCAATGCAGAGAAAATGACAAATAGATTCAAGGGAGTAGATCTGATAGACAGAGTGCCTGAAGAACTATGGACGGAGATTCGTGACACTATACAGTGGAAGTGGTGATGAAGACCATCTACAAAAACGAGAAATGCAAAAAGGCAAAATGGTTGTCTGACAAGGCCTTACAAATAGCTGATGAAAGAAGAGAAGTGAAAGGCAAAGGAGAAAAGGAATACCCATTTGAATGCAGAGTTCCAAAGAATAGCAAGGAGACATAAGAAAGCCTTCCTCAGCAATCAATGCAAATAAAAAGAAGAAAACAATAAAATGGGAAAGACTAGAGATCTCCTCAAGAAAATACCAAGGGAACATTTCATGCAAGATGGGCACAAAAAAAGGACATAAATGGTATGGACATAACAGAAGCATAAGATATTAAGAAAAGGTGAC
Organism: Procapra przewalskii; assembly: GCA_006410515.1. Classification (NCBI taxonomy): domain Eukaryota; kingdom Metazoa; phylum Chordata; class Mammalia; order Artiodactyla; family Bovidae; genus Procapra; species Procapra przewalskii. The sequence continues at coordinate 22,778,062 of SJYF01000322.1, read as the reverse complement.
AAGAATACACAGAAGAACTATACAAAAAGATCTCCATGACACAGATAACCACTATGGTGTGATCACTCACCTAGAGTCAGACATCCTGGAATGCAAAGTAAGGCGGGCCTTAGAAAGCATCACTATGAACAAAGCTAGTAGAGGTGGTGGAATTCCAGTTGAGCTATTTCAAATCCTAAAAGATGATGCTGTGAAAGTGCTGCACTCAATATGCCAGCAAATTTGGAAAATTCAGCAGTGGCCACAGGACTGGAAAAGGTCAGTTTTCATTTCAATCCCAAAGAAAGGCAATGCCAAAAAATGTTCAAACTAAAGCACAAGTGCACACATCCCACATGCTAGCAAAGTAATGCTCAAAATTCTCCAAGCCAGGCTTCAACAGTACGTGAACTGAGAACTTCCAGATGTTCAAGATGGATTCAGAAAAGGCAGAAGAACCAGAGATCAAACTGCCAACATCTGTTGGATAATCGAAAAAGCAAGAGAGTTCCAGAAAAATATCTACTTCTGCTTTATTGATTACGCCAAAGCCTTTGACTGGGTGGATCACAACTGTGGAAAATTCTTAAAGAGACAGGAATATCAGACCACCTTACCTGCCTCCTGAGAAATCTGTACACAGGTCAAGAAGCAACAGTTCGGATCAGACATGGAACGACAGACTGGTTCCAAATTGGGAAAGGAGTAAAGTCAAGGCTGTTTATTCTCATCCTGTTTATTTAACTTATATGCAGAGTACATCATGAGAAATGCTGGGCTGGATGAATCATAAGCTGGAATCAAGATTGCTGGGAGAAATATTAATCACCTCATATACACAGATGATACCACCCTTACTGCAGAAAAGGAAGAACAACTAAAGAGAGCCTCTTGATGAAAGTGAAAGTGAAGAGTGAAAAAGCTGGCTTAAAACTCAGCATTCAAAAAACTAAGATCATGGCATCCAGTCCCATCACTTCATGGCAAATAGTTGGGGAAACAATGGACACAGTGACAGACTTTATTTTCTTAGGTTTCAAAATCACTGCAGATAGTGACTTTAGCCATGAAATTGAAAGACACTTGCTCCTTGGAGGAAAAACTATGGCCAACCTAGGCAGCATATTAAAAAGCAGAGACATTACTTTGCCGACAAAGTACTGTCTAGTCAAAGCTATTATTTTACCAGTAGTCATGTATGGATGTGAGAGCTGAACTATAAAGAAAGCTGAGCACCAAAGAATTGATGCTTTTGAACTGTGGTGTTGGAGAAGACTCTTGAGAGCCCCTTGGACTGCAATAGATCAAACAAGTCAAACCTAAAGGAAATCAGTCCTGAATATTCATTGGAATGACTGATGCTGAAGCTGAAGCTCCAATACTTTGACCACATGTTGTGAAGAACTGACTCATTCAAAAAGACCCTGATGCTGGGAAAGATTGAAGGCAGGAGGAGGAAAGGGACATCAGGGGATGAGATGGATGGATGGCATCACCGACTCAATGGACATGAGTTTGAGCAAGCTTCAGGAGTTGGTGACGGATAGGGAAGCCTAGCATGCTGCAGCCCATAGGGTCAAAGAGTCAGACACGAAGGAGTGACTGAACTGAACTGAACTTCCCTAAGGCTATCAGCTTATCTTTCAGCAGAAACTTTGCAGGCCACAAGGGAGTGGCATAATATATTATAGTTTCTGAAATAAGGAAAAAACCTACAACCTAGGGTACTCTACCCAGCAAGGAAATCATTCAGAATTTAAAGGATGATAAAGAGTTTCCTAGATAAACAAAAACAAGTAACATGCTTCTCCATGTTCATGGCAACAGTATTTACATAGCCAAGAAACTGAAGCAATTCAATGTCCATCAACACACAAATGAGTAAGAAGATGTGGTATATGTGTATATATAATGGGCTACCACTTAGCCATAAAAAAAGAATGAAATTTTGCCATATGTGAAGACATGCCTACATCAGGAGAGTATTATGCACAGTGAACTAGGTCTGACAGATAAAGATGACTCTGGTATGGTTTCACGTACATGTGAAATCTAAACAATAAAATAAACGAACAAATAAAACAAATAGACATATAGATACAGAAAAACTACTGGTTACCAATTGGGAGAGGTTCTGGAGGGCCAGATAGGTGTAGGGGATTAAAAAGTACAACTACTATGTATACAATTAAATAAGTCACAAGGATGTAATACACAGCACAGGAAATACAGCCAAAATTCTATAACTTGGTATGGTGTATAATCAATAAAATATCAAATAACTATGATGTACATCTAAAAATAACAAAATACTTTAAGCCAACTATGCTTCAACTAAAAAAAAAAAAACAAACCAGAAAGCAGGGCTCTGTCTTATCAACCTAGAGGGGTGGGATGGGGAGGGAGATAGGAGGGAGGTTCAAAAGGGAGGGGACGTAGGTATACCTGTGGCTGATTCATGCTGAGGTTTGACAGAAAACAACCAAATTCTGTAAAGCAATTATCCTTCAATTAAAAAATTAATAATTTTTAAAGATTAATTTAAATTAATGATTCCCCCACCCCAAAGAAACAGAAAGCAGGAATTTATGGAGTGTATTACATGCCAGCCATTGTTCCATATACTTTGCAGGAAGAAATTTCCCTTAGATGATAGAAATTACATTTGCTGAAGTGGAAAAGTAGAGACTGTTATTTCAACAGTGTCTCTCTTCTTTTCTATAAAGTATCTTATAAAGATAACAGAAAGATTGTAGGTTTAACATAAGGGTTACATAAGATGATGTATAGGAAAACACTTTAAAGCTGTACATACTACATACATGAAAGCTAATCATGTTAGCTAATACTGACCTCACCTGGGATACCTCCTAGAACAGCAGAATAGATCATGATTAAACTTTCCCTGGATTGGGAAGATCCCCTGGAGGAGGAAACAGCAACGCACTCCAGTATTCTTGCCTGGAGAATTCCATGGACAGAGGAGCCTGGTGGGCTATAGTCCACAGGGCCACAAAGAATCAGACACAACTGAGAGACTTAACTCACACACATGATTAAATTCTGCCTGAATGCCAGCAGATCTGGGGGTAGAGACATTTTCAAAACCTCAAAAGCCCCTTGGAGCAGTTATAAGTAGCCGATATGTATGGTACAGTACTGGGAAGAAATGAACCATGTTGGACAAAGATCAAAATACACCTATGCCAAACTAGACATGTTTTTTCCCTCCAAATTAAAATATTCAGTAAGGGCAGAAAGTTGGACTATTGTTGAATTGCTTAATTTTCTAATGTGTTCCTTCCTGTTCATTGTCAGAGATTTTTGAGCAAATATGTTCTACAAATCCAGGTAGAGAGATCTACTCCCAACTAATGGCCCAATGAAGCTTTCTATCCTTCCACTCTCTGGATAATGTGGCTATTTTCCTGCTGCACTAAAAACAAAATCTATCTTTTCTTATAATATTGGTTATCACTATCTTTTTCTGTAGTGCTAATTTTAAATTCAGACATGAATCCTGCATTTTTAATTTGAAAAAGTCAATAGAACATGGCAATTTAGGAGACAGCAACACAGTGAGGGAGGAGGAAACTATTGATAAATGTATATTAAAAGATGGATTAATTTCAAAGACAAAATTTGACTTCCTCTTAAGGAGATAACGGTTTCTGCAGTTGAGAATATTAAGCAGCAATCAGTGGGTTTCATCTTGCACTTGAGCTCAGACGATTGGGCAGAGAACTGGCAGGGTCACATGAACACCTGGGTTGAAGTTTTAACTCTTGTTCTTTTGCCTTTTGGAATTTATTTTCTGTATTAATTGCAATAAGGCCAACGCAGGGACAGGGTTTCTATAAAGGAGTAAGTGCAGCAAATGGCGAGACAGACGATCTTAGGTCACTGGGGCCTCATACTCTTCCCTAGTGCTGATGGTAATCAATTTCCATCCTCTTTCTATTAATCTCATGAGTAGATAGGGTAACTAATAAACATCATGACTATTTTTTAAATTACTCTAGCGTGTGTGTGTGTGTGTATGTGTGTGTGTGTGTGTGCGTGTGTGCGTGTGTGTAGAATTTTAAAGTTATAAAGAGTTATATCTGAAACAGTCACCCTGGTGGCTACTGCAGGTACTTTAATGATGCAGCTTTTGCCCATAAATTTTACTACTTGAGGATGGACTTGAGTCTGCTTGAAAATCACACCATTAATTGGCCCTATAAATCTAGTTCTGTCCAATCTACTGCTTTTCAAACAGGATTTCAGGTATGAGTCATTTAATATTCGTCTATATGCAAAGGTTCCTAATTGTCCCAAGACTGTCTTTTGTGGCTGTTTTTCCCCTCCCTTCCCTCTTTCTCTCCCCACTCCCTCTCTACATTGTGATTTCTATTACTGAGTCAAGATCGTATAAAGGTTAATGAATTCCACGGTTTTTTTTTACAATGTTTGATCATTCCTAATAGGTTAAACAACACCCTTTCATCTATTTATTATTATTGTAACACTGACCTTTTTGAGGGATCCAGACCAGTTATATTACAGGTGTTTCACCTTTGGGAATTTTTCTGACTTGTACTTCTTGATTTATTTTAATTTGTTCATCTACTGCCTTTTTCTGTAAACTTAACATTAGAACTCGAGACCTGATTGAATTTGAGTTAATCACTGGAAGCAAGACTATGTCACCTGAGGTGTCTGCCACCTTTTACTGAATAACAACACAAGGCTTGAAACATCATAACAGGTCAATGCGTCTCACATCGCTGGTGCCAAACTCGATCACTTGGCTCAAATAGCAACGATCAGATTGCTCCATGTTGAAATACATTCCATTCTTTGCAATCATTTAGTTATCTGTGGAATCATTCTTTGGAATAAGATGAACGTAATGTTTCTGAACAAATTATTACCTAATGGTTTCTAGTATATATTTTTGTCCCTTGCCTGAACCAGTTCTTACACTGAAGTTTCCAAAATGCTGTGCTGCGCTTAGTTGCTCAGTTGTGTCTGACTCTTTGTAACCCCATAGACTGTAGCCCACCAGGCTCCTTTGTCCATGGGGATTCTCCAGACAAGAATACTGGAGTGGGTTGCCATGCCCTCCTTCAGGGGATCTTCCCAACCCAGGGATTGAACCCAGGTCTCCTGCACTGCAGGCTGATTCTTTACTATCTGAGCCACCAGGGAAGCCCCTGAATACTGGAGTGGGTAGCCTATCCCTTCCCCAGGGGACCTTCCCAATCCAGGAATTGAACCAGAGTCTTCTGCATTGCAGGCAGATTCTTTACCAGCTGAGCTACCAGGGAAGCCCAGAGTTTCCAAAATAATGATATTCAAATGCTACTATTTCTTTCTAGGTGTGCTAGCCAGCATCCCCCTCAAAGAACTTTTGTCACCCTTCCTCCATCTTGTGAATATCACTATAGACTTAGAGGTTTTCATTTCTTTAAATATTACAATAAATTATACTTACTGTTTACAACAATGCTTCAGTTCAACTCAGTTCAGTCACTGAGGCGTGTCCAACTCTTTGCGACCCCATGAATCGCAGCATGCCAGGCCTCCCTGTAATGCTTAAGATGTCCCAAATAGAGCCAGTAAGAGCATGCTTAAGCAAGCTCTTGTGTGTTAGTTATTGGCATGCTCATATTATGAGCAGTTCCTTGATTTTTAGCACAGCAGAGGTTCCAATTTTCATTGCATGTTCCTATAGATCTGAGCACAGGTTTTACAAAATATTCACAAATTCTTTGACATACTCCCTGTTTAAGACCTCCCTGGTGTTATATAAGCATGATGTGAAAATAGACAACTTTAGGACAACTTCTGCTTTCTCCTGATCATTATAGAGTTTTGTGGAAAATGTTCTCTTTAGAAAAACAGTAAAAATGGATAATACTTAATGCCAGTGTGCTTTAGTGCCCTCATGTACTGCCTGTCACAAGATACACTGGTACAATCATTTTGGATTGTTAATGCAAAGCACTGGTCAGAAAAAACTCATAACTTTCAGCCCAGTCTTCCCATTCCAAGGAAGATACTCCAAAGAAACAAAGAAAAAAGCATATCTAGAAAACTGTTCATTACAACTTAAAAAGGTAAGCTTTGCATAGTCCCAGGTATATATTATGCACTAAAAAATATTTGTTGAAAAGCTAAATGTGTGCAAGAGTCTGATAATGATTGAATAAATTTTGATACATGAAAAATATGGGGGAAAAGGTGGATTCTAGCTCCTTTGCTCTTGAACATGAGCTAGCCCTTGATGACTCAGTTCTAACAAACAGAATGCCTCCGCTCTTACATTTCTGAGACCCGGTCACGGAAGGCGATGCAGCTTATTGCTGACTTGTTTTCTTTGGAAACATATTCCTTGGAAGTTTTGAGCAACATGTAAGTCTAGTTTCCCTGATGCTACCAAGGGGAAGAGGTCATATGGTGATGAAAAAAAAAAAAAACATTCGAAGAACCCTAGATGTTCTTGCCCCTGGCTTTCCAGTCCTTGGCTTTTTCTGGCTCTTCCTAGCATCATCTGTGGAAAAGGCAATGGCACCCCACTCTAGTACTTCTGCCTGGAAAATCCAACGGATGTAGGAGCCTGGTAGGCTGCAGTCCATAGGGTCACTGGGAGTCCGACATGACTGAGCGACTTCACTTTTATTTTTCACTTTCATGCACTGGAGAAGGAAATGGCAACCCACTCCAGTGTTCTTGCCTGGAAAATCCCAGGGACA
>SJYF01000322.1:22724791-22766914 GCA_006410515.1 Procapra przewalskii | reverse complement strand
AAGTTTACTTTTGTGCTTTTCAGGAGTATCTGCAATTTCACCCAAACAAATTTTACATATATGTTGTTGAGTTTATTCTTAAGTATTTTATCTTTATGTTACTACTGCTAATGGAGGTTTCTTTTCCTTTATATCCTGTAATTGAGTATTATTTATTTCTAAAAGCCAAATTCACCATGGAGAAATGAAACAAAAATATCTAAATTGGGGAAAATCTTGTCATAGTCATGGAAATGGATTGCTTTTTGAAACTCAGAAACTACAGAAACATGAAACTCAAAAACTATAAAGATTGTGTGTATCTTTTTAAAATTTTTTAAACATCTGTACAAGAAAATATTATAAACATAGTTGAATATATATGACCAGCTCAGGAGACTATCAGACCAAAAGAGCAAAGTACTAATTTACTTAATCACAAAGAATTACTAAATATCAGTGTGAAAAATACCAATAACCCAACAGGAAGATAAACTAAACTCACAAATAGATTATTCATGTATATAGAACCATAAACTGTGCAGAACCATATAACAAGGTAACAACAACAATAAAAAAGTAATAACAATGATAAGTAGCAGTAAATTTCAAAATGCTTACCTTGTGTCAGATACTGCCCTAAGTTCTTCACCCATATTAATGTATTAAAACCTCACACAAACATTTTGAGCTTGGCATGACTATCATCCCCATTCTACCAATATCAGAAATAAGATTATTATAAATAAGGATAGACAGGCAAATTGATTAATCATTTTTGAAGCTGAAATATTTTCACCAGTCACAGTGACAAATGTAAAAAAGTCTAATAATACACAGTGTTGCTGAAAGTATGATGACCCTGCTAGCCTCATGCATTTTGCAGAGAGTACTAATTTTGGTAACCTCTTCACAGCCTCTATCAACTTGTTAAATGCTTGTATCACTTAAAAAAAATTTTTTTTTTGGTTGTGCTGTGTGATCTCAGTTCCCCAGCCAGGGATCGAGCCTGTACCCCCTAAAGTGGAAGCATGGAGTCTTAGCCACTGGACCACCAGGGAAGCCCCAGGTATCATTTTTCAGCCATGAGAATTTCTGATAGGAGTTTCTCAGAAATAGAGTTTAATATGTATGCAAATATGAAAGTACAAGAATTTCCATGATGGCCATTTTTTTTCTAGCTGGAAAAGACTAAAACAATGCTCCTGCCTGGTGGTTAAATAAAGTGTGTTACCTCTAGACAATGAACCTCTTGACAGTATCATTATTAGGAAGTCCATCCCAATATACTGGTGCTGGCAAGATGTCAAACATCTTAAGGGATAATGGCAATGTGTGGAATTGTGGATGGTCTTCTCCACAAAAAGCAAAGTGCTTGCAAATGCATGTGAGGTTTCTGGAAAAGATGCAGGAAACTCAGCATTATTTGTCTCTGGAGACCCCTCTGAAGGTCTGAGGTGGAAGAGAGCTTTACTTTTCATTATATTGTAATTTTTTTTGTCATATACAAGTATTACTTCAAAACTTAGAAATAAAATACTAGAGACAGAGAGCGAGAAGTTTTAAAATACGTTCAGCCCTTGGGAGAGGCATCCAAGTCTCCCACTGTGGCTACCTTGAAGGGAGTCATGTGCTTTGTGGCATTCTAGTTTTGTCCGTGTATTATAGTTAGACAGATGATGTATCCAGACACCTTAAATTCAGGGTCTCTCTACTGACTTCTGACTCTTCAGGACTCATAGGAACATTTGCTAAATTGGTTGAGAGGGTGATGAGCCCAGCCTGTATTTGACTAGAAATCTGATACTGTGAGACAAGCTTCAGAGTTGATCCAGGCAATTGGAGCTGCAATTGTTTATAAACTGAAGCAATGCTTTGAAGCTGAGGGTTTCTTTTACAGTCCAGGAAGCCTGCTCAGTAGGTGGGGTTCCACTAGCTTTTGGTTCACTTGCAAAAGCTTTCTGCCAAATGCAAAATCCACATAATAAGCAGTTTTCAAACTATATCCCTAGAGACCAAGCTTGTTAAAATTGTTCTACCCTAGATAAATATGTATCTGAAGGACTGGGGAAAATACTTATTTTGCAGTTATGTTGTGGCCCTAGGGACGATGCAGAGAGCCTCCTGTTGAATGAGGACCAGCCTGAGGGACATAGTAGCCGATGCTGGTAGTGGTCAGTCCCGGGCCCAGTGTTGCTGAATGATGTTTTTCCTTCTGGAAGAGGACAGGCTCATCAAAGGTGCAGATGGCTCCAAGCACTTGGGAAGGAAGCAACATTTTGGAGACAAGGACAGAATTCAAATTCTGTTAGTAAATTGGAAAGGTGAAGAAGAGAAACAAACAGAGGAGGGAAAATACGAGAAGCAGTGAAGATGCCAAAGAGGAGAAGGCCAAAAGCTAGGTGAACTGCTTACAGTCAAACCGAAGGGTCAGAGTAGACAGTCAACTGGAAATTGACAGATGACAATCAGTAGAAAATCAATTCTGCGAACCACAGACGATGGAAGAAAACCATTCTTGCATACCAAGAGTCAGTCAGGCATCATTTTGAGGTATCTTAGTATGTCTGGAGTCTGATGTCTGCCTGGCATTATATTTGCAAAATCAGACATGGTGATACAGTTGAGAATTATGACTGAAAAGGAACTATCTGAGCAGGAAATATGTACAGAGATTTCTAAGAAGCATCATGTGACTGACTTCAGGAAGGGTGCCTCCACCGCAGAGTTGCTCAACGTTCACGTCGGTGTGGCAGAAACCAGTAATCGGGAGCCAAGCGCCACAGCCGGAGAGTTGAGAGCTCAGGCTTATCACACTGGCGGGCCCAGAGGAGTTAACACCCCAAGTTCCGAGCCTGAACAGAGGGGTTGCAGAGTGTTTATAGACACACTTTAGTGGGCAACACTAGCTGTTAACAGGCTGGTTTAAACTACGGGATTTCGTGCACACAGGAACAGAACTCAAGGCGGGGAGGGGGATGTCTGACCTTTACACGGACAGGCATGATTAGGCAGGTTTGCAGGGGCTGGGCAATTGCAAAGAGCAGGCCAAGGGTGAGTGAGATAAGCTCCAGTTCCTAGTATTGTGAGTCTCCACTTTCCAAGACTATGTGACCTACGTGATCCTTTTGCAAGGAGCAAGCTGAGTTACACAGGTGGAACAAACAGGAGGTTATGTCAAATTTTAACTTTTCCTCTTCAAGGGCCCCATTATATTTTAATGGTGATAAAGTAAGCCTCAGTCCTAATTCAAATGCCCCTGGAAGTAGATTAAGGATATAATTGTTTCTGTATTATAGATTCTCATAGAGCTCTGTATTTCTTATTCGTAACATTTGGTGTAATGGTAAATAGTTCTTTCCACAAATATTTACTGAGCACCTACTGAGCGCCAAGCACTGGTCTAGGCACTAAGTATATGCAATCTTTTTAAATCCTTTTTTCAAATTTCAAAATTTTTATCGAGTTCATCTCTTCTTTGAAGTAATATATCTTATACAGCTAGTAAAAGCCAGGTGACCCTCTCTGTTTGACCTGGAGATCTCTTTGTCTACATCTGAAAGATTATTAGTTACATTTTTTTTATCTCCCATGTTACCACAGGCGATTGCTTTCCAAACGTTTTCATAATTATATAGAATGCCTCCCATTTTCAGTTTCTTGTAGCTCTTTCCTTGACATTTCTCCAGCCCTTTGCCCATTTCCAGAGATAAAAGCTAAAATAAATGTCACTGACTTTAACAACTCACTCCTGGCATCAATTTCTGCATAAGCCATGCTTTGCCACAAACACAAAAAAAGCACCACATCATAAACCACAAACACACTGGCTTAAAATAGAGAGTCAGCACGAGCCACGGGTTAGCTGGGCAGCTCACGCGTGTCTGCGGTCAGCTGCAGGTTGGCCAGGCAGCTTTATTGATACAGAATGGATTCAACGTGGGTAAGTGCAGTGACTTGACTCTGGGCCACCTGCATTTGTATTCTCAAGTGAGGCAACCCAGGCTGGTAATTAAAGCAATCAAAGAGCAGCAATAGAGACAAAATGGACAAGAGCTCTCTGCTTGCCTCACTTTTGTCAAAACAAATCCCATGGCTGAACTCACAATCAAAGAGCAGAGAACTCTTCTCCACCTCTAGGTGAGAGCAGATTCAAAGTCACATGAGGAGGGGCAAACAACGGATGCTGTGAAAGCAGTAAAGCTGCCAAAGAGATGACTGGCGTATTCCATACCCCACCCCCACCCCCCCCAAAAAATTATGATGCCTTGATTGTGGTGGATGTGGTAGGAAATAGTCAAATTCTGGCTCTCTATGGAGGTCAAGAAAACAGTATTTTCTGATTGACCAGATGAAGGATATGAGAGAAAAAGAAAAGAAAAGAATTGACCTTGACAAAAGTTTGGTCTGAGGATGTGGGAGGATAGATTTGGTACTAATTGAGATAGAAAAAGTAGACAATGAACAGGTGAGAAGGACTTTCATTTTAGACATTATTCCAGCTAGGGCAGCTGCAAACCAAGCCGCCTCAAACTTCAAGGGTTTATGACAACTGTGTTGACATGGCTCATATATCTGAGGTTCAGGCAGAACTTGGGAGAACAGCCCATCTTTGCCCCACTTGGCATCAGCTAAAACGGCTTGAAGGCAGGGCTGGAATCTCCTAAAGGTTTGCTGTCTCAACACATCGAGGGGTTGATGCTAGGAAGACTCCAACCACTAGGGGCTAGAAGAGTTGGGGTCCCTGATGCATCTCTATCATTGGGTGGTCCCTATAGGACAGCAGCTTCAGGGTAGCCAGATTTCTTAAGCATCAATTCAGGACTCCCAAGATGTGTATATTAAGGAGAGGGTATACGGGGCATAAGCTTATAAAGCTCATTAGCTTTTCCAAACTCGTCTCAGGAGGCTCACAGCATCATCTCTCCTGCACTAAATTCGTTAGAAGTGAGACCCTAGGTCAGTCCACTTTCAAGGAAAGGGGGTTTCAACTCTACTTTGGAGGTGACTCAGACCACTAGTGGGCATTTTCTTTCAAGCCCTGACAAGGGTGACATGCAAGATACCCATTAGACTTTCAAGCAGAGATGATAAGGAGCCTCTTGTTTCCAGTCTGGAGTTCAGAGCAGAAACCCAAGACAGTAATACAAATTTGAGAGCCAGAGGAGAGGCCTGTGGACCATGTCTCGGGACATTCCAAACTTAAAAAATGGTGAGACGAGGCAGAAGCAGTCAAGAAGGAAAGAATTAGCAGTGAAAAGAAAACTGTTGGAGAAAACCCAAGAAGCATGATATTTCTATGATTATTTCCCAAATAGAATGTAAACTCCAAGAGGCAGGAACTGTATTCTCTCTTTGTGAATTTCCAGCACAGTATTTGTAGAAACTCAGAAATAAATGCATTTTAGATGAATCAACACCGAACTGTATGAAGATTCAGGGTATGGGCTCAGTATCTGCGAGGATGGGAAACAGAAACACAAGGAGAAGGAGATGAGGGTAAGGAGTCTAATTCCTGGTACAAACAGAAAGCATATAGAAGTGTGTTTCTAGGGTCCGTCTGGGTCAGCCAGTCTATCACAGGGGCTTTCCTGGAGGCTCAGATGATAAAGAATCTAACTGCAATGAGGGAGACCTAGGTTCAGTCCCTGGGTTTGAAGATCCCCTGGAGGAGGACATGACAAGTCACTCCAGCACTCTTGCCTGGAGAATCCCATGGACAGAGGAGCCTGGTGGGCTACAGTCCATGGCGTCGCAAAAGAGTCGGACACGGCTGAGTGACGACGTGCAGAACAGCACAGTGAATCACAGAGATGGCACCTGACATATGGGGAGAGAATAAGCCCTCCAGGGAAGGGGGGCAGCAGAGAAAGAGATCAACCACAGAAGCTCGAGGAACAGAGCTCCTCACCATGCTCCTCCCCCCGGCCTCCTGACAACCTGGTTCCTGCTTAGCTTTCCAGCCTCAGTTTCCATCTTGCTCTCTCCTTTGTTTCTATGTTCTAGCCACAGTGGTGCCCTTTCTTTTCCAAAATGACTGTGCTGGTTTATGGCATAACAGGGGTTTCCCTGCTGGCTCAGTTGGTAAAGAATCTGCCTGCCATGCAGGAGACCAACTGCAACGCAGGAGACCCGGGTTCCATCCCTGGGTCAGGAAGATCCCCTGGAGAAAGAAATAGCGGCCCACTCCAGTACTCTTGCCTGGAAAATCCCATGGACAGAGGAGCATGGCAGGCTACAGTCAGTCCATGGGGTGCAAGAATCAGACATGACTTAGCGAGCAAACCACCCATGCCATGGGATAGCAAGGATTATTTTAAAAGCACTATTTGACATGCTCTGTCACATTTGGGGTGTGTTTGGTCCCTGGCCTCATCTATGCCTGTTTCTTGGTCTGGGAACATGCATGAAGGGGAAGCAAGGGAGAATGAAGCTGAGGTTTAGCACAGCCGTCCCCAAACTTTTGGCACCAGGGACTGGTTTTGTGCAAGACACATTTTCCATAGGGCGAGGGATAATGTGAGTGATGGTTTAGGTGGTAATGCCAGCCATGAGGAGCTGTGGGGTACGGCAGATGAAGCTTCTTTGGTCAGCCCACCACTCACCGGCTATGTGGCCCGATTCCTATCAGGAACCAGTACAGGTCCGTGGCTGGGGTTGAGGACCTCTAGTCTAGCATGTTAAGGCTAAAAGAATAGGTAGGTTGAGAACATAAAAGAAGAAGAGAGCATAGACTGAGTATGTATAATGTTCAATTAGTTCTCACAGTGTCCACGTAAGCATTGTGTTAGTTCCACTTTATAGAGTAGAAAATAGAAGTAATTTTTCCCACAGCTAGTGGGCTTTGAAGCAGCGAATATTATAGGCGTGTGAACTCAGGCACGAGAAGAAAGCGGCTCCTGATCAGGAAACCCAGCTGTCTGAAACTAGTTTTCAAAGCAGGAATTAGTTATCAAAATTATAAGTCCAATACCAGGGTCTTGGAGGGTAAGCCAAGACAAGTTCCTGGGAAAGTGGCAAGTCAGGAACTGTAAATGTGAACAAGTAAAATCACAGCTGATATTCTAATAGAATGACAGTACCTGCGTGGGTCCTTTTGAATAGCATCTAGAGATAGCATTTGCATTTCATATGTTTGTGATAATTAGCCATTTTGAGAGGTAGTGTTGGTGGAGATAATTACACAACTGCACATATATTTATAGTTCCCTATACAATCATAGGTGAGCAGAACACTTCAGTGTTCAATTAATGACTGTTTAAATAATAGTCTGAACCACTGGATCAGCTCTCTTGTCGAGATAATATACCTTTGCAAAATAACTGCAGGAGTGCAGAGGAAGACTGTTGGAAACCACAGCTTTATAATGGCTAAGAGTGGGACACGCGGTCCACAGTGATGTGACCTGAGGGTGATATACAGAAGCATAGCAAGTCTTCTAATGCAGTAGAGGGCTCTGGTAAACAAAAGTATGTTGTGAGAATCACTAGGTGTTATAGAGAGGGATGGGATGATGAACAGAGAGAGTTTCTGTCCTCCAAGAGCTTAAAACGTGTACTTGGCAGTCCCAGGTGCCAAACTCCGGTGTAAGAGAGGAGTTAGAAAGTGAGAATTACCCTTCCAAATCTACCATAACAGAGAAATCACCATGGGTTGGAGGTAACTTGGGAAGGAATCCCAGGGACTAGGAAGAAAGAGACAAGCAAAGTGCCAGAGGAGAGACAGGATATAGAATATTCAGGGCATGGTGAGTGGTCAAGTCTAGCTCCGAGGGAGGATTCATCCTGTCCGTCACTAGAACTTGAACTTGAGTGAAAGACTGGGCCTAGGGTTAGCGTTTGGACTCAGTATGTTGAAGAAATTTATGCAGAGATATCATAATAAAGTAAGTTTTACTAAGTTTTATTGGCAGACTATGCAAAATGTTTTGGTACTTCTATTATTTTTTTTCTTTTCCTCCTTCCAATCTAGAAAATAACATAATTGGAATCTATGTCCCACTGAAATAACCTACTGCCATTTTCTATATGTTAGGATTCCCCTACCTTAAATGGTTCTTCATAATCCAAAGGAAGATATATTTCTTGGGTAAGCCATAGTTACCACATTATGGAACTCTGAACCTCCATATTCAATTCTAATTTTAAAACGAATTCCCTTCTGTATAACTAAATCAGGCCATCCACTGGTTTTATATTTTATTAGCAGAAAAATAAAAGGAAAGCAAGGTACCAATCCTTTGGGAAAATGCTACGATGTGATAAAATTCGAAGAAACAAACATTTGTAGGCCAAGTAACTCAAAGTTGTTTCATAACTTTCAGAACAAATTCCACCTTTCCTGGGTGAGGATCCATGAATAATGACTTTGTTCTACAGCAGATTAGTCTTGAAACTGGATCTCAGGCAACTAAGTCAAGTAAAAAATAACTAATGAGAAAGATGCATATAAAACACACAGTCAGTGTCCAGCTCGTAGTAAGTATTGGTGACACTGCTTTTAACTACAAAGATCAGTCTCAACTGACCACATGGTTCACAGTGTCAGGAGCATCCACGGTGTTACTACACAATCTTTTCATTCATGAGAAACTCTTAAGAAATGGCTTGAAGTAGAGTAAACTAGAATTAGCACATGCATGCATGCATGGTGCACACACACACACCCACACACAAGAGAAAGGAGTGAGAAATAGCTGGGCTATGCTGATATCAATTTGTCCAAAACCAGGTCATTTTTTGGTAATGCGATCTGCTGCCGCATTTCACAGATCTTGTCAAGCATGTGGGTCTGAATCTGAGAAGAAGGTGGGCTAACGAGGAGAACCACAAAGCAAAGGTCAAAGCAGCATGTGGCCAACCTCAGTTTCTGTGGATATAGGGGATGCTGAGACCTAAAGGCTTACTTGGGTGCCATGGGTAGGAACAAAGCTAGTCATCCTTTTCATATTTGAATGTAAAAAAATTAGTTGCAGGTAACTGTGAGAAGCAAATGTAGGAGGTAACTAAAGAACACAAGGGCTTTTTCATACTGGGGGGACTTGATTTTATGAGCCTAAACCAGCCTGATTGCCTCAATTCTCTCTGAATAAAATAGAGCTGAAATCAAGAGATAGCCACTGTCAGTTACTAGCTCAGAATTGTTTCAGGCTTCAGACTAAATGCCATCAGCCTTTATTTGGGACCCCTTTACCTCAGTTCCTTTTAAATCACAGCCACCATTGTATACCTTCCATATGGCAGGCATTGTGCAAGATACTTCACATTTATTATTCCATATTTATAATACTCCCATGGTATACTGAATATTATTACAGTCATTTTATAGAATGAGACTTGGAGAGGTAACATTGGTGATTCCTAATTCATATGCGGGGATTCCCCACATACAAGACTGGCTGTGAGATTACACAAGGAGTTGATTGGAACACAGATTCTTTGGCTTTATACTCAGAGACTTTCTGTTAGAGATTATGATTTTTTGCTTAAAAATCTATTTATTCATGTCAATGTATGGCAAAACTAATACAGTATTGTAATGTAGGAAAAATAAAATTAATTTTAAAAATAAATAAATAAATAAAATACATTGTTATTTACAATAAAAAAAAGTTACTTGGTTTTCTAGAACATTCAGAGGGGTTGGATTCAGAGGCCATAGATTAGGTTCCTCACATGGTTCATAAGCCATGAAGTGAGAGTTTGAATACAGACCTCTCCTTCTTGACAGCCCAGGCTCTATTTCATATAGTCCTGTTTTTCCTGCTCTACTTGGTACATTCGCAGGCTACTCTCATGGATCACTTGGATTTCAGCTATGTTACTCTGGCTCCACTTTGGACCTCTTGTCTTTATATGATGATCTGATAGAAGAGCTATACTGTCGCATTCGCTGAAGAACGATTCAATTCAGTTCAGTCGCTCAGTCGTGTCCAATTCTGTGCAACCACATGGACTGCAGCACACCAGCCTTCCCTTCCCATCACCAACTCCCAGAGCTTACTCAAACTCATGTCCATCAAGTCGGACATGATGCCATTCAACCATCTCATCCTCTGTTGCCCCTTCTCTTCCTGCCTTCAGTCTTTTCCAGCATCAGGGTATTTTCCAATGAGTCAGTTCTTCACATCAGGTGGCCAAAATATTGGAGTTTCAGCTTTAGCATCAGTCCTTCCAATGAATATTCAGGACTGATTTATTAGCAGCTCACTGATCGAGGCCCAGATCCCCAAAGTGATTCTGTGTGATCCATTTGATGTCTCAGTATCCACATATTGACCACAATATCACATAGTGGGTCATGGACAATCGAGTTGAATTATGATAAGGACAGGAGGCTTCAAAAAAGCTGCAATTCTTAGAAAACACCATGTTTTATTTTCTTCATTCAACAGCCTCAAATCCATTATCTTTCATTGCCTGTCTCACTGACACATCTTTTCACATTTTTTACATTTCCAGAGAACACTTGCATTTGGAGGGTATATTCTATCGTGAATTTTCATAAACAAGTTGTAATCTGAAGTTTTATAATTGTACAGGTATTTTAAAAAATAAACTCTGGCAAAAAAGGACTTACTTTTCCTTACTCTTCTATAGTTACAGAAATAAAATGTCTCCATGGCAAGCTTATTTCTCCAAATGCTATATGAAATTAGACAGCTAAAAATATATTTCATCTTTTTCAAGCATGTCAAGTGGTTACAATATGTCAGGCTGTTACTTTGAAACTGATTGTGATATCGAAAATGAAAGATTAGGATTTCAGGTAGGAGAAAGGCGGTGGTAGCCAGTGGAGACTTTTATCTATAAAAGATACTCTCTCCATGTTAATAGCCTCAGGAAGGAAAAGTAGCAAGGAATCTCAGGTGCAACAAGACCACTTGATATGGAAAAGATTTTGATCTGAACTCAAAGGCTTTTCCAAGTTTTAGAAGTCAAATCAACATCTCCTTAACCCTGGAAAGGTAGAACCAGAGTGAAATTGACTACTTTAACCACTTCAAAGGATAGATAGCTTTTATATTAAGGCAAGGAGAAACAGGGAGCCATGAAGAACACAGTGGTTTATTTCTACAGGAATGTAATGAAGGCAAGGGAAATGAAATTAAGGCAGAAAATATACCAGTAGACCATCGGTATATTTATGAGCATCTCTTCCTTCAAAAGGGAAATAAATGAAGAGATCATGGTAAACAAAAAGTGGAGCTACTTGCAAGTCTGAAAATACTATCTTATGAGATTTAAGGGAGACTTTCTTCTTGGGGATGATATTATTCTTTATACAAACTAAAGATTTTCAAGGAAAATAATCCACCTGGCTTAAACTTTTTCTTGCCAGATTCTGGCTTATTTGAGGTAAAATATTTTAGCTGCTTTTGCTGATGTTTGAGAGTTTTGTTTTTAACTCTGAGACACAAAGAAATAAACAGAGATGTAAAAATTATAAATGAGGCATTTTAGGTTCATTCAAGCATGTCAATCAATAGCATAAAGTCAAGACAAAGATGCCTCTTTACACAAAGCAAATTTCCTTAGTTCAAGAACGGATGGCTTGGAAATCTAGTATAAATTCTGCAGTTAACTTCTGTTGCAGGGTGGCCCACAGTAATTCACACAAATCTCTGTCCTTATCTCCTAGGCTGATTTTCCCAACCCTAACCTTATAACCATATAATAAGACTTAATAAGATAATGGTTCTTAAGGGACTTCAATAACCCGAAAGAGAGAAGCAATAAAACATATCTTATTATCATCAACATATGCGTTTTAGAATAATTATCTTAATGGCTCAATTTTCTCTTTTAATAATGAGGACTACAATCTTGGCTAATTTAACTGGGGAGTGTCTTTCATGCTTGAGTCACTATAAGTGAGATTCAAATAAAAGTCTCCCTCCCTCCCTTCATCCCTCTCTTCCTTCTGCTGTTGCTTCTGGCATTAGGCATTTCCTCCGTGGATACGGGGTTTGCCTCCTGTAACTCACCACCTTGTTACCTGTCGTAAGGTCTCATGCTACAGCCCCATGGAAACAGCCCCACTGTTAGCCGTCAGTGCCTGCGATGCGCTGCCATGGCGCTGCCTCTTCTCTCATCTTCTTTCTCTCTTTGCTGATGAGCATACATTCAGAACAGCATCTGTGGAGGATAATTTTATCTGTCTTGGCTTTGAAGAAAAGGAAAGAACACAGCCATGGAAGCCAGAGGGGCTAGCTGTGCCACAGCAACAGCCATAACTTTAAAGGATAAAAACTAATAATATGTTTGTATGTGCAATTTTCAGAAAAGAGTCAAATATTTTATAATATGCAGGAGATAAAATATTGCCAACATGAACAGGAAGTCAGGACAAATTTGTGGCATCTGGGTGTTTCATTGAAATGATATATTGATGCATAATGGAAAAAAAAGAAAGGAGAAAAAGAAATGAAATTATCTCAGTCAAGATGTTCTGTGGTTGGCAAACTCTTAGTCCAGGGCTTGAGGGAACTCAAGGATTAGCAGATAGGAGTAAGAGCTCCAGTTCCCTTGTTGATGCTTTCTATTTTTGGACTTTTAGTTCAACAAACAGTTATTGAACACCTCATATGGTAGACACTGTGCAAAGTATTAAGCATCTAGAGAAGACTAGAGTGTGTTCCTTTGCTATAACAATCACTGGATGTGATTCTATTTGGTATCTTTTTAAAATATAACTTATTTATTAATTCAACAACTGATCCTTGCTGCTGCTGCTAAGTTGCTTCGGTCGTGTCCAACTCCTAGAGACCTCATGGACTGCAGCCTACCAGGCTCCTCTGCCCGTGGGATTTTCCAGGCAAGAGTACTGGAGTGGGTTGCCATTGCCTTCTCCAAACTGATCCTTAGATGCTTACATAAATTGAGACACTGTTTTGGACAATCTCAGGGTGCACAGAAGTATGAGCTTGTTTGTTTGAATGCAAAGCATGCCCTGAAATAACTGCTGCATACTGGAGTATAAAGTGTTAGGCAGCAGATTCAATAATAATAATACAGTGATACTAATGAGGATTGTGATGATTCAGCGGCAATCCAGAGAATGAATAGACACCTTCCAGCTAAGAAGGCCAATGAATTCCTCATGAAATAGCTAAGTTTTGGTTCTCCATTCAAAGATGGACATGATCATACTAGAAAGAGTTGGAGCCAGCAAAGGATCCACAAAGATAAATGCATGCCAAAGACACAGATGGGACTGCACAAGGCAGAATTCACTAACAACATATGGGATATTTAGCAACAGGCATATGAAGAGATCGCAGCATCACTAACTCTCAGGTAAATGCAGATCAAAACCACAATAAGATATCACCTCATACCTGTCAGAATGGCTATTATCAGAAAGAACACAAATTA
The DNA here is from genome assembly GCA_006410515.1 of Procapra przewalskii. Lineage (NCBI taxonomy): Eukaryota > Metazoa > Chordata > Mammalia > Artiodactyla > Bovidae > Procapra > Procapra przewalskii. Next base: position 22,753,558 of record SJYF01000322.1, on the reverse strand, counting down.
ACAAGTGTTGATGAGGATGTGGAGAAAAGGGAACCCTCTTACACTGGAGATGGGAATGCAAATTGGTGCAGCCACTGTGGAAAGTGGCATGGATGTTTCACAAAAAAAAAAAAAAAAAAAACCCTAAAAACTAGAGCTATACTATGACTCAGCAATTCCCCTCCTGGTGGAGAAGAGACAAGGAAACAAAAGCACCAATTGAAAAAGATACATGCACTCTGCTATTCACGGCGGCGTTGTTTACAGTTGCCAAGGAACAGAAGCAAGCTAAGTTGCCATCAACAGATGAATAAAGAAAGAAAATGTGATATACATACATATATACTTATATATTCAGACACACACACACACCTACATACACACACACAAGGGAATAACAATCATTAAAAAAGAATGGAATTAGGCCATTTACAGCAACATAGATGGGATTGGAGGGCATTATGCCAAGTCAAATAAATCAGACAGAGAAACATAAATACTGTGTGATAACACTTATATATGGAATCTAAAAAAAATACAACAGATTAGTGAATAAAACAAAATATAACCAGATTCACAGATATAGAGGATAAACCAGTAGATACCAGTGGCGAGAGGAAGGAGGCAAGGGCAATAAGGGGCAGGGGAATAAAAGGTTATTGTGGGATTATGTGAAATCATGTGTGTGAAACTTTCAAAAATTGTAAAGTACTGTAAATTTAAAGAACATTTCATTCCATAAAAACATATGGGCTATTTGGATTGGCATATGGGTCTATAAAGAGAGCAATGAAAAATCTATCTGAAAAATAATGACTTTGTTTGTGACAAATTTTAACTCAAATTAATAGAAATGAAATTACAGGTCATAGCTTGGCTCATCTCCACTCCCTCCTCTCCTTAGATGTCATCACCTTTGGGCCCGGATATTCCCTCTTATTCTGGTGTGTTTTGCTTTTCATAGTGCCTATGACATTAAAACTATCAAATATAAATTTACCTTTTAAACTTCAGGCTGTCTGCCCCTTTTCTACACTAAAATCAATGAGAGTGGAGACAATGCCTCCTCTGTTTATCATTCCATAACAAACAAGGTACCTGGTAGTACACAGAGATACTTACTATCCCTTGAATATTTACTCAAAAAATTCCCCCCAAGTGGCATTTTAGGAACTTCCTTATGACTGTCAGTTAGATTGGCTAAGAGGACAGAGCCTGAGGCCCAGAAGCTATCAGTTCAGCCAGTTCGGTTGCTCAGTCATGTTCGACTCTTTGTGACCCCAGCACGCCAGGCTCTCTGTCCATCACCAACTCCAGGAGTTCACTCAGACTCACGTCCATTGAGTCAATGATGCCATCCAGCCATCTCATCCTGTCGTCCCCTTCTCCTCCTGCCCTCAATCCCTGCCAGCATCAGAGTCTTTTCCAATGAGTCAATTCTTCGCATGAGGTGGACAAAGTACTGGAGTTTTAGCTTCAGCATCATTCCCTCCAAAGAAATCCCAGGGCTGATCTCCTTCAGAATGGGCTGGTTGGATCTCCTTGCAGTCCATGGGACTCTCAAGAGTCTTCTCCAACACCACAGTTCAAAAGCATCAATTCTTCGGTGCTCAGCTTTCTTCACAGTCCAACTCTCACATCCATACATGACCACTGGAAAAGCCTATATAATATTAAGTGATATGAAGTGGAAAGGATCATCCTGATAGATTCAAGAAAGTAAGAGTCAATAAAATTAGACTTGGGGAGCCAAGAAAATTGAGAAAATACAAGATAGCTCAAGCTTCAGATCAGAGGGCTTAGAAAGAGGTCTGATTGTAGGGGGGGGTGATTTGGGAGCTTCAGAGACATTGAATTTAATTAAAATGTCAAGACAGCATGTGGGTGGACATATTTAGTAAGTGGTTGGGGCTGTATAAGTGAAAAAGACTAGAGATGTAGATTGGGGATCACCTGATCTGAGATGAGACACTGTAGCCTACCTAGTAAATGGTATCTCCAAGGTGAGTGTAAGAGAAACAGAGCAGAGGGCCAGATAAATCCATAATCACGGGCAATGTCCAAGGTGAAGTGTTGGGAGAAAGGGGAAAAGGCGGCAAAGGAGACAGAGCTCCAGCACTGAGAGAGTTACAGTAAGGCCCTGGATCAGTCATCTACAGTTTGTAACAGCCTGTAACGAGAGCGGCTCCTAACATCTCAACACCCTGGCCCCGCTGCCAGCTCTCTGCAACCACTCATATCTTAGCAGGTCTCAGTTGCTCATTCAAACATGTGAACCACAGTAGCTGAACTAAGAGGCAAATTGGGGGGCTTAGCCCCTCCATAATCACTGCTGGACTTCCAAGGCTATTCCCTGACAAGCGTACAGTCTAAATAAGACCTCATGCTTGCTGCACAAATGCAACCTCCCCCACCCAAGTCCCCTAGGTCCTAATCTTCCCACACAATTGCCCCTCCTGCTGGTCTGATAAGTGGGAAATCTGGAGCTGCCACTGGAGCACGTGGATGAACAACCTTTGCTAAGCAGGTCCCAGGGAGCCAAAAGGAGGGATACTCACTCTCCCATAATGATCTGTTCACCTGAGGGTTGACAGAGGCAAGATGACCTTATTGACCATCTTTCTTCAGAGACCCCTAAGATCATCTTGGCTGAGCACACACACAAATCTTTCGATTGAACCCCTATTCATTATAAAGCATCTCCTGGACCAGGGATTAGGACACAGGTCATCTGAGGGCTATTTTTACTGACTTCCAAAATGAGTCAGTTCTTCTGGTTACTTCTCACTTCCTCTATTCAGAGAGAACAGTCAACTCTTATGATGAAGGTCACTTAAAAATTGGCTTCAGTTTGATCTTCCGTGAAGACGTGGGAGAATTTTCATGGGCGAGTGATGGTGCTGGTACGTGGAATTCATCAGGTTGTGGTCCCTGCTGAGGATGAGCACAGAAACTATGATGACTCCTCAAGTTTCTTTCCAGAGTGAGGGTTTTCCATGAAGAGTGATAAATCCTTACAAATCCTTCTTGGTTATTAGGAAGTAAATAAATCAAACAGACAGGATTAATCAATACATAAAGCCATCACATTGACCTCATATTTGAAACCAGGAGGACTTCAGCAGCAAATTTATTGTACTATTTTGAAGCTCTGTTCCAAACTACAATAGTTCATGGTCTTATCAGGCTACAGTCAGTTTTTTTTCACAGATTTAACTGGTATGATTCCCAAGATAACACAATGTCAGCCTGTAATCAAGGAGTTTCAATAGCTAATCAGAGGTTATAATTTAGGAAAATCAGGGTAAGACCCACTTTTGAGAAGGAATGATACTTCGCTTTTAAATTTTATGGAGGTGATAAAAATAATTTAGAGAAGTTTTTATCACCTCTTTCTAAAGGAGCTCAAAGCACTTAGCAAATATCAACTTATTATTCCTAAGAACACTTCCAGTGGAAGTAGAGAAGAAAGCAATTATGGGGTTGTATAGTTTATAGATTCAGCAGAGGAAATGTTATAGGCAGAGTTCCTTTTCTTTTTAAAAATAGCACATTTTATTCAAGTTCATGCATTTTATTCAAGTTCTCACATTGGGGATACTAGGAATAAGAGTACCAAGATTTTCCAGCTATAACTCTAACTGGCAACTGTGCCATGTATTAAGTCTCTTTTTCTAAACAAGATCAGTCCTGGGTGTTCTTTGGAAGGAATGATGCTAAAGCTGAAAGTCCAATATTTTGGCCACCTCATGCAAAGAGTTGACTCATTGGAAAAGACTCTGATGCTGGGAGGGATTGGAGGCAGGAGGAGAAGGGGACGACAGAGGAGGAGATGGCTGGATGGCATCACCGACTTGATGGATGTGAGTTTGGGTGAGCTCCAAGAGTTGGTGATGGACAGGGAGGCCTGGCGTGCTGCAATTCATGGGGTCACAAAGAGTCAGACACGACTGAGTGACTGAACTGAACTGAACTGATCTTCCTGTGAGGTGAGGTGATTGTTCCAGATAAGGCTTCTCAGCCTTGATATCATTCACTTTGGGGGCTGGATAATTCTTTGCTATAGGCTACTGCTCTGTGCATTAGAAATCATTTAATAGCACCCTTGACTTCCACCAGAGAGATGCTATAAGCAATCCTCCACCCCAGTTATTGCAACCAAAAATATCTCCAGGTCTCCAGCTTTTTCCCCAAATCCTTAGGGGCAAAGAGGGATGGAATGGCCCTGGTAAAGAGCTTCTGCTTTCAGGGACCTCCAATCCTTACCTGATCTACTATCTTATCTCTTTTTCTTCAGGGGTTAGATTACACAATAGGAAGATGAGATCAGAGAAGCAAGCGTGTGGCCTTTGACAGAACTCGCCAGAACACTGCAAGGAGGTGTGGCCAGAGCTGACCCCCAGGTACATGGCACCTTTCCTGGCAGTAGAATTGGACCCTCCTGCTCAGTACCCTGTCATTACAAGTGCCTGGCGCTCTCTCTTCTTGGCTTCACTTATGTGGCCTAGGCAACTGCCCTGGCTTCTGCAAACTTGAACCCCTGATTGGGAAGAAGCTGTCATTCATTCTTTGACTCTTCATTGCTGAACCATTCTGACAATTGCCTTCCAGAAGAGCTTCTGCTCCAAAGAATCTTTCATCTCATCCCAACTAGAAATTTTAAGTTTCTGGGAAATTTTAGGTCAGAAAAATATAACAATGGATAAGAAAGCTGTGGTACATATACACAATGGAGTATTACTCAGCCCTTAAAAAGAATAAATTTGACTCAGTTCTCATGAGATGGATGAAACTGGAGCCAATTATACAGAGTGAAGTAAGCCAGAAAAAAAACACCAATATAGTATACTGACACATATATATGGAATTTAGAAAGATAGTAACAATGACCCTGTATGTGAGACAACAAAAGAGACTCAGAGGTATAGAACGGACTTTTGGACTCTGAGGGAGAGGGAGAGGATGGGATGATTTGGGAGAATGGCATTGAAACATGTATACTATCATGTAAGAAATGAAGCGCCAGTCTATGTTCAGTACAGGATACAGGATGCTTGGGGCTGGCGCATGAGATGATACAGGGAGATGGTATGGGGTGGGAGGTGGGAGGGGGCTTTGGCACTGGGAGATCATGTACACTTGTGGCTGATTCGTGTCAATGTATGGCAAAACCAACACAGTATTGTAATGTAGAATAAAGTATTAAAAATATATATATATTAAAAATAAATGTAAAGTTTCAATGTTTTGTTTCTTTTGTGTTGTTAGTCTGAGGTAAGAAAAAAGGAAAGGGCAGTGTGGGAGGCAGCGGGGATTTGGAAAAATAGTGATCAATATAAAGCTTTTAAAGATGTTGTTGCCTTTTAATTGCTAATTCATGTCCCACACTTTTGAGACCCCATGGACTATAGCCCACTAGTCTCCTCTGTTCATGGGATTGTTCAGGCAAGAATACTGGAGTGGGTTGCCATTTCTTCCTCCAAGAGATCTTCCCAACCCAGGGATAGAACCCATTTCCCCTGCTTCTCTGGCACTGGCAGGAGGATTCTTTGTTAAGCCTAAAATAAGGCAGGCGGAAAAGACCAGATACTGTATAGTTTTGTCTAGAATACCTAAAGTAAGCAAATTCATAGAAACAGAAAGCAGAGGATAAGTTATTGAGGGTTGGAGGAAGAAGAGAATGAATTATAGTTTAAAGCATGTGGAATTTCATTTGCAATGAGGAAACAGTTTTGAAGAAGCATGGCAGAGATGTCTGTATGACGCCGTGAATGTACTTAACGCCATAGAATACACTTTGACATAGTTAAATTGGTCAACTTTATGTTATGAACATTTTACAATAGAAAAAATGGGGAATAAATATGAAAATGCAATATGAAACCAAAGATACATAGGACAGTTTTTGCTCTGAAATTTCACACTAAAGAGAGAGTATCATCTGCACAACTATAAAAATATGAGAAAAAGCATGATAAACTTTTAGGGACAACAAAGGAGAGGGCTGATATTCACAGAATAATTTAGGGTGAAGAAGAGATACAGATCTGGAGACTGCAAGATTCTTTTATGATCAAACAATATATTGATGTAATCATTTCCTAAAATGATAGACTGGTGTGGCCAGGGCTGATCTTGAGGATTTAAACAGAATCTGTGTCCAAAAGGGCAGTAGTTAAAATGGAATCACTGAGCTAAGTATGAAAACCTCAGGCAGTGCAGGTAAGGTAGCAGAAAGAGGGACATGGAAACAAATTCGTGCAAGTCCCCTAGAAGCAGGGCCACGTTATCCATGGTCACGGCTGGTGCCATGGAGGCACGTCACAAGAATGTGTTGAATTAATTCTTTCTGCCCAACTCTTCCTTCTGAGATGGAACTCTTTGAGTTCCTAGAAGAAAAATAACTTCATTCTAAAGACAAATCGAAGTTTGCTAAGTGAGAAAAGAGGTGAAAGGGCATTTGAGACATGTCATAGAGAAGGAAATGGCAACCCACTCCAGTGTTCTTGCCTGGAGAATCCCAGGGACGGCGGAGCCTGGTGGGCTGCTGTCTATGGGGTTACACAGAGTCGGACAAGACTGAAGCGACTTAGCAGCAGCATGATGTGAAAGAACATGGGGAAGACCTCTGTGCTTGGGTCTTTGTGTGCGTGTGTGCGTGTGTACTGGGGTTGAAGGTGGTCATGAAACTTGATAGGTTAGGGCCAGATTATAAGGAACTGTCACCTCTTGCTCCCATCTTTTGTAACCATGCACCACTTTGTTCGTTAAGAACACAACAGTATATCACCTATAAGTAGATTTAGTTCCATTATCAGATAACGATTATGCCCTATTGTTCCATGGACTTTGAATATTTCTAAGTTTTATCTTAAATTAATTTACTAGACTGTAAGGAATCTCCATGTTCTTAGTTTGTGCTGGAAGTTAGAATGGCAGCAGAATGTGCAAGCTGAAGAAACAACACAGTATTCCTTGGCTCTCAAATGAGGCTATTCATGCTATTTCCTGGGACCCTTGTAAGGATTAGCTAAAATAAATGCTAAATACTTTTCATATTGCTTGGTATGCAGCTACTGTGCACACAAGGTAGTTATTAGTAATGCTCTTATAAAATGCAATTACAGCCCAGCCTCTTCACTTGTCATGATCAGAATTAGTAGCAAATCAATAAATTTCATTAAAGCAGAAAATCATCAAAATGGTATATACAGGTCATAGCCAACACCCACTTCCAACAACACAAGAAAAGATTGTCCACATGGACATCACCAGATGGTCAATACCAAAATCAGACTGATTATATTCTTTGCAGCGAAAGATGGAGAAGTTCTATACAGTCAGCAAAAATAAGACCAGGAGCTGACTGTGGCTCAGATCGTGATCTCCTTATTGCAAAGTTCAGACTTAAATTGAAGAAAGTAGGGAAAACCACTAGATCATTCAGGTAAGACCTAAATCAAATCCCTTATGATTATAGAGAGGAAGTGACAAATAGATTCAAGGGATTAAATCTGATAGAGTGCCTGAAGAACTATGGACAGGGGTTCATGACACCATATAGGAGGCAGTGATCAAGACCACTCCCCAAAAAAGGAAATGCAGAAAGGAAAAATGGTTGTCTGAAGAGGCCTTACAAAGGGCTGTGAAAAGAGGAGAAGTGAAAAGCAAAGGAGAAAAGGAAATATACACCAATTTGAATGCAGAGTTCAAAGAACAGCAAGAAGAGATAAGAAAGCCTTCCTCTGAGATCAGTGCAAAGAAATAGAAGAAAACAACAGAACGGGAAGGCTAGAGAACGGGAAGACTAGAGATCTCTTCAAGAAAATTAGAGATACCAAGGGAACATTTCAGAGAAGGCAATGACACCCCACTCCAGTACTCTTGCCTGGAAAATTCCATGGATGGAAGAGCCTGGTAGGCTGCAGTCCATGGGGTCGCTAAGAGTCAGACACAACTGAGCGACTTCTTTCACTTTTCACTTTCATGCATTATAGAAGGAAATGACAACCCACTCCAGTGTTCTTGCCTGGAGAATCCCAGGGATGGCGGAGCCTGGTAGGCTGCCATCTCTGGGGTCACACAGGGTTGGACACGACTGAAGCAACTTAGCAGCAGCAGCAGCAAGGGAACATTTCATACAAAGATGGGCACAATAAAGGACAGAAATGGTATGGACCTAACAGAAGTAGAAGATATTAAGAAGAGGTGGCAAGAATACACAGAAGAACTGTACAAAAGAGATCTTCATGACCCAGATAAGCAAGATGGTGTGATCACTCACCTAGAGCAAGACATCCTGAAATGTGAAGTCAAGTGGGCCTTAGGAAGCATCACTACAAACAAAGCTAGTAGAGGTAATGGGATTCCAGTTGAGCTATTTCAAATCCTGAAAGATGATGCTGTGAAAGTGCTACACACAAAATGCCAGCAAATTTGGAAAACTCAGCAATGGCCACAGGACTGGAAAAGGTCAGTTTTCATTCCAATCCCAAAGAAAGGCAATGCCAAAGAATGTTCAAACTACTGCACAGTTGTATTCATCTCACACTCTAGCAAAGTAATGCTCAAAATTCTTCAAGCCAGGGTTCAACAGTACGTGAACTGTGAGCTTCCAAATGTTCAAGCTGGTTTTAGAAAAGACAGAGGAACCAGAGATCAAATTGCCAACATCCATTGGATCACTGAAAAAGCAACAGAGCTCCATAAAAACATCTACTTCTGCTTTATTAACTATGCCGAAGCCTTTGATTGTGTGGATCATAATAAACTGTGGAAAATTCTTCAAGAGATGGGAATACTAGACAATCTGACCTGCCTCTTGAGAAATCTGCATGCAGATCAAGAAGCAACAGTTAGAACTGGACATGGAACAACAGACTGCTTCCAAATTGGAAAGGAGTACATCAAGGTTGTATACTGTCACCCAGATTATTTAACTTATATGCAGAGGACATCATGCAAAATGCTGAGCAAGATGAAGCCCAACTGGAATCAAGACTGCTGAGAGAAATATTAGTAACCTCAGATACTCAGATGACACCACCCTTATGGCAAAAGCGAGAAGAAACTAAAAAGCCTCTTGATGAAAGTGAAAGAGGAGAGTGAAAAAGTTGGCTTAAAACTCAACATTCAGAAAACTAAGATCACGGCATCTGGTCCCATCACTTCATGGGAAATAGATGGGGAAACAATGGAAACAGTGACAGACCTTATTTTGGGGGCTCCAAAATCACTGCAGATAGTGACTGCAGCCATGAAATTAAAAGAAGCTTGCTCCTTGGAAGAAAAACTATGACCAACCTAGGCAGCATATTAAAAAGCAGAGACATTACTTGCCAATAAAGGTCCATTTGGTCAAAGCTATGGTTTTTCTAGTAGTCATGTATGGATCTGAGAGTTAGACTATAAAGAATGCTGAGCATTGAAGAATTGATGCTTTTGAACTGTGGTGTTGGAGGAGACTCTTGAGACTTCCTTGGACTGCAAGGAGATCCAACCAGTCCATCCCAAAGGAAATCAGCCCTGAATATTCATTGGAAGGACTAATGCTGAAGCTGAAACTCCAATACTTATGTTATCTGATGTGAAGAACTGACTCACTGGAAAAGCCCCCGATGCTGGGAAAGACTGAAGGCGGGAGAAGGGGGCATGACAGGATGAGATGGCTGGATGGCATCACCAACTCAATGGACATGATTCTGAGTAAACTTCGGGAGTTGGTGATGGACAGAGAGGCCTGCCGTGCTGCAGTCCATGGGGTCGCAAAGGGTCGGACATGACTGAGCTAAAGTGAACTGAACCGAGCTGTACTGCCTGTATTGCATAAGGTCCAGCCTCAGTACTTCCTGTCAGATTTTATTTGAGCTAAAATTTCAAAATATCTGACAAAATTTTCTCAGTGCAAAATCTATCTAGATTCTGATTATATTGAGTGACTTTCTAACACTTAATTGGATCCCTTTTTAACCTAGGAAAATTTGCCTTTATTGAGATTTTCAAAAATTCAAGTTATTTTTCAGAGTAACAAGGGATCAAGGGATGGGGGGGGGGTCTTGTTACTTTATTTTCAGAGTAATATTTTATTGGCTTTCAAAATATTTAACTAAAATAAAATTTACACCTGTTGTAAACACTCTGGCCTGTTTGGGAACTAACACTGCTGACTCTCAGTTAATAAAAGCAGCAAACAGTGGGCCTCTGCTAGCCTAGAGCATCTTTGTGGGACATGGCCAATGGTCAGTGCATCTTTAAGTCTTGGATTCAGACTGTGGTCCTGTTACCAGCTGAATGGGCATCACTGGGGAGCTCCTTGGAAAAGCAGGCTCTGGGCACCCATCCCAGTCCTGCTAAACCATGCCTGCGATTTAGCAGAATCCTCAGGTAAGTTTCGTGTACATTACAGTTTGAGAAGTTTCTCAGACTTTTACCAGCACAATCTACCGGTCTCAACTCTGAACCTTAAAAATCTCCTGGGGAGCTCTTAAAATCCCGGGAGACTATGCTCCAGACCAATTACTTCAGCATATTGGGGAGTAGAAATGCTGTGTATTTTTAAAAAGCAAGCAATTAAAAAAAAAAAAACCACCACTCACCAGGTGATTCTAAAGTACAGCCAAGCTTAATTTATTCTCAGAGTTGCAGTCCATAAGAATTTCATGGAGGACGTGTTCAATGCAGATAATTGGGCCCACCCTCAGAGTTTGTGAGTCTAGTGTGAAGCCAGGTTAATGTGCAAACTGTTGGCACCGAGAACTTCCTTTTGAGAACTGCTGGTTCTGAGGGCAAAAAATCATTTGAATCTGATGTGTTTGGATTAACGATAGTGACTTGATTCTGTGGGGTTCTTTGAGACAGCTTCAGATGTATGCTATTAAGGTGGTATGCTATTGAAGTTTCAAAGGTTTTAAAACCTTTAGTTTTTAAAAAGGGGTTACAATGAAAGAAAAGAAAATGCACAGCCTAGGGGGCCCAAGTGTGTTGAAGAAGTCTGTGCGTGTGCAAAATACAACTCTGGGACTTTCTGGTGGTCCAGGGGTTAAGAACCCACCTTCCAATACAGGGGATGTGGATTTGACCCTGGTGGGGGAACCGAAATCCCATGTGGCCTGGGGCAGTTAAGCCCACGTGGTGCAGCTACTGAGCCCACAAGCTCTGGAGACCACGTGTCACGTTAGAGAAAAGCTCTTTACACCACAGCGAAAGATCCTGAGAGTTGCAACTAAGACCCACTGCAGCTAAAACAAACAAACAAAAAGACAACTGTGTCTAGTTGGTTTCATTTTCTGAGCTTGGCACTCCTAACAATTCCTCTTTGGGAACAAATTTTGTCCACTTAAGAAAGCCCCCTGTGTTTCCATGTGGTTGGCCTATCTCTGAACACGGACTCTTTCCTTCCTGCTGCAGGAGGTGTGGAACTCTGAGAAGGTCGTGTGGCCGCGGTGCTAAGTTGCCTTGTTCAAAGGACTTGCAACGAACTGCCTGAAGAATCTGCTGGATCTCAGGCTGCTCTTTTGCATTAACCAAATAAATGCTTTGTCAAGCATGCTCTTAGTATGCTTAGTCCCTCAGGCGTGTCTGACTCTTTGCGACCCCATGGTCTGCAGCCTGCCAGGCTCCTCTGCCCATGGGGATTCTCCAGACAAGAATACTGGAGTGGATTGCCATGCCCTTCTCCAGGGGATCTTCCCAACCCAGGAATCGAGCCAGGGTCTCCTGCATTGCAGGCGGATTCTTTACCAGCTGAGCTACCAGGGACGCTCAGTTTATTTCATAACCCTGCCAAACTGAGCCTGGGACAACTCTTGGGAGTATGTCTTTGAATTCTCACTATTAGAGATTTGCAATATAACATGAGGTGTCCAGGAAATAAATGTTCTTTAATTTTCCCCAAAGTTTTCCCCAAAATGTGGCAACACAGCTTGAAGTAAAATGTATAAAGGATTCCTATTTAACAGGAACCTATCCAATTTTACAGATGGAAAAAAACAAACAAACAAAAAAAACCCAAGACACTGCAAGGGTTTATCCTGTATTTCAGAGACATGCAGCATAACTCAGGAATTTTGCTTACCAGGTCAGTATGTTTGGAAATGGAATCAGCTCAGCTCTGTTCACTACACAGCAATAAGATACAACCCAAGCAAAACGAGATAATCAGACAAAGGGTGAAGGCTTTCTTGTCTGTTGGTTGGAGATCTGATTGTGGGTCTGTCATAGACCAGAATCCACACTGGCAGCTCTGCCTATGATTCAGAGAGTGTGTCTAAATGTCATGTACCATGACTAAAGGAGTCTAGGAGAAAGAATTGCTTGCTTGGTGCCTGTTGATAGCAGCTCACCTGAGCTGGGCAAGGCCACGGCTGAGAGACGCCAATAACACTGAAGAACAGCGGACTCTGAACAGTCACGTCTACACCTCGCTGCTCTGGGCAAAGCCAGAGAGGATCCTGAAGATCAGAATGGAAGGAAAAGATGTGCTTGGTCAGGCAAGAATTTCCAGCAGCTGGCAGGCTTATCAGAGCCAAAGTCTGAAAGTATGGAAATGCTGTGTTGGGCAGAGAAGCGATAGGGAGTAACCCCTGGGGGGATGGAGGAGGAATCCCCGCTGTCCAGCTGCCACAATGCCGTATTTTGCTGGAGCATTAGATGACAGACGCCCCTGACAGGTTGAACATAATCTTCTCTGGAGGGTGTGAGGTGATCCTGAGAACCGGAACGTCATAAAATCAGAGACTTTTCATTCTGAGGAAAAACCTCCAGATAGCCATATTCCATCTCTGCTGACTTTTCATAATCTATGTGTGAGAGAGCGAGCGAGAGAGACAGAGAGAGAGAGACAGATGGAAAGAAGAAAGACAGAGAAGCAGACAAGATCTGAATATTGGGAAAGCCACAACGAGGCAACAATCCTGTCACTGTCCTGGATTTCTAAGTTAATTGTCCAGACGTCGCAGTCCCCTGCTGTTTCCCATCAAGGACCCAGTTTTCTCTTCTCTGTTCTGAGCTGCCCTGTCCTATAATTCCATTCAACATCAGTGGGAAGTAGCAAGAGCCTTCACTGGCTGTGAGGATATTGCACTAAGAATCGGTCTCTCTGGGGTACGTTGCTCAAGCCTGCCCTCCAGGCCCCCAGCAAACCCTGGACTGTTGGGAAGGATGCTTGAACTTCCAGTTGCTTCTGCATGAACGCTGTCTGGCCCGAGCACCTGCATCTGTGCCTCAGAGATGCCTGACTGGGGCTCAGCTTGCTGCCTCCCCACCCTCTGAAATGACAGCTTCCTCCCTGACTGCCTCATTTCCCCTGACCCCTGCTGATTGGGCCAGTACTGTTTCTCTGAAATAGCCTCTAATTACATTACCAAATCCTCCGTCCAACCTGCTGCTGCTGCTAAGTCGCTTCAGTCGTGTCCGACTCTGTGTGACCCCATAGACGGCAGCCCACCAGGCTCCCCCGTCCCTGGGATTCTCCAGGCAAGAACACTGGAGTGGGCTGCCATTTCCTTCTCCAATGCATGAAAGTGAAAAGTGAAAGTGAAGTCGCTCAGTCGTGTCCAATTCTTCTTGACCCCAAGCACTGCAGCCTACCAGGCTCCTCCATCCATGGGAGTTTCCAGGCAAGAGTACTGGAGTGGGGTGCCATTGCCTTCTCCACCGTCCAACCTGCCTCCTGGCTTTATAATGTATGTCCCTGAGAATAGGGGTAAAGGGCTATGTGTTGCCTACCTGTCTGGCTTCAAACCCAGAGCTATCACTTCCCTGTTGGGTAACACTGGGAAGGTTAGATAACCTCTCTGTGCCTCAATTTCTCCATCTGGAAAGTGGGGCCAGGGTCCTAATCTACCATACAGTGTTCTGATAAAGGTAAGATGGTTAAAGTCTGTAAAGTGTCTACAGTGACGGGACACAAGTGAACAATAGGTAAATGATAAGTCCACTCAAGTCCTTTCCCTGATGTTGACTCTGCTGCTGGAGATTGAATATTTGTGTCCCTCCAAATTCATATTTGAAAACTATTCCCCAATGTGACGGTATTGGGAGGCAGAGCCTTTGAGAAGTGATGAGATCCTGAGTGTATGGGATAAGTGCCCTTATAAGAGATGGTCAAGCAAGCTCCCTCACCACCTCTGCCAAGTGAGGACGTGGTGAGAAGGTGGTAAGTACCAGTAAGCAGGCCGTCACCAGACACCAAGTCTGCTGGTGCCTAGAGCCTGGGCTTCCCAGCCTTCAGAACTCTGAGAAACAAGCGCACAGGTTATAAGCCACCCAGTCTATGGCATTTTCTTTCAGTGACTCAAACAGACTAAGACACCTGCCTTTCTCTTAACCTAGGCTTTCATTCCCATTTATCCTTCCCATTTCACCATCTTCTACAACACACAGCCATCGTTAAGTCAAATACTTTTTCTGACTTTTTTTAGGTTCAGAGAAATTGCCAATATACTTAGTAAAGCACTTTCCCCCTGGAATTCTAAGACCTTGTTAAGAGAACACTCTTTTATAGCCCTCTGAGCATATTATACCAAATTCTTCAAAATACTGCTTTGGAAAAGTTGTTTAGAACAAGACTCAGATAAACCAATCAACCCACTGATGGAGACAAGCAAATCAGTAGTACAATGAGCTATCACCTCAGGCTGGTCAGGATGGCCATTATCAAAAAGAGGGCCAGCAATAAATCCTGGAGGGGTATGGAGGAAAGGGAACTCCCTACATTGTTGGTGGGAAGGTGAATTGGTGCAACCACTTTGGAAAACATTATGGAGGAGGTTCCTTAAAAAACTAAAAGGAAAGCTACCATGTAATCTAGCAATCCCACTCCTGGGTATATTTCTGAAGAAAACCATAACTCAAAAGATACATGCACCCCCATGTTCTTTGCAGCGCTATTTACAACAGTTAAGACACGGAAGCAACCTAAATGTTCACTGACAGATGAATGGATAAAAAACATGTGGTAAATATATATAATGGACATATATCTCAGCAGTAAAAAAGAATGAAATAATGCCTTTTTCAGCAATATGGATGGACATGGAGACGATCATACTAAATGAAATAAGTCAGAGAGAAATAAATGTCATGTGATAGCACTCATATGTAGAATTGAATTTTTAAAAAAGATACAAGTAAACTTAATTACAAAAACAGAAAGAAACATAGATACCAAAAATAAACACGGCTACCACAGGGGATTAGTAGGGTGGGGGAGGGATGAATCAGGAGCTTGGGATGAACACATGTGTACCCCTGTATATAAGACAGATGACTGACAGGGATCTAGGGTATAGCCCAGGAACTCTACCCAGTAGTCTGTGATACCTTTATGAGAAAAGATTCTGAGAAAATATATGTATGTCTAAGTGAATCATTTTGCCATGCACCTGAAACTAACGCACGTTGAAAATCAACAATACTCCAATAAAAGTAAAATGTTTAAAAAAACACTGATGATAACAGAGACTGTTTCTCCAGGAGATATACTAACTTCCAACTCTAAATCTATGGGCTCCCAAACTCTTTTTGAAACCAGTGCCATCTAACATTTTGAAGGAAGAAAGGTTGAACTGATTATAAATTCTCAAAGAGAAAGCAAACTAACTCATTCAGAGGATGGAGCCAGGTCAGTTGAATAATCTCTTCATATCTCATAAATAATATAATTCATACCTATTAAAAAGGACCAGGTATTGGATGGCTCAGTGGGTTTGAGTTACAGAGACCTTCATCTCAAGGTCATTAGTCTGAAGTCAGCCCACTTTAAGGGAAAGCTTGTAAATCCTGCCTTCTTTGTGTGCCAAAAATGTATTTTCAGTAATTAGTACTTATGTGCATCTAAAGGATAATGAAAATATAGCCATTCATTTACTCATTGAACACAAGGCTAATACAAATTACTCTGAGTGCCCATGTTCATCTCTTCTACAAACAGAGCTTCTGTGAGGAGCCAAAGCAGAAGAAAGCAAGCAAAACTAACATAAGACAATGATAAAATAAAAATCAGGGCTTGGAAGGGAGGGAAGGGTGAATAGATGGAGCACAGATGATTTTTATGGCAGTGAAAATACTCTGTATGGCACTATAATATTAGATACATGTGCTTTATATGTTTGTCCAAACATGTAGAATGGTTCAACACGAAGAGCTGTATGTAAACTGTGGATTGGGGGTAATTATGAGGCAGGTTCATCACCTGTAGCAAATGCACCAGTCTGATGGCAGATGTTGGTAATAAGGGATGCTGTGCTTAAGTGGGGTCATGGGGCATATGGGAAATCTCTGTATCTTCCACTCAATTTTGTTGTAAACCTAAAGAAAGAAAGAAAGTGAAGTTGCTCAGTCATGTCTGACTCTTTGTGACCCCATAGACTGTAGCCTCCCAGGCTCCTCTGTCCATGGGATTTTCCAGACAAGAGTATTGGAGTGGGTTACCATTTCCTTCTTCAGGAGATCTTCCCAACCCAGGGATCGAACCTGGGTCTTCCACATTGTAGGCAGACTCTTTACCATCTGAGCCACCAGCAAAGTCCCTAAAACTGCTCTAAAAATAAGGTCTACTGATAATTTAAATAATTTAAAATTTTAAAGGACTTTCGTGGTCGTTCAATGATTAAGACTCATTTCCACTGCAGCAGGCAGGGGTTTGATCCCTGGTCTGGCAAATAAGATCCCATATGCTGCATGGTATGACCAAAAAAATTGTTTTTTTAATTAAAAATTTAAGAGAAATGGGAAAAAATTTAAAGTACTAGAATGAAAATATGAAGCATTGTCTAAAGAGGGAAAGGAACAGGCCTTATGTTCAGCTCTCCCTTGGACAAGTAGAGATGTCTATCTCCTGTAAAGTTGAATGGGACAATGGTGACGGCGAGGACAAAGGAGACCCCATCGGTTAGGACTAGGAAAGCAGTCAAGGGACTCTGCTCTGATAGGTCACCCTCTTGGCTCTGGGTTGCAGGCCATGTCACTTGTCCTCTCATTTGTATAAGCAGAACTGCACCAGGGCACCCCTCTGGGCTTTGAAAGACTGTGAGGCTCTCCAGTAACTTAAATGAAGAATGGGAGAAATGCTGACAGTATCCCCAAGAAGATGTGCATCAATAAGTAAAATGGATTGTTCCCATGATTAGTGAAATCAGTCCTGCTATACTAACAAAGTCTATCAGTTGCACGGTAAGCATGGATTTGGCACTCATGACTTGTGATGCATTTTCAACATTATTTGAAGTTCACTTCCACCATTACCTGGCTGTCCTCCCAGGTAATCAGGATCTCTTCCCTAAATTCTGACATGTTTTGTCTGTAGCATAAACTTGATGCTTAGGGTCTATTTATTGATATGTATTATTTTTTATGTGTAGTTATCTTGTCTTTTAGCTAAGCAATATAAGCAAACCTTACACTCTGCCAGCAAGCTGTCACTTCTCCTTGCCTAAGAGAATCATCACAGCAAAGTTTTCAAATTTAGAATGATTCATGAATACATTCTAATGGATTTTTTTTTGTTTTGTCTATTTAGAGAACATCACAGGTAAGCTCGACTTTTTTTTATTATGAATATCATCTTTCAAAAATAATTTAGAATAGTCCAAAAGAACTTTCTGCCTTGGTCGGGGCTTGTTATCCCCTTACAGTTTCTAAGAGATAGATTTCTACAATATTTATCATGCAAATAGATGGATCAGAGCAATTAGATGAGTGATTAAACACATTAAGATGACTTTGAGGTAGAGCAACAGTCAGTCAAATGGCCTTTTTCTCTGGTTGCCTGAAAGGTTTCCAGCAAGTTTCTCTGCTATCAGAGAAGAACCAAGTTGGAGGGAGTCAGGGGTAGTGGCAGTCAGTAAAAATAGAAATAAAAAAATTAAAAACATGATAGATGGCAGTTTGGAAGGGCTGGTTAAAATCTGGTCAAATTACTAGACATGTATGTCCAGTGGCAAAGGGTAATAGTTAAACACACACATTACATTACGACCGTAACAAATCATGCCTTGACAGTAAAACCTCAGAAGGCCAACACTGAAAAATTCAAACAGCGGCTGTTATTGCCTAAATGACTAAGTGTCCTTAATAAAAACATCAGATAATCCAAACCCAATTAACTCAAAGCTCATTTTTCTGGTCCCTTGCACTTCAAATTAACAAAGATTTTTTTACTCTACCGGGCTGGTAAATGTTTCCTATCACATTCTATTTGCATCTAATTATTTCTCTAGGTACCAGATTTAAGTGATCTATGGAACATGGGTTATTCCAGTCTTTCTCTACAGGTGAAGTTATCAACATTGTCAGAGCTCACCTGCATTTGTGGTTCACAGTATCAGTGCTATGTGGTTTTCCCATTTCACTCCATAGACAGATAATTACCTTCTAATAAGAGATAATAAGTTTGTGCCATGTGGTTATACCAGTATATGTGTGTGGAACACCAACTAATCCCATTTGTATTGAGTATTTGCTAAGACCTGCAGGCTAAGCAATGCTGTGGAGAAGGCTAAGAGCTCAGGGTGTGTATATATGTATGCAAGCTTCAAGTTATGGAAAACAACAGTAACACATACACACTGCTAGATACTAACAATGAAAATTCTATTCCAAGATGATTGAAAGTAGGAGTTTTTAAAAAATCTTCCATTATCTGCCTTGCTAGCTTTAATAATGCCCTAAACACAATAGCAAAATATAAACATTTGTTAAGGAAATAAAATCAAGAACAAAATCTTAAAATGTGAATTAAAGCATAAGCTTCAAGAAGGCCATAAGTTCACACAGAACAGATACACTACTGTGGGTGGGAATATTTATGACAGGCTCTATGAAAGAGGCAAAATTGAAATGATATGCTGAGAAATAAATAGATTCTGTGGAACTCAGCTATAATATGTGTAATTCAGCATTAGAGTCCCACTGCTTATCAGACACTGTGCTGAACACATTTGAAAATGAAAATATGAATGATGCCAAAGGCACCTGTGATCTTTTAATTTGGTAAAGAGTGCACGAGATAAGTAATGAAACATGGCAGAAAGTGACTAATAGAGTCAGAAGAAGCTGCCAGCTGAATATTGTCACTTGCCATCTATTTCTACAAGGATGAAATCACTGGCCACTGCAGTTGGCAATTCAACACACCCTGAAAAGAGTTCAGAGAGGAGATCAGGAACGAGGCACTCTATACTCTGGGAACAACTGGCAGAACAGGCCTTCAGAGAGTTAGATACTCTCAGGAGAACACTTTCTGAGCCCAAATTTTGCATCTTCTCCTATCTAGAAGAGCTTTAAGATCATTAATAGAGACATCTACTCCTTGTGACTAGCAGTGCCTTTCTGTCAAAATGAGTGCTTGATTCATGCATTCCCCCCTTCAGTAAAGTCATATGCATTCTGACCAGGTCCTCAACCTCTTCAGACAGTTCCTCAGACCTGTCTGAGAGGCCATTTCCTGGGCTATAATTCTCATTTTTTTCCAAATTAAACTTAAGTCACAACTCTCACAGTATGCATGTTGTTTTCAGTTGGGTTTTAGGGGATGAACAGTAACCAAAACTGCAATGACAAGAAAGATAGGTGGGAAGACAGTGTCATTCTAGGTGAGAAAAGAAGAACTGTTTCTTGCTAAAAGCAAGCAATTCCAAATTTTAAAGCATTAACAGGTGAGTAATGTGTTTAGGAGACTGAATTTTAAATGTGTTGAGCAGAATCTCTTTACTGTTCGCTTGTTCATCCAATGGGTATTTATTGAATACTTCTTGTATGCCAGGTACTGTTCTAGATCTCAGAAACACAGTTAACCAATAAGACCAGATTAAGCGCCTGAGAAAACACTGTGACTACAACTAGTGAAATGGCAAGCTAATTTCAGAGAGCCAGGAGTCTTTAAAGAAGATGAAACAGAGTGAAATGTCCTCTAACTTCATCCGTGTACCTTCCCCCTGAAACCGTAAGATAATTTCTGGACAGAAGCCTCAAATTTGCAAAAAGAAGTCATGAAACGAGATTTAGAGAGAAGGATGTGACCTGAATGTTTAAGTCCTCAAATGCCAAGTTAAAGGATTTTTCTTTGCTCATGGGGAGCTTCTTATGGGTGAGAGGGTAAAAATGAAGCTGTACTTTATCAGAGTGCTACTCAACCCCATGGCCCAGGGGTTGGTTCTGATGTATAAACTGTGTGTTACAGGTCTACAGTGTGACCCTGCCCTCATGTCCAGACATTCAAGCCATAGACTTTTCCAACAGGTTACAGATCAGTTTGCCTGTTGTAACACTCCAGGATTGAGTTGCACATTGTGTCATGCAAAGTAGAGCCACAAGTTGGCTCGTGATAATTCAGAAATCAAATAAAAAAAGTAATCCTTGACCACAGAAAGATTGAGGAGCATTGCTTTATAGTCAAGGCTATTATTATTTCTCATTTATCAGTTGTCAAAAACTATTGGAGTGCTTCCTGGATTGACCCATTTCATCTTCACCACAAACTTATGAGGTTGGGGCCATGCTATCATTATCCCCACTTTGCAGGCATGGAGCACTGAGATTACCCTGAACCCTATGATTGAGGATGTCTGAGCCACGACTGGAGTCAGGCACTTCTGATTCACTCCTCACCATTACCTTTCAGTCTTCCTGTGTCTCTGTTTCATCCCTGAGTTCCCTGAGATGAAGATCCATGAATTTTTCATTTTTTTGTTCACTTAGCCCCAAAATTCGATACAGGTGTAATAAACATGGATTGGCTAAATCCGAAAATTCAATGGGGAAAAAAAGAGCATAGGACAGAATGGGAGGGGACCACTGGAGGAGAGGAAAACCTACTATGAAAGTGTGTGAGGCTGTCAAGAGACCAAGGATAAATACCAAGCGTTGCTCATGGAAACGAGGAGGAGAAAGACATGAAAAGTAGCACCGCGGAAGAACCCACATATCTTGGTGATAGATTGGATGTGAAAATCGAAGGACAAGAAAATAATGATGGCACCAATACGTGCAGCCAAGTAACCAGAATGGTGAGCCAGGACGAGGGGAGCTCTTAACAGAAATCTATGGAACATCTAGGGAAAGACGTCCAGGAAGAAAATATTCGGTTAGAAGTGTTAAAACACCCAAAGAAGAGTGTTTTATGTCACGTGCACTGATTTAAACTGTGTAAGGAACTCATGGAATGGTACCAGGATTTCTTTAGGGCCTTGGCAATATGAAATGCCAGGGAGAATTGGGGAGACAGTCCTGAAGCTACACTTGACTAAGTCAAGAAAATGTCATCAGTCGGCCATACCACAGAACAGAGGGTGGGACGGAGGAAGGTTAACAGAACAGGACTGAACCATCCTAATTTGTCGCCTGACCCCACCAACACTCCATCTGGAGCAAACTGCTCTGAAGTATATCTGATAGACTCCAGCAACCCACAAGCTTGTGTTCTTAAATGGAGAAATCTCTCTCCTTTGTGAAGCTCGTGATTTTTCTCAGAGAGCTAGTGCTGGCCTGAATATTCTTGCTTCTTTTTCAGTCACATGAAGGGCCCAGCGTGGGTGATTTCCCAGTACCCAGTGTCTATGTCAAAGATGTAGTCTTATCTAGAAAATGAAGAGTCATTTAATTATATTATGGTGGCCTATCAAAGGACTAGAGAGGACTTATCTAGCTTTTACTCTGTTGTACCTGTAATTAGGATGACTGCTGTATTTCCTAAAATCCATCTATTATCCTCCTTCATGGTATTTAACCCAGTGATCTTTTTATTCATTTCAAGTCTCCTTAAATTTAGCAGAATCTCATTTTCCTTCACAGGACAGTTGACGTGGCTCTTTTTCTCTTTACTGACTCATAAATCTTGGCAAGGACACTCCATGGAAAGGAACAGTCGTGGAAAGAACTCTGGCTCAGAGGCACTTGGGAAGATGAAACAAGCCAGCAGAAGCCTGGCCCATGTCTCTGGGGAAATTTAGCTCAAGCCTCTAAGGCTTGGAGGTTAAGAAAAATACTGCCTATGCTAATAGAACCCTTTATTCACAGGGTGAATTTTCTACTCAAGGATAAGACAAGTTTTGAAAGCTGGAAGGGCCAGAGTGGGAAAAGCAAAAATGGCCACTCTTTCTAGACTGTCACAAAGAATCTGTATATTTTATTAGCTGGGGTGCCGGGGCAAGACAGCCCTGGAGACACCATTCCTGCGGGTTGGGCCCTTTCCCAGGGGCAATAATTAAATTACTGCCCCTGCCCACTATTCCGCAGGGAATCAGAAAATGCAAAATTCTGGCTCCTTCTTTTATGAGCTTGAGGGTTTGACTTCACCCTTGGGTTCAGTTTGCTGATCTGTAAATCAAGCGAAGTGCACTAGATTAAACTTGAGGACCCCTTTTACTTGTAACATTCCACAATCAACTGCCTGTAGGTCCCTCCCTGTGGACCACGACCACAGGAAACTTTGGGGTGCAGGTGCCAGGGGTAGTGGGGTATGAAGCATGGGCAGGAGGACAGTGAAACAGACAAGGGGCTGGGGGGAAAACTGGGTACGGAAGCTTGAAGAGAAAGAAAAGGAATGATCTTCATTCCAAGGCATGGGGACTTCTGCTCCTCTCTTTTCTACCATTAACATTGCAGAAACAATTTGACCCATGTCACGTTTCCAAGATTTTCAGAAGCCAAATAATGGATGATATATTTAAATAAGAAAAAAAAAGGAAAAAATAGAAGAGATATCTTGAGGGTAAGCTTCCCTTAAAATTAAAAATACAAGAATGCAACAAATTACATATATATGTGTATAATTGAATCACTTTGCCATACACCAGACACTAATGTAACATTGTAAATCAAACGTACTTCAATAAAAAATAAAATAAATGCTCCTAGGAAAAATGAGGAAAAATCAATTTGAAATTTTCATGAGAGAATGATGTCCGGAGGGTAACTACAGGCATGTACTTTTCTTTCAGATCTTGCTCAAATACATATGTTGTCAAGCATCCAACACATATTTATTGAGCACCTATAATGTGTCAGTACAATTTTAGGCCTAGATGTATAGTTTTGTAGATATGCTTGTGGATCCTGTATCATGACATAAATCAAACATCTGATTTTCCATTATTCATTTACAGCAACAAACATTTTCTCACATCCCATGCATTTTGATATGAATATCCTTGTGAGTGAGTGAAGGTTGCTAAGTTGTGTCCAACTCTTTGTGACCCCACGGACTGCAGTCCACAGAATTCTCCAGGCCAGAATACTGAAGTGAAGCCTTCCCTTCTCGAGATCATCACAACCCAGGGATTGAACACAGGTCTTCCACATTGCAGGCGGATTCTTTACCAGCTGAGCTATGAGGGAAGCCCGTGAATGTCCTTAATAGGGACTATATACTGAAATTTTGATTTTAAAAAACTGATGAGATTTGGGTGTTAAAAATAAGCTCAAGTGTGGTAAAGCTGCACCCTTCAAAAAGCTCCTATTATTAGGGACTGGTTCAAGAATTCATCAAATACTTAATTTGGAGAGCCAGTCTCCGCGTTTTCCATAGCCCCTCAGATTACAGGAATCAAGTTGTAAGAAAAAGGCACAAGAAAGACATTCCTATTCAATTTGGTTCAGCAAATATTTTTAAGAACCTCTTCGGGTTTGAAGGTTTGGGAGAGAAAGAGGAAAGAAATAGAACTTTACTGATTAGTAAGAGAAGACAATTTTACAAGTGATTAACTACTTGGCAGACTACGCTAAACTCTGTCAGAGATGCATACACAAAAGGCCATGAGAGAACAATGGAGAAAAATCCAAAAGGCCATGAGAGAACAATGGAGAAAAGTCCTTTATGAGTAGGGATGAGCAAAACTCTGTGAAGTAAGTGGCTTCTGCACTGAACTTTGAAACATTTTTAGAACTTGAAAGGACAAAAACCGTGGCGATGCTGGGAAGCAAAATAAGGGCTGCTAATGGGCCAGAACCTATGGCTGTTTTCTGAGCATTTACCCTAATATGGAACTGAATAGGAGTTTCTTTAAATCTTGACATCCTTGTAAAACAGGTATTTCATCAACTTTATCAGAATCTAGCCAAGGAAAGGAACTGCTTCTAATATAATTTAGCTCATCTCTGGTGTCATGAGTGGTAAAGAATCCACCTGCCAATGCAGGAGTCACAAGATAGGTGAGTTTGATCCCTGGTTGGGAAGATGCCCTGGAGTAGAAAGTGGCACCCCACTCCAAAACACTTGCCTGGAAAATTCCATGGGCAGAGGAGCCTGGTGGGCTACAGTCCATGGGGTTGCAAAGAATCGGACACAACTGAGCTACTGAGCACACACACACACTATTTATAAACAAGGGCATTTAAAGTGGGAAACTGAGGCAGTGCAAACATTGGCCAAAGCAGGAAGGAAATGAGAAATGTAGAAGGGAAGGTGGAGTGATAGGAGCCTGGCCAGGGGCACGCTCTCTGAGGCTGAATCCCAAAGGAGACTCAGCCGCTCTAGGGGATGCACCTCAGGATAACCAAGGGCCCCAGCAACCTCCCTGCTGTTCCATCCTGCCTACTACCGTCTCCTGCCAGCTCCCTGTGGCCAAGCCCAGTCAGAAGCCAGCTGACCTGACCACCTGGGAATCTGCCACCGGCGGGGTGAACAGATCAGAAATGCTTCTGAGCCACAGCTGATACACACTACCTTTGCTGATGAGACATTCAAGCACAGATAAGATGGAGGTGGGCTGACCCACGCCTCTCAGTAAATGATGGAGCTGATACTGGGATTCAGTGCTGTCTCCAAGTCTGATTTTCTCCGAATGTCAGCTCCATGAATGTCCAGTGTACTCATCTATGACCAGCAGAGGTGCTTTGGTGAAGGAATCAAAGGCCATTCATTCCAAAGAACTGACATTCACCTGAATTGCTTGGGAGTTTCTTGGAGGAAAGGAAGCTATGACTTGATGAACGAGAAAACAAGCCTTGAAACCTCTTGGCAAATGCTAAGGAAGATGGAAGAAAATGCATTCCTCTCCTATGCCTGTCCCTCCACATACTGCTCTGCTTTTGCAGACTGAACAGGGAAAGGAGAACCTAGGTTAAAAAAGGCTCAAAAAAGAGGCCATCACTGCCCAGGCAGAGGCTAGTGGGAAATGTCAGTGGAACCAAAGCTTCATCTCTGTGTCCAGATGCCATTAAGCCTGGACCACACGATGACGTCACCCAGCTTGGCTAGATCTCCATGGCTTTCTTCCCCTCCCGGGCAAGTAATGACGGCAGCACCTGACACTCTCATGAGACTTTGCTCCTGACACCTGTAGACAAGTGGGGCTTCCCTGGTGGCATGGTCAGGAACCCGTCTGCCAGTGCTGGAGACACAAGAAATGCGGGTTCTATCTCTACATCAGAAAGATGCCCCGGAGGAGGGCAAGGCAACCCACTCCAGTATTCTTGCCTGGAGAATCCCATGGACAGAGAAGCCTGGCGGGCTACAGTCCATGGGGTCGCAAAGAGTAGGATACGATTGAAGCATCTTAGCACAGCACGTAGACAACCCGAGCTTGGTGTGTAGACCCTCGCAGCATGATCCATGTGGGAGCATGAAGGGGAAAAAAAGGAGTCTAATTTGCAGGTTAAGACCACCAGGCACTGAGAGGTTAAGTGACTTGCCCTGGGGTCCCACAGAGACCCAGCAAGGAGGAATGAATAAAGGGAGGGCTCTCAGCTCAGGCCTCTCTTCCGCCACTTCAGACAACCTCAGAGCAGGGCAAACAACACTCCTATGGAGAGGCTCGGATCCAGCAGCCCCTCATTACAGCGCAGAGAGAAATGTGACGCTTATTAGCACTTCTCCCTGAGCACCTGCCCAGCAGAGGAAGCAGGCAGAGAGAGAGGCCCTGGAGCCTCATTAACCCTTTATCACTGGGTTTCTTTCCACTTCTTCCTCTACAGATAAGAGGATGTTAGAGAGAGAAAATCCTCAAGTTATCAAACTTCCTGTGGATGGGAACAATAGCAACAAAAGAAACATGAACCAACAAAGTAACTGCTGGAAATCATGTGACAAATTAGCGGACTATCATTTCACGCCCTCTGCCTGGAATATATTCATGCCCACAAAAGTTAAATAACTCTGAGCAGGGTGGATGCGGAGATCCCAAATTGCAGTGTGTGCCCATTTCCATGGCAAATCCCCACAGCTCAACCAAGGATTGACTGGCTAACTTCTTGCAAAAAATTGGCTGTCACGAGCCATGAGCAAGCATACCCCAAATCCCCAGTCTCAGTTGCCGTAGATCAAGACTCAAAGCCTTTCTCAAGATTGCAGCTTAAAGGCCAAGCACAGTGCCAAGCAGGTGGTCGGTGCCTGCCCAACGTCATTTCCAGAAATCAAGTGCATAGAATTTCACCTAGACAAAGGAGCCCTTCCCAAAGTCTGTTCTGACACCTGAAGTTCTGCCTTATGCAACCTTAAGTAGGATTTTTATGTTTCTTTTACAGAATTTTTTTAAAATTTTTTTAAAATTTACATTATTCAGCATTTATTCAACACTTAAACATCTGGTACATATTTCATCTCCTGAGCTAAATGTGAAACTTCTTGAGGGTAGGAATCATGTCTTGCTCTACTCTATATCCCTGAAGGATCCTTGACTCGGTCTTGCATATGATCAACACCCAATAAAAGTTGGATGAATGAATTCTGATGAATCAAGGCTTGCCCTGATCTGCTTACAATTGAAAATAACTCAACAATGCTCTAAAAGGGGAAACTTTGATATGTTAATGACTTAAGCTATGATGTGCCTACAGGAAAAATGAACACAAGTTGGTTGTCTTGATAAAAGTGCACTCCTTACCAGGGTAAGACAGCAGAAGCAGCTTTTCTTTAACAGGGAAAAGCATTCCAGGGCAGTTTCTGTGCAGTAAGAAGATTATCGCGGGGCTGCTCTCTTGCCTCTTATTAGATGCTTCTGTGAGTGCCCCCCCATTGACTACTACCCCTTTCTGTGACTTCAGATAAAATGGCATGAGAGTAAGATTGGGCAGGGGCTCACAGCAGGTATTGAATACAACAGTGGCTCCAATTCTTCTGGCTGGGGAATGCAGACCAGGATTCTGGTTGGAAGAGAGTGGAGAACATACAAAGTTTTTCAAACTAATAGTAATGCCATTGCAAGAATACCTTTGTATTCACACTTTCAGAATTACTGTATCCAATGTGAAGTATATTTATTAGTATTTCAGACATTATTCTTTAGACAAAGAGAAGTAAAAGAATGTTAAAGTTTTATTCATTGGAAAAGATCCTGATGCTCAGAAAGATTGAAGGCAAAAAAGGAGAAGGGGGCAGCAGAGGATGAGATGATTGGAAAGCTTCACTGACTCACTGGACATGAATTTGAATTTGAGCCAACTCTGGTAGATAGTGAAGGACAGGAAGCCTGGTGTGCTGAGGTCTATGGTGTCACAAAGAGTCAGACACCATTTAGTGACTGAAAAACAACAAAAAGTTTTGTTATAGAAAGAGTTGAAATACTGAATAGTTGAAATGTTTGAAGGTAGGCAAACCAATACAATATAACTGATACTGAAAGGGTTTTCTGCTCATACAAAATATCCAAGAAAATTATTTGAATGTTCAAAATAGAAGATATTGGTTAAAATTATAGTCTTTCCTTCTTATTTTAATTTAAACTCTAGTATATGATTTTTTTCCTGAGCAAATTCTCTTCTTTGGAAATAACAGTACACAGTATTTGATTGTTGCTTATATTATTTTTTATCATTGCCTGGCTTCATATCATAAAATACACTATAAAGCCTCCATTCAATCTCTGCAATTAGTCTTATTTCAAATTCTATGGAAGAAGTGCTTTGTGTTATTGTAAGTATTCTACTACAGAATCCCTTCTGTCAACATACTTTCTCAGTTAAGAATATTATCAAACTGTACTCGCCATGTCTTGGACAGTGGGTGTCCTATTTTTACACATTTTATTCCATGGAGTCGTATCAACACTGAATGCAAGTCTGTGATATGGAACCAGACAGTGTTTGAACTCATGAAACCCTGGTGAGGTTGACAGTGGGGCTGGAATAAAAGGTTGTACGGGGTAGAAAAAGCAGAGAGCCCATGCAGAGACTTGGTACAAAAGACTATATTTTAACAACTGTTCAGGTGTGTCTCTCAAACCCATGGCTTTGGTGAGAGAGCTTTCAAGGAGCAGTGAAAGCAAATAATGTCTGGATAGTTTTTGCATTCAAGGGGCATCCACATCTGCAGAAAGACTTTAAGTGAATTTTAATTCTTGTTAACTTGATTGATTAAACATGTTAAGTGAAGCGAAGCTTATATTACCCCCTTGTTGATGCTGTGAATACTGCATAGTAGATAGTGTCTTATTTTTGATACACAAATGGGGTTTGAGAATTGAGGCTGATGGAGGATTATGATTGAGAATACTGAGTTTAAAGTTGCCTTCGTAGAGTTCACCAGTGAGCTCAGCATGTATATTGCGGGAAGAAACATGTTCCAATGACTGTGACACCCGCAAGAATGCTGTTGGGTGCAGTTCTGAGTCTGGGGCATGGATGATTTTTATATGGTTGTTAATGTTGAAAATTCTTAAAACTATTTTTTTTTAAGGAAAGCAACTGCTTTCACTTTGACTTTAGAAGCTGAGATTCAGAGCATTTAGGTAATTTGTCCAACATCCCACAAATAGTAAGAGAGAGAACTAGGACCCAGGTCAGTTGGTGTTTCCATATTGCCAATTCCTCAAGGACTTTCTTTCCTATGCTGTATATAGAGAGCATGTTATGCTC